>SKCR01028251.1:0-600000 GCA_019454045.1 Zanthoxylum bungeanum
AAATTCTCTACTAATTGGAAAAAGTTCTCCAAGTCAAAGCAATAATTAATTATCATTCTATTTCTAAGAAAAAACACTCACCAAAACAAGAAGAAGACAAGTGAAAGAACATATAATTTGGTTTCTGTTTCGTTTTGAAAATTAGGATCAGTTTCAGTGTTTTTGAATATATTATTATAAGATTTCAACTAACTATTTTAACTTAGAGAAAAATATTTTTGGTATGATTTTAAGCATTCTTAAACGGACACTAGTTTCTATATAATGTACACTTGATTTCAATTTCATATTACACTGTCAATTCCACAGTGTATATATGGATAGGGGCGATCTTAATGAGTTGTCCTAAATTTTGGGGCATATACGAGTTCCTAAAATAATTAAGGTCCTACCTGTAAAAGATAAATTATATGAATTATATTATACACTTAAAAATCTAAAGAAATTCTTAAAAATGAAAATTTCTTTAGATTTGAGACTTTAAGTATGTGTTGATTATCCTAATGCTTGGGTAAGGAAGCGATCCAACACTCAACCTAAGTGTACATTAATATATAAAACATTGACACAAAAACAATAAATAAAGATCATCAGCTTCTTGTTAATTATCTTTCAAGGGAAGAAGTTGAAGAATTTGGTCAACTATATAGGGAGTAATAAATCTCTTAGTTAGTGTGTGACTTAATAGCCAGTTTATACAATAAAAAAGAAATATATAAAAGGAAGATTATATATCAATCACATAATTAGGGTATATAGTCATGGTATTTGACTTATATATATATATATATATATATATATATATATATATATATTTCATAATGAAAATTATATATATTTTGCCATATATTTTTTGATAAAAAAGAGGAAAAATTTTATTAAACAAAACAAAACATCTAGGTGAATTGAAAAAGAGAGTCTTGCATGAGAATAAAAAAAAAAGCCATTATGCAAGTAAAGTAGGAGAGCAATACAAATCTTACCCTGAGAATTTTACATCTTCATAATACTCAGATAACCAACTAGATGATATACTGAGAATCTTCACATAGATATATTTTTGAGATCAGAAACGATATATTCTTAAAAACTCTTTAATTATGCTCAAGCCAAATACACCAACATGTAGCCATGAGCAAAACCTCAAATAATTCTTTCTTCTTTTTACCATTGCAAAAAAAAATTTCCCAAAATGAACATGCCTTCCGGATTATCTTGGAACTCTCAATCCATACCCCACCAATTCATAAACCAACATCATAATTCCAAGCAAAGGGGCACGAAAATAAAAGATGGTTAGATGACCCAACGACATCTTCACAAAAGATATGTAACAATGAATTAGAATCCAATATGCCTCTTTTATAAAGAGCTTCCTTAGATTGAAGTCTACCCAAACAACCAAACCAGTAAAAAAATTGATTTTTTTGGAGCCACCCCCTTCCAAATATAATCAAATTTCCAACGTTCCCAATTATTAGCACCATTTAGAAGAAGATTAGAAGAGCAAGAGCTAACTGAGAAAGAACCTAATGAATTGAGGTGAGAAAGAACCAGCCGCATCTTCATTTATGGGGTGGGCTTGCAGGATCAATAGAAGAGAGTCAAAATCACATTGTTCAGAAATACGAAGTTGCCAGCGCCAAATAAGTTCATTGCCGATCGAGAGAGAGGTATAAATTTGAAACTGATGCTGACTTGTTCTTGGATAAAGTCGTTTCAAAGGTTGATGATATTATCCTTCCTCTTGTGATTCTCTGATCACTCTAGAATGTGTTTGAGGAAAAATCGAAATCGTTTCTATTACTTACAAGAATAGAATACAAGTGTTTAAACTTTACAAAACAAAAACCTCATTTAACACTCTCTCAACACATACTTTGGGATGCTAACAACTGAGATTCAAGCTTCCTTTTATAGCCAACTCAAAGTCATCCCTAAAATCATAGCAATCACCACCTAAAGTTGTTTTGGAAACTTCTTCATTAGTCTTCAAAGGTTGATTGATTGTTGATGCTTGCTGGAATGATATGCATGGCTCATGCATGCATGCCGGTTCCCACAATTCTCCCCCTCCAGCTGCATCTGAAACAATCATCATCTGAAAGCTATCCCGGTTATGTCTCTGCACAAATCTAGCTTGTCTCGAGTAACCACATTTGTTAACATATCGACTGGATTCTCATCTGTATGGATCTTCACTAGTCTCAACAGTTGTTGATCCATCACCTCGCGTATCCAATGATAGCGAATATCGATGCGCTTTGACCGGGAATGATACATTAAGTTCTTGCTCAAGTCCAGAGCACTCTGACTGTCACAATGTATCTTGTATTTTGTCTGCTTGATCCCTAACTCTTGGAGAAAACGCTTTAGCTACAACATTTCCTTTCCTACCTCAGCTATAGCAATATACTCATCTTCTGTTGTGGATAATGCAATACACCTCTGCAATCTTGACAGTCATGATACAGCTCCCCATGTAAAAGTGTAGATGAAACTTGATGTAGATTTCCTCCAATCAATATCTCCTGCCATATCTGAATATGTATAGCCTTCCAAGATTGGATTAACTCCCCCGTAGCACAGACGAAACTTTGATGTACCCTCGAAGTACCTGAGAATCCATTTGACTGCCTCCCAGTATTGCTCTCCAGGGTTAGAGAGAAAACAACTCACTACACCCACTGCGTGTACAATATCTGGCCTGGTACATACCATTGCATACATTAGGCTTCCAACAATTGAAGAATATGGTATTGATGACATCTCCTCTATCTCTTTCTTGGATTAGGGACACGAACTCTTACTCAGTTTGAAATGGTGCGCTAATGGAATGCTGACTAGTTTGGCTTTTTGTATATCGAACCTCCTGATAATCCGTTCAATATACCTCTCTTATGATAGCCACAACTTCTTGTTCTGTCTGTCACGAACAATCTCTATTCTCAAAATCTATTGAGCCGGTCCTAAGTCTTTCATGTCAAAAGACTTGAAGAGTTCATTCTCTAGCTGCTTCTTGTCCAACAATCAACATGTAATCCACATATAGTCGAAGAGCAACGAAATTTCCATCTGGAAACCTCTGGATGTATACACACTGATCTGCTGCAGTTCTTTTGTAGCATTGACCCACCATGAATGAGTCAAACATCTTGTACCACTGCCTCGGTGCTCGCTTGAACCCGTACAAGCTCTTTTTCAGCTTGCAAACAAGGTTTTTTTTTCCCTGAAACCTTGAATCCTTCTGGCTACTCCATGTAGATTTCTTCATTCAGATCACCATGAAGAAATATTATTTTGACATCCATCTATTCAAGCTCCAAGTTCAAACTGGCTACCAATCCTAGAATAACTCGGGTTGAAGTCATTTTTACCACTGGTGAAAAGATTTCATCAAAGTCAATTCCTTTTTTCTGTATGAATCCTTTGACTTCTAGCCGAGCTTTGTGTTTTACCACATTTCTGCTGCCATCTTTCTTGAGCTTGAACACCCATATGTTCTTTAGTGTCTTCATTCCTTGTGGGAGCTTGACTATCTCATAAGTTTTATTTTTCTACAGAGATTCCATTTCATCCTTCATTGCGTGTAGCCATTTATATTTGTTTTTATGAGATACAGCTTCGTTGAAGGTTTCTGGCTCCCCCTATCAGTCAACAGAATGTATTCAGATCCTGAGTATTTGGATGATGGAATCTGGCCTCGCTCAGATCTTCGTACTTGAGGTTCACTGGTTTATAGAGGTA
Organism: Zanthoxylum bungeanum; assembly: GCA_019454045.1. NCBI lineage: Eukaryota > Viridiplantae > Streptophyta > Magnoliopsida > Sapindales > Rutaceae > Zanthoxylum > Zanthoxylum bungeanum. The sequence goes on from SKCR01028251.1 coordinate 3,748, forward strand.
TGTCGTCATCCAGATATGTGGATGATCTTGTATCCTCTGATGGAGCAGGTTGTAGCTCCCTCTGCTCAACACTACCTTCCTCCTCCGGTTCTGCTTCTGGTATGTCTTGCACCCCATCATCATCTATGGTCATTCGTGTTGGTGCTGGGGTTGTGTCTGGATTTGCATCAGCTTTGTCGACACTGTAATTAGAAGACTTCTTGGGCTTTTTAATGTCTTCTATTATTTGTTCTTTGAGAAACATTATATATATGCTTCTGATGACCTTCATTTCCTTCGGGTCCCATAGCCTGTATCCAAATTCCTCGTCTCTATAGCTTATGAAGATGCATGAAGTAGTTCATGCATCGAGCATCTGCCTGAGCTTCTTGGATACGTGTGCAAAGACTAAACAACCAAATGCTCTAAGGTGAGAATATGATGGATTCTTACCATACCACACTTTCTCCGGAATCTCAAAGTTCAACGGTTCAAATGGTGATTTGTTGATCAAGTAGCAGGCGACACAAACAGCTTCTCTCCAGAATGGCTTTGGCAGCTTAGCCATGCTGATCATTCTTCTGACTTTCTCCATAATGGTGCGGTTCATCATTTCAGTGACACCATTGTGTTGTGGGGTGCGTAGAACAGTCATTTCGTGTCGAATACCTTGACTTCCGCAGTAGGCATCAAACTCCTTGGAAGTGTATTCACATTCATTGTCTGTGCGAAGATATTTCAGTTTCTTCCATATTTCACGCTCGACCATGATATGAAATAGTTTGAAACAGTCCAGGACCTGATCATTTGATTTCAAAAAATATACTCATACCTTCCGAGAAGCGCCGTCAATAAAAGTCAGAAAGTATTTATTACCGCCTAGTGGATTTACATCCAAGAGACCACAAACATCAGAGTACACCAGACTCAGTAACTCTGATCTCCTTGTATAAGAGAAATTGAAAGAGACTCTATGTTGCTTACCTAATAGACAATGTTTGCAAGGATCCATGGTAGTATTTTTGGAGACATAGATTAGATCTTTCTTTGTCAAGGTAGACAACTCATTTCACTCATGTGACCGAGTCTTCGGTGCCACAGATTTTGAGAAGCCTCCGGTTCAGCTATATTGAGGCTTTCTGCACAAATCTTCACACGAGTCTTGTATAGAGTTCGATAAATATGTCCTCATGCGATGACTATGATACCTTTTATCATTCTTATCATTCTCCAAGTGTCATTGCTGAAGTGGCTAGCATAACCCTATTTGTCAAGGGCTATCCCCGAGAGTAAGTTGAGCCGAAGTTCTGGAACATGTCTTACTTCCTTCAGGGTTATTGTATACCCTGTATTTGTCCGTAATTGTATTTCACCAATTTCCATTATCTGAGAACAACTGGTATTCTCATCTTCACTGTTCTAAAGTCTCATGCTTTGTATGTTGTGAATAATCCTTGTGAGGAGTGACGTGGTAGGATGTTATAGGATGCTGCAGTATCTACCACCCACTCGACATCCTGAGTTGCGGTGTGAAGGCATGTTTCTTCCTAGCCGGAGCATATAGCTACATCTCCTTTGGTAATTACTAGTGTCTCCGCATCATTCTTCTTCGGCTGGTTATTGCCTTGTCCTTGTTCTCATTGCAGTTTCTGACAATTCTTCTTCAGGTGGTCTTCTATGCAACAGTGGAAGCACTTGTATGTAGGCTTTCTCCCGTCCTTGGATTTGCCCATACTTTTGCTTTTGTCTCTCCCTTTACCTTGATTTTTCTCCTGTTGTCTTCCTCGATGCTTTGAGACCAGAGCTTCTATTTGATCTGAGCCCACGTCTTTTCTTCTGAATTCTTCATTTGACAGAGCATCTTTTACCATAGACATGGTAAGTTTGCCTCTTAGATCTGAGTTGCTGAGAGTAACCATCAGTGTCTCTCAGCTATCAGGAAAAGAGAATTGAGTAGCAAGAGGGCTTGAACTTTGTCTGCCAGTTGCATGTCTACTACAGACAACTGGTTCACCAGGCTTTAGAACTCGTTGGTGTGTTCTGCAACAGAAGTTACACTTTGTAACTTCAGGTTCACCAAACGCCTCATGATTAAAGCTTTATTCAGAGCTGTTTTGGCCTGGAACATGTCTTCCAACTTCCTCCATATTTCGTAAGCATTTGTATCATGTGCTCTGTGGTGGAATACACTGTGACCGATTCACTGTCTAATCTGACCCAGAGTTCTGTTATTGAGTTTATTAAAGTCATACTCTTTAACGGATTCTGATCTCACTCTTTTCACCTCGATAACATCAAACAAATCTTTACAGTGTAAATAATCTATCATTCGAGGTCTCTAAAGGGAGTAATTAGTTGATGTCAGCTTGATCATTGCACTATAAATGGAATCTTCCATTTTCATTTAAATTTTTAAAGTTTAAAATGAAAATAGATTAAAATCAGGCTGAATTTCACAAATTGGAGGTCATCGTTGCGTCCGAAACTATCGAAAATGGTGGATTAGACACTTCGTTGGTCCAAATCCAACTCAGAGACTGATTTATGAATTTCTAAAACTTATGGGGCTAAATTGTAAATTTTAAAGACTTCAGGGGACTCAGTGAAATTTACCATGATGCTGACGTGGCTGACACGTGGTAAAAATGGGACCGATTTACTGATGTGGCTGACACGTGTCGCTGACGTGGTGGATGACGTGTCGCTGAAGTGGCTACTAATTGTATGATGTCGTGGTACTGACGTGTGTTGACGTGGTGATGATGTGGACGCCACGTAATCGTCTTCAATCTCCAGACATGTGTGTGGCGCGTGTCGAGAGTGGGCTTCACTCTCTGACACGTATCGGCGCGTGCGGGCTCCTCGGACGTCTGTTTGATCGCCGGAAAATACCACTGAACTCGTCTCGATGTGAACTAGAAGATGGAATTCTCAAAAATAATTTTTGACAACTTTGTCGGAACCCGAATTTTCCGAACCGAGCTCCGTTCTTCGATTTTACGACCCCAAAGTAGAACCAAAGCTCTGATACCACTTGTTGTGATTCTTTGATCACTCTAGAATGTGTTTGAGGAAAAATTGAAATCGTTCCTATTACTTACAAGAATATAGTACAAGTGTTTAAACTTTACAAAACAAAAACCTGACTTAACACTCTCTCAACACACACTTTGGGATGCTAACAACTGAGATTCGATCTTCCTTTTATAGGGCAAAAACGTGTGCTACAGTGCCATACGTTTTTTCTAACTCAAAGCCATCCCTAAAATATGGCAATCACCACCTAAAGTTGTTTTGGAAACTTCTTCATTTGTCTTCAAAAGTTGATTGATTGTTGATGTTTCCTGGAAAGATATGCATGACTCATGCATGCATGCCGGTTCCCACACTTCCAACTGAAAACCTGAAACTGTGCTGCCATGGACCAGGATTGAGAGGCTGCAACTAAAGACTTGAGATGGCTGATCAGATTGCTAAATTACGTGAGATGGCCGAGTGAGGGAAAAAATCTAAGGGTGATCCACATATTTTTGACACAAAATAACCTTCAAAAGAGAGTGATACTTTGCCATATATTATCAAAGCAACTCAAAAACTTGAAATGAGAAGTGGTCACAAAACATGGTGATCAAAATCGTATCTTGGAATTAGATAAGTTTGTTGGGTTTTGAGTTAGAATTTTCAAAGTTCATTTTCTCGACTTTAATATATCTATCACTAGTACTGGTATATGCTTTTATTTCCTACCCTTATTCAGCTAAAATTAATCATAATATTTAGAAGAATAACTCAGTTTTCTCAAGGTTAGTGTGAGGGTAATTCTATCCCTAAACCTTTTCCTTTCAGTAATTGTTGTTTTTATTAAGAGTCCGTTTGGTATTGTGGTACTCGAAAAAGATTATTGTTGTGAACTAAAAATTGAAAGTATACAGTAAGTGTGAATCCTAAATAATATTTTTGACAAAAATAATAAAAATATTATAAGTTTTTAATTATACAATATGGGTTACTTAAAATCATCTTAGCTTCCAATCCAAACAAAGGCACCCTAATTTACATGAAGTTTGGCTTGATGAAGTTCATATAGCCATCAATAAGAAATCAATTAATCTTTATAATTGGAACTGGAATCATTAAATTGTTTAAAAGTCCATGAACAAGTCGTGAAATTATCCATATCTATGACACTACTCAGGAGGAAAAAATAGTCCAAATATATTACAAGGAAAGCTGATTTCCTCCATGAAAGCCAGGTTTATTTCTAATATAAACAATAAATAATAGAATTAATGAAAAGAAAAGAAGGCATTCAAAAGTATTTAAAATTTTATAGCTTCACCCAAAAAAAAAAAGAAGAAGAAGTGATAATTCATGGTCTTGAAATAGCTGGCTATCAGCAAGAACCTCTAACAATGAAGTGTCTGTTTACATGATTCCACTTGCATGGCCATTGAATTTAAAAAATAAATAAATAAATCATTTCATGAACCCAAAAGAAGAACTTTTTTCTTATTTTAAGTTTTAAACATAGATCATCATGACCTAATTGGCATCTTGAGAGCAATCAACATACCAATTCTAAAAGATTATATATTCAAATAATTAATCTGTCTAAAAGGAATAAAAAAGGCATAATAAATAAGTATTGATAACTGGGATATTGAATTAACATTACTGGTTTGGGAAGTGATGCCAAGAATGGAAATAAACTAAATGGAATGTCTCTCACCTTTTTTTTAGCATTGTTTCCATATCTGGTCAAGAAAATAAAATAAAATAATAATAATAGAGTAATGATATATGAACAAAATGTGATAAAATTAAAGGGTGGTAAAAAATCGATCACAAAATATCCGTATTATATTATACGTTAAAAAGTAAATTTTATGATTAATTTTTATCACAATTTTATTATTGTTTTGTACATTTATCATTTCTCATAATAATAATAATAAACACAATACCCACCATAGAAATAATACATATTAGTAACACACTGATTATACAAACTGATTCTTATTATATATGGACTGTATTAAAACTGATTCTTATCATGATGAGTAAAATCCATTTCATGTCTAAATGGAAATTACTAAACACCTTAGTTTTACATTTTATTCAAATCACACCAAACTAAATCTATATATATATATATATATATATATATATAGGGAGAAATAAGAACATATCACTTATCTCCAAACAAGTAGCCGAGTGAAGAGTCTCCACCAGGAACTGATTTGACTTTTGTGGATGGACGATCCTAAAGAAATTAAACAAGAAAATTAATTATATGTTGTTACAAGAAAATTAATATAGCACAAAAATATATGGATCAAGTAAGTGGATGTGGATACTTACAGTTATAAAATTTCCAATGTTCTGGCCTTGAGCTCTGGGATAGTTATTGTTTGAGACATTTTGTTTGTTAGGAGATTGATTATCCTGATCAGCTTTAATCTCTGTGATGGTATCAACACCGTATGGCGGCAACCTAAATGTCTGTGTAGCCGGAGGTTCTGCCGGTTTCTCGTCGGAACCGAAAAGGTAGCCTAATGAGCTCTGCCCGCGGCCATGGCTCCCACCTCTATTCATGGTGTCTTTAGATCTGCTTAATTTTCCAAGAGGAAAGGTAAGAACCCTAATATTTATTTGGTGTACTTAATTTTATATGTGCATATGGGATTTTATATATATAGGAATTTTTTGTTCGTCCATAAAAGGCGTGGTTTTGTGGTGGAATGTTCAAAATCTCACATTGAGGTCCTGGATTCGAATTCAATGAGTGCGTTTTGTAAGTGTCTGGGACAACCAGAAATTTTATATACTCCGCTTAAGTCCGGAAGTGATGGTTTGACGGTAAAATTTCCAATGATTCAAAAAAAATAAAAGAAGGCATTTTTTGTGGTTGATATAATACTTCATGTCTATATGTCATTTGTGCTCATTAATTGAGCAGTTAATATCCAATATTAATCCTCTATAGTGAATTGCAATTTCTATTTCCTAAAAACTAAAAAGTGGCATCCAATGAATTGATTTGTTAGCTTTTTTGTACAAGGAAATGTCATCTCTTGGTATTATTGTAGGACCAACTGGATTCAGTGTTAAGCTATTTAATTTTTTTATATATAGCTGTTAAATGAAAATTTATAATTAATAGAATCTTAATAGTCTATTGTTATATTTGCAGTGTGGTAAAAAATTATAAAAGTTGACCACAAAAAAGATCAACACTAGATCTAAGTTCATTACTGTAGGACTTGATTGAGAACTTTGTAAAGAGTTTTTGTTTTTGTTTTTGTTTTTTATTTTTTGTTTTAATTATAATTGATAGTTATTAGATAATAATTTAAATATAATTAAATTTATCTAGATTACAGTTCTATAATCCGTAAAATTATAATACATAATTATAATAAAATTAGTCTTATTTGTTTCTTTATTTATGTTTATGTATTGCCTATACACGTCTCTAATTCTAAAGATAATCTAGAGTGAATACAAGTTCTTTCATTCTCTTACATCTTATCAAGAGCTTCAATTCGTTAATCATCTCCAAAAACCTTCCTAATGTTGAAAACATTAGAACAAACTAAAAGATAAAAAAAAAAAAAAAAAATACAGATTTTAATGTATTGTGTTTTACCAAGGGGCGTGACTTGGTGGTGTAGGATTCGAGATCTCACCTTGAGGTCCTAAGTTCGAATCTTGTGAGTGCGTTTCTTGTAAGAGTTTGTGATAGTTATAGATTTTACTTGTTCCGCTGAAACCTGAAAGAGGTACTGATTTAGTGATGGGTTTCCAACGATTCAAAAAAAAAATTGTCGGGAGTTTTTGATTTTTTTTGGGGTTCTTTTAACACATCATGACGTGTCAATAATGCCATGTCTTTTATATAACGAGTATTTTTGACTAATTGTATGTGCATATAGATTGGTCTGGAAGCAACTTCAAGACAATCTTTTCAGCTCATGGAAATGCTTACTTGATGATTAATAATCATTCTTTGAAACCTTGAATTTCCTCTCAAGAAGGTGTGAGAAAATGACTCTCTCTTGAAGCAGGTTGGTATCATCTCCTTTCAGAATATTATCACATTAACAATTTATGGTTTACATATATTCATTTAAAATAACACAAAACAAACTCTTATTACTTCTTTTAATTTGGAAAAATCTACGATATGATAGTGGTATTACACCACACATTTAATAATTTAATAATATTTATCATGTGTTAAAATATTAAATAAACTATAATTATAATTATAATAACTACACATGTCATATTCTTATTAGTTGACAGTACGACGTCACTCATATCTCTGTTTTACCACATAATATACTCACTAGCTATAGATGTGTTTTTTTTAAAAAAATTAATACAATGTGTTTTACAATAAATAATAATAATAATTGTTGATATTGCATTTAATCAAAAATCTCAATGTATGCCATATGACATCGTGATCATTCATATTTATAACTACAAGAAAACTGGGATATAGAGACGGCAAAATTTCGTCTTTGTTCTCTTAGTCGCAAACAAAATAGCGACGGAAATACTAATTTGTCGCTAAAAATTACGATGGAATACATTCCGTCTCTAATTAAAAACGGAAAATTTCGTCGTTAAAAAAAGCGACGAATTACTTTTTCCGTCTCTATTCCGTCTCTATATGGTGACGGAAAATTCCGTCTCTATATGGTGACGCGGAAAATTCCGTCTCTATATAGCGACGGAATTTTCCGTCTCCATATAGCGAGAAATAGCGACGAAAATTTCCGTCTCTATAAAGCGATGGAAATAGCGACGGAATTTTCCATCTCTATATGGTAGAGACGGAAAATTTGTCGCTATATATGGTTTTCTATTTAGAGAACAAATACACAAAGAATTTAGAAACAGATTTTGTATAAAATTGTGTAGTTTTTTAAATTCTTAAAGAAATTATATTTATTTCAAATAATATTATTAATATTAGTAAAACACATCATATAAATAATATTATAATATTATTTATATGATTGTTGTATTGGGACAAGCAAAAAATGTAGATTATTTAAGAAATCTACGGTTATATCCAATAACGGAGCCACATACGTACATGCGAGTGAGGATAATCGCTTCCATTTAACTCAAAATTTTCTTAAAACATCTCTTATAAATTAATGAAAATCCTGATTTATTAATGATATAATTTTGATTTGTCACTATTAAAATAAAAAGTATTTATCAATTTTAGTAAAATCAAATTTTATCTCTATCGAATCTAAATTCTGACTTTACCACTAGTAATATCATATATATTGTAGAAAATCAATAGACTAATTCATACTCAAAAGTCTAGGTTTCCCCGAATACTTGTTACTCCAACATTTGCAAAAGTGAGATTTTTTTTATTAACAGCCCCTGATTTTTTATTCCAACCCTAAAAGGTTTAAATAGCTAAACCAACTTGCACCATTTGTGTGTGAAATTATAAACGACACATTTCTTCAAATGTCATATCCAAATCATGTAAAATCAATTAAAAACAATATTAACCATACTTGAATTTGAATTCAATACCGAGTATAATTGTGTTAAATTTTTAATAATTTTTTATCTAATATATTTTAATAATAATACACAATTAAGATTCAGTTAAATTTAAATTATTATATTATAATTATCCATCATAAATTTATAAATATATAACTCGGTATGTACAAAGTTCAACTAGTAGGAAATCTAAATCCTTACTACTTAATAAATGGTTAACATTGCCCATTCAGCTACAGCGCTGCTGCATCCATCTCGACTGGAATTGATGATCTTGCATCTTACAAATATCTAATCAAGTAATCTAATAAGTCAATATAAAGATGACTGCCTAAGATATTTTTTTTGGGTGCAGATATTTTTAAAATGTTGAAAATTTTACTGTCAAACCATCTGGTCGGATTTTAAGCATAGCACGTAAAACTCATGGGGTACCTCAGACTCTTATAAGAAATGCATCTCTTGGATTCGAACCCAGAGCCTGACAATCAAATTCTAAACTCCAATACAATTTTTTTGAAATTGTTGGAAACCCAACCACCAAACTAATGAAACTATCCCAAGTTCTTACAAAAAAACGCACTCTCTGGATTCGAACTCAAGACCTCAAGGTGAAATCTTGAGTCATACACCACCAAGCCACGCCCTTTAGGGACGATCACAGTCAATACTTCACGACAAAAAGTAAAAAGAAAATATTCAAATATTTCGGTGTATTGTAGCCTTTTTTTTTTTTTTTTTTTTTTGTGGTGTGTAAATTAACATTTTTTGAATCGTTGGAAATTTTACCGCTAAACCACCCGACCTGATTTTAAGCGAAGCAGATATAAAATCTTCGACTGTCCCAGACTCTTATAAGAAATACACTCATTGAACTCGAACCAGAATCTAACAATCAAATCCTAAGTGATTTTCCATCAAGCCACACCCCCTTTAGTGCGTGTAGACTAAGATATTAATGATCAATTATCAATTACGACAACCTTGTGTGGCTTGGGCCTAATCCACAATTATTAAATTAATTAGGAGATTAAAATGATAGCTTAATTGGGGTTAAATCAGATAATGGGAGACTAACAATAAATTCAGATGATATAGTTGGGTGTGGAAGGGAGCCAGTAGGCCAAAGGAATACTTTCAAAAAGTAATATATATGATCCTCATAGTGTGTGATCTTATACAATTTGATGAATATCCAAATCATATTATATATTTAAAAATTAAAATTTCTTTACATTTATATCCTAAATTTATAACACCAAACTAGTTGCGACCATCAGATCAAGGAGAGTAGGCAGAAATAAACCAAGCCATTAAAATTTCTAGTCAGTTATTTAGAGCCCTATGTGTTTGAACCTCTATGGCCCTATCAATGATGTCTATGGCCCTCAAATGACATATAAATGTCAACAAGTGTACCTTAAAGACATTGAAAAGCTCAGCTGTGGGGCTGCTTCTCAATTTGATTTAGCCAAAAACAGTAGATTTGTCTCGTAAAGGATTTTTCAGTACCTCTTACAACTCAGAAATTATTAGCAAGCACCAGAAGAACACTACCAACCCTAGGTCCCAATTAGTGTTGCAAGTAATAAAAGGATAAATTGATTCTATGATATCCTATTCATAGAAATTGATTCTATGATACCAGTTATAGTGATATCAATCAGATAAATGATATTTACGGACTCTCTTATGGTGGAAAAATTTACTATGCAATTGAGGTACTGTGTTACACAAGTAACAACTCAATAATATTCTATCGCAAGTATTAAAATAAAAAGAATAACTCAACATGTTATATATATCGTCACTCATATACAAAGACGGTATCGAAAAATTACTCGGATATATGAGAGTTGAACCACAAGGTATATTGTTGAGGAAAATATATCTCACATCGGTTGAGATAAACAATTAAACTCAAAATATAAACATGGGCCAACCCTCAACTCTCAAGCTGGCTTTTGGGTTGAGTTAGGCCCACGAATTTCAACATGGTATCAGAGCCACACTCATGCACGGGTGGACCCACACTACCTGTCCACGTGACATGAACCAGGCAAAAGACCGATTTGCACGTGAGGGGGAGTGTTGAGAAAAATATCCCACATTGGCTGAGATAAACAATTAAACTCAAAATATAAATATTGGGCAACCTTCAACTCTCAAGCTGACTTTTGAGTTGAGTTAGGCCCACGAATTTCAACATATATGCTCTCTTAGGGGAGAGAGAACCACACAAAATTTATTAACTTAATAAAAAATTTGCCGAAACCTTTTAGTCTGAATATAATATGAATGTGGAATCTGTATCTCGTACCCTTTTGCCTAAATAGCTCATGGTGAAGTTACTGTAAGAGCTTGTATATCAAATAGTGATAGTAATCCCACATGGGAAATGTAAAGAGAATATGGAAAATTTATAAGTGGATTTTGCACACTTGTATTAAATTGGAATGATAATGTTTGGGCTTTGATGTATGGCTTGGATGTATGGTTGGCATGACAATTAATATATTTAATATATATTAATTAGTCAAAAGATAGGCCTTGTGATTAATTAGCCTCCCTGAAAAACATTTTTTGTTTTGTTTCTAACTGTCTATATAAATAGAACAGTATCATTCGAAGAGTGTACTTTTCATTAAAAACGTTCATATTACATCTGATCTTTGGAAAAACGAAATACAAAAAGATATCAAGTAGATTCGCTAGGGGTCGTTTTCAGTGCAGAAATTCGACTTCCAGATTGTTGAATCCTAGTGGCAGACGTCCGTCGAACTACAAGCACAAGAGTAGGGGCGAAATTCTGCACTACAAGAATTAGACCGTTTAGCGTCGAATTATTTCGACGCCATAAGTGAACGTTTCGACGCAAAAGACATTTAGCGTCGAAAAAATTAGACGTAAAAATGGACGATAAAATGTCGACGACAATCACTTTTAGCGTCGAAATAAATAAATGCGACGCTAAAAAACAGTATTCTGCATCCAATTTTTTTCGACGCTAAAGGAAATTGTCCGACGCTATATGTTATATTTGGCGACGAAATAATTCGACGCAAAAATCCAAACTTTTAGCGTCGAAACTTGTCGACGCTAACGTATATAAAAAAAGTATTATATGTACGCTTACAACGGCCATTTTTGATACTATTAGGTCGAAATATTCGACGCTAAAAGTAAAAAATTTATTTTTTTTAAAAATTAGTAATTTACTTATTTTTTGGTCTAAATATTTAATTTAGTTGAAAAAAAAATGTAATTAATAACAAAATGATGAAATATTATAAATTGAAATTTGTTTTAGAAAAAAGAAATATTATATTAAATCTATTTGTTCAAAATGTTTATACAAAACCAAATATAAAATTAATTGCTACTGTGAGGGGGGGACGCTCGAGCCCGATGCACCCTGACTCATTGAGGCCTCGAACATCTGACGGAAAACCAGCATTTGCTGTTCCAACTGCTCCATCTTCTTCTCGTGGTCCACCGTGACCTGTTGTAGCTTCTCCTTAGTCTGCTGTAGCTCGTCTCGGGTGCTGGCTAGCTCGTCTTTGGTGGTGACTAACTCGTCTCGAAGAGAGACATTGTCCGAATTACCACTATTGCGTGCAGATGACGTTGGCTTCTTACGAGTGCCAAGACCAACGTTGTAAGCTGTCTGATTCTTGAAAACCAATTGCGACAGCTGCTCTGGTATGGGGGGGGGTCGGACCATGTCTCCTGAGTTTGATGTTGGAGTTCCATCATTTCCTTCTGTTTCAAAAAATAAGTTAATATTAGAATTTGAGAAAAAAATTAACATATATAATATTAATTATTTTATTTTAAAAATTGAAACTTACATAGCAGCAGCGTTCGGCTTCTTCATTTATCCATTTGTTCTTCTCATTGTAATGTGTCACACGAAAAAAATCTGGAAATGATTGCACCTCATTTGTGCTACTCTGTTATAAACAGAAAATAAATTCAATATTATTCCACATTAGTAAAAACAATTACCTGTTAAATTTTACGTTAGGATATATTTACCTCAGAATGTTCGGCACGATGTTGGATAAATGGCTTCGAACCTCCACGGTGGTTAAAACGCAAGTGACTTCTTCGATTTTCCGCATTTGCGTGACATTTATCCTGGATTTACCAACACTGTAAGTACCGAAAACAAAACCAATTATAAACTTCCGTTTATTTCAAAATTTACCTCGTGTTTTTTGCTAGACCAAAGCTCACATAAGAATGTCTAATCTTGTTCCTCTATAAAATCAGGCTTGTGTTGTGGAGCATTTGAAGGTCCATGTTCGTCGAATATTGGTTTCAGGACTTTTGTTCTATAATCTTTATAACTTTTCCCCATGTGGTAGTCAAGATATTGTTGGACATTCACTTTGGTCAGATCGAAGTCGAACCATTCCTACATGCAAATTCGAGTGAAAATAAGTATAAAATCAAAATGTTAAATAACAAACACTATCGAAAACTTACAAGAAGCGAAGGGAATAGCTGGTTCATTTTCGTCTCCCACGGTATCTTTCTCTCAAGATACGTAGTTTTGGGGAGCTTCATATCGAGCTATAGCTCCCATGGTTGTATTAACACTGAATTATGTTCTCCGACTTGAGTGTGTCCATCATCTGATATCTCTATCCGGATACGGCCGTGAGCCTTAACGTACTTAGCTAACCTCAGGCCACGGGTGCGTCCTCGACCCTTCACTGTACTGGACTCACATGTGCTAGCAGATAATTCACCAGGGCCAACTGGTCTTGCTGATGTAGATGGAGTCGCGTTAGCCCGTTTGCGATTGCCCGATGCATCTGCAAAAACACGCCGCATTAGCATCATCAATTTCATCGTCATCATCAGAGTAGCATCATCATCAAATTAAGATTCATCATCAACAACCATCATCATTATGAAAGCATCTCGTTTTAGTTGAATTGTAAAATCCATGACCAAAACGTTTATATCACAAGTCTAAGAACATTATAGAAGCTAAAGACTACTTTGATTGTGTAATCATCTTTTAGAGATTATACAATTATTATACAATCATATTATTGATATTTGAATTGTAAAATCACCCTCAAGCTGGAGCATACATATCAGATGCACTCATTCACCAAATTTATTACGTATGAAATTAATCAATATGAGTACTTAGAGAGATTACACAATTGGAGCATACATATACACATTTGCTGCTGTTCGCGCGGCTGTTCTGGCAAGAACAGCAGCAATTGCTGCTGTTCTTGCTTGGCAACATCATCATCATCTCAAACTTGCCCCGAAATTAAGTACTACTCTATAAAATTCATCATCAACATAAAAAAAAAAAACACTCTATGAACTTCATCAAATTCATCCTCAATTTCATCAATCTCATCCTCAATATCATCAATCTCATCCTCAATTTCATCAAATTCATCCTCATCAACAAATTTAAATCAACAAATGAGACTTACCTGTAATTTTCCTTCGTTCTTCACTGTTGGTGAATCGAATAGGAGAGGGAGAATCGAGTTTTTGCTTTGAGCCGAGGAAGAAGAGAAGCACTGGTTTAAGGGATTTAAACGACATTTAGCGTCGAATTAATTGACTTTTAGCGTCGAAGTCTTCGACGCCAAATATTAGGCGGCTAATGAAAAAATTAGGGTTATTTTTCCGGGAAATTTAATTTTTATTTAGCGTCGAAATACAATAGTCGACACTAAATGTAAGACATTTAGCGTCGAAATAAAATAATCGACGCTAAACGTCTTTCATTTAGCGTCGAAAAATAATCGACGCTAAATGTCTTTCATTTAGCGTCGACTATTGTATTTCGACGCTAGATGTCTTACATTTAGCGTCGACCATTGTATTTCGACGCTAAATGTCTACCATTAAAAATAATAATTAAAAACAAATATATCATAGTTATACTATTAATAATTACGTTAATATTTCAACCATATCTAAAGAGTAATTAAAATCAACAACCATACATTATAATCCATAATTATTCATCAATCACAAAATATTGTAACTTCATAATTAATCACTATTATCGTCGGTATTTGAGGATTCGTGACTGGAATCGAAGTCATCTTCAGTGTCAAATTGTTCTTCACTTGGCTACTTCAACGCTCACTTCAGAATGAGGAATTAGCTCAACGTCTGTACTAGCTCGAGTTAATGTGATATTTTCAGGAACGTTGACAGTTGGTCCAAAAAATATATGTTCAGGAACTTCAAAATTGCCGGAGACTTCTTGTGTTTCATCTGATATGTCAACTCTATCTTTCTCCTGCGTGTCCCAAATGGCTCTATGTTGTAACTTTTCTACCACCATCCATCCAGTTCCTAACTTAGGATCAGATATATATATCACTGAACGTACTTGCGTACAAAAAATGTATGGATCATTCTTGTACCAACAACGTGAACATTAATTGATGACGATGATTACTAACTTGAATTCTCCTCTTTCTGGCATTTGTGTCAAACCACTTACATGGGAATAGCACAATATGTCGTCTGGGTCGATATATCAACTCAATGATCGATTACAATACGCCGTAGAAGTCAATTACATCTGAGCCGTGTTCTCCTTGGACTACAATTCCAGAATTTTGAGTCACATGAGTAACATCTCGCTGTTCGGTATGAAATCTAACTCCGTTGACAATACATCCACTGTACTCATAAGCCTGCTTTTGAGGCCCATATGCCAAAGAAACCAACGAGGATTGCGAGTCCAATTGACCATTTTGCACTTGATTGTTAATCTGACAATGAAATATATGTGTTAATATAACAAACTGAAATGTCTAATGTTAGGATCAAAATAAATATAAAATATTCTAACTTACAGTTGTCTCAAACCATTTAGGAAATTCTTTTTTGTGGGTTTCATCAACATTATGGTCATCATCATATTGTAGCATTGTTAGATGTTGCATACAATAAATTATCACGGTTAATGTATGGCAAAAATACATTAATGATGCACCAGAAAAACTTACGTTAAATACGGTTGCACTTTATCACAATTACTCAATATAACCAATGAGCACGTTGAACTTCCTGAAGGGTTAGTAATTTGACACCTACTGCCCCAAATGGTCTGCAATTTTGACGGAACACTGTGATCTCTTGGTTATTACTTGCATCTCCATCATAGTTTCGTGGCCGACGATTAAAATGAGTTTCAACATTCTGCATGTACATCGAACAAAATGTTATTGCTTCACTTATTATAACAGCTTCAGCTATTGAACCTTCAGGTGTGCCTTGTTTTTCACATATTTGTAATCTTCCCAAAGCTCTGCAGATATGACAACAAGTTTGCATTAAGACTAAATTCTATGCACATAAAAACGGTTACAAATTTTCTTATATAAAACTATATATATATATATATATATATATATATATATAGTACCTCTCAATGGGATACATCCATTTGTAATGGACAAGACCTCCCTTTCTAGCTTCAGCCGGTAAATGCACAGCCAGATGTATCATGACATCAAAGAAAGCGGGTGGCAAAATTCGCTCCAGCTTGCATAGGATTATCACGATTCCTCGCTCAAGGGTCAATAACATATGTGCTTAATGTCCTCTGACATAATTGTTTAAAGAAGCCACATAGATCAAGTACGACGTCGCATACATTCGGGGGGAGATAAGGTCGAATGCCAACAGGAAGGAGAATCTCGAGTAGCACATGACAATCGTGACTCTTTAATCCCATTATTGTATCATCTCTGACCCAACACCTAATATTGGATGCATAATTATCAGGGAATTTAACCATTTTCAGCCAATCACAGAATGATTTTCTCTCCGATTGATTGAGCACATAACTAGCAGGAGGCTTAATAAAACTCAAGAGGCGACTTGTAAATGCAATTCACTGCGAATTCTAAGATCTTGTAGGTCCAATCTAGCATTTACAGTGTCTTTTGTCTTACCCGGAATATTGAATAGTGTACCCACTAAACTCTCACAAATATTTTTCTCTATATGTATTACATCCAAATTATGTCGCAAACTCAGAGTCCCCCAATATTCTAACTCGCAAAGAAAATACTCTTTCCTGTCCAATTGAACTCTTCAGGTAACCGTTTTCGATTTTTATCTCTATTATTAGGATGTTTACCTGGTGTACTGTCTCTGAGATGTTGATGTTGGCAAAGTATGTCAAATGCAGACAATCGACTGGGCATACTCTGAGGTTCATGTTGCCGTTAAATAATTTACTCCTCCGCCAAGGATGACTCGATTTAAGAAATCTCATGTGCCCCGTGTATCCGATTTTATTCTGTAATCGTTGCGAAGGTGTATGACCCGCACAAACTGGACATGCCATGTATCCCTTAGTGCTCCATCCAGATAATGAACCATAGGCTGGAAAATCATTAATGGTCCATAATAATGCGGCATGCATCTGAAAATACTGCTCTGAAGCTGCATCATAGGTATGCACACCCACATTCCATAATGTTTGTAACTCCTCGATCAATGGTCTCAAGTAAATATTTATATCTTTACCAGGTGAACGTGGACCAGAGATAAGCAATGACATAAACATGAACGGATCCTTCATACATTTCCATGGAGGTAAGTTATATGGAATGACAATAACGGGCCAGATGCTATAAGAGTTGTACATATTCCCAAATGGGTTAAAACCATCAGAGGCAAGACCTAACCTGACATTACGGGGGTCCTCAGCGAAACGGGGGTACATGTCATCAAATTCCTTCCATTCGGTTTCGTCCGCAGGATGTCTAAGTATGCCCTCCGCACCGATCCTCTTTTCATGATGCCACATCATATCAGTCGATGTGTGTCGTGACATGAACAATCTCTGCAGCCTGGGCGTTAAAGGGAAATATCGCAATATCTTTTGAGGCACTTTCTTCCCCATACCACGGACTTTGTACCGACTTTCACACCACATATCGGACAATGTTCAAGTGATTCATACTCGACACGAAATAATACACAATCAAACTTACAAGCATGAATGGATTCATACCCCATTCCCAGATCACGCAACATTTTCTTTGCCTCGTAGTACGACTTAGGCAATTCGCTTCCAACCGGTAACATTTGGGCCAGTAACTCTAACATCATATCGATACTTTTGTTGGTCATTCTGTTCATCACTTTAATGTGTAATAATTTCACAACGAAATTCAAGATTGACATTCCAGCACCTTCGAATGGAATTTTTTTTGCCTCATCAAGTAGGTCACTAAATAAATTTTAATCATTTCCACTGAACACTGGCATGTCACCACTAACACTATGACCAAGTTGTGGACCTTGTAAGTCATGCAAAATATCGGTGATCTCATCGTTTGCAGGTTGATTGTAACTACTGCTCCCTTCGCCGGAATCAAAAAACCGTGACTGAGAATGATACTGCTCACCGTGATAAATCCACGTACGGTAAGTTGGTGATATTTGTGGGAACACAGAAATCTGGGGCGACGCATGCTGTCCCGGGCTCGCGGCCCGGTCGGGAGTACAGAGTAGCCACGGGGGACTAAACCGAAGAATAATGGAGTCGCCACCCGGTGTGAACCGGGAAAATGAGATTTAAGGCCGCACTCACCCCTCGTAAGGGAAGACCTCAAACCGTTGGGTTCGGAATGGTCCCTTACTTATGCCATTTGTAATGAAAGGATTTACATAATAATTTAATCAGGCTTAAGTAACACTTATTCCTAGGAATATCATGCTTCTATATTCATTGGTACAAAATAACACTCATACATACATTTCACATATATCTCATATCTAATAACACATGCCTAAAAATACCTCAAAGTAACAATGAACATACAACTTCATTCAGCATATCATATTCATGAAAACACAAGCATACATAATATCCGCACAAGCATACATGTGAGCACTTTTCCAAGTGATACGTGGAATTGTATCCCAAGTACAGACCGCATTACCGTCCATTCGGAATCAGCTACGGAATTTATGTCTGGGTTTCCATCCGATATATCACAAGAAATAATACTCCAAAGTCATCATGGCATAGGCATATGAATCGTAATGCGTTAAATCAAGACTAAGGCAAACGACGCAACTAATGGAATAAACATGCTTTTCATTATTATGTGCACAAAGATAAGAATGACTGTGTGGTTCCATAAAAAATCACCTAAGAAACAATTATACGTGGCATGTTATGAATATGTCTCAGTTCAGTGTGTTCGCGTTCGTGTAGCGTTCGTAAACGCGTTCGAACGGAAATGAAATAGAATGCTCACGTTCGTATGGCGTTTGTTAACGCGTTCGAACGGAAATGAAACAGAATGCTCACGTTCGTATGGCGTTTGTTAACGCGTTCGAACATAAATGAAACAGAATGCTCACGTTCGTATGGCGTTTGTTAACGTGTTCGAACGGAAGTGAAACAGAATGCTCACGTTCGTATGGCGTTCGTGAACGCGTTCGAACGGAAATGAGACCTGATGCATGATAAGGCAAAATGTATGCGCGTTCGAGTTGCGTTCGTAAACGCGTTCGAACGGGAACAGACCTGATGAATGAAATGGGACGCAATACATAAACAACAAAATAAAGGGGCGCGGCGAAGTACTGCCGTAAAGGTGGCATTTTGGGGCTCTTGGTCTCTCAAAGAGAGGACCTTTAGACCAACATACTAAGCCCATGCGCGTCACATCACACATACAAAAATAGAGCCAATCATATCAAAACCAAGTATGCCCGATTGAACACATCTTACATCCAATCCGAACACACATCAACCGGCGCGGTAAAGCATCGTGGCAAAGGGTTTTAACCCCTCCCCATAAGGGATCTTTCATTCCACTTACTAAGCCCATGCGCTTGATTGAACCATGCATAAAAAGATAAAGTCAATAATATCAAACTAAGTATGCCCGATTGAACGTATCTTGCATCCAACCGAACACACATCAACCGGCGCGGCGAAGTAGTGTCACAAAGGTGGCCTTTTCGGCTCTTCGTCTCTCAAATAGAGGACTTTTGGACTAACTCACTAAGCCCATGCGCTTGATTGAATCATGCATAAATAAACAACATACAGAATTCAAGTGACGAAAAATAAACAAACCAAAGTAACACAAGGCAAAAGATAGTGCCGTTTATTCAAGCGGTATGTGGAGTTGTGTCCCGAGTACAGATCATATTACCGTCCATTCGGAATCGGCTATGAAATTTATGTCCGGGTTTCCATCCGATATACCGCGAGAGTTAACACATTTCTCATTCATCCCATACCCACAACACACATCATACATAAACAAGATTCAACGAATAAGTAAAATATAATCAAAATAAATAACAAAAATCACGTAGAGATGGGTGTGAAAAGTACCCTCAGGTATAACCTTTTAAGCCGTCTCTTGGACTCGCGTTTCACGAAGATCGGAAGGGGTAAAGCTCCGCAACTTTTCTGGTTCACTGGTTCAGCGTCCTAGCTCACTGCTTTGCTGTTTTGCTTGCGGTTCGAACTCCGTTCTGCTCCTGTTCGGCCTCTGTCTTACTGCTCACTACTCTCGGCCACCTGTTTTAACGTTTTAAATGAACTGTTCCAAGTTTGTGTGGGTTCTTAGTGCAGTTGTGTGTGATTATTTTTAAGATTATCTATGCAGTTTTTATGTTACTGTTTTTAAGGATTTGGGCTGCTGTTTTAAGGTAATTCAGGGGCTGTTTTTGAGTGTTTGTTAGGGGGTGTTTTAGTGGTTGTAAGGGCTGTATGGGGGGATGTGTTCTCGGTGCAGGAGGGGAGTGTTTTGATTTGGCTAAGGAGGGTTATTGCTTGTGGTGGTCTCGGTTATGGTGGAGGATTGAGGCTCTTGTTGTCTCGGCTATGGAGGAGGTGGTTAGGGCTCTTTGTTCTCTTTTTTGTGTATATGTGAAGTGTCTTGGGCGTGTATTAGAGAGAGTTGGCGTGAATTCTATCTGTCAAGGAGAGGATGGCTTTGGTTAGGGGTTGTTTATATAGAAGAGAGCTAGGGTTTGCCCTTGTCTCACAAGGAAGAGATCTAGTTTCCAAATTAGGAGTCCTAAGGATGGTATACACAAGATTGAGGGGGGACAAAATATTTTAAATTAGGAAGTCAACTATTTTAAATTGGTAGATGTCTTATTAGATTAGGAAGTCAAATATTTGATTGGTTTTAATTGGTTAGGATTGATTTTAATTAGGCATATCTTCTTTTTAGTTTTAGTATATAATATATTCAAATTATTTAAATTAGGCATGATTTTAGTTTAAGTTTGGTAAATGTTTTAAATATTTTATTTAATGTTTAATGATTAAATTAATATTTATTTATTTAATTTGGGATGTGTTTTATGGGCTTTGGGGAGCTAAATGGGCTGGGGTGTGAGGCTAGCAGCAAAACCAGAATTACCGACACCGTTCGAACGCTTCCTCGAACGCGACACGAACGCCCGCAATCTGTTTGCCGTTCGAACGAAGTAACGAACGCAGCACTAACGAAGACAGTGAGCTTGTTTATTCTGAATTTCCCCTTCCGATATCCGTTTCCCGCGGCTTTCGTGACTCAAAAGGTAGTGCCTCCAAATGAGACTCATCATCGGGTTTCACATGCAAAAATGCAATGCCTACAGTCGCCCCCACTTTGATGGGGCTTGTGCAGTGTGTGACAGTGACAGTCCTATCAAAGTCTATGCAATGCATTTTTACTTACCTGGCTAGCTAGCTGTCTCGAGCTGAGCTGATACTGCATTGGACCTCGATCCTGAGACGCATCTCGATACTGCTGATGATGTGGGCCTCCTCGATCCTGGGACGCATCCCAATAGCTGCAACCGACAACGGGGGCCTCGACCCTGGGACGCATCCCAATACCGCTGACAAAAATGGGCCTCGACCCCGGGACGCATCCCGAAAATGATGATGCAGTGGACCTCGATCCTGGGACGCATCCCAATAGCTGCAAACGACAACGGGGGCCTCGACCCTGGGACGCATCCCAATACCGTTGACAAAATGTGGGCCTCGGCCCTGGGACGCATCCCGAAAATGATGATGTGGAGCTTCGCTCCTCAGCCGATATGGGCTTCGCCCCCAAGCTGACATGATGTGATGTGGAGCCTCGCTCCCCAGCCGATATGGGCCTCGCCCCCAAGCTGGTACAATGTGGAGCCTCGCTCCTCAGCCGATATGGGCTTCGCCCCCAAGCTGATAAGATGTGATGTGGACTTCGCCCTCCGAGACCATACCCGGAACTTAACTTCATTGGGAACTCAATCTTCAGATTACTGCCCATATCAAATACTGTGCTTTTACTATCTCTGATTGGCTTACTGCTCGCTCTTTTCCGTCTTCAACACATGTGTAGGAACTGCATTTTTACACATAAGTCCCTATGATGAGTCTCATTTTGGGACTCATTTTGGAGACACTACCTTTTAAGTCACGGAGGTCACGGGAAACGGACATCGGAAGGGGAAATTCAGAATAAACAAGGTTCACTGTTTTCGTTAGTGCTGCGTTCGTGTTTACGTTCGAACGTCAAATGGATTGTGGGCGTTCGTGCCGCGTTCGAGGAAGCGTTCGAACGGTGTCGGTAATTCTGGTTTTGCTGCTAGCCTCACATCCAGCCCAATTAGCCCCCCGAAGCCCATAAAACACATCCCAATTTAAATAAATAAATATTATTTAAAACATTAACTAAATAAATAATAATTAAAAAATTAATTAAATAATTAAATAAAACATATACCAAACATAAAATAAGCATTACCAACTTAAACTAAAATCATGCCTAATTTAAACAAATCACATACTAAATCAAAAATATAATCATACCAAGTTAAAATCAATCAACCAATATATTATTCCTAACTTAAAATATTGTATTCCTAAACCAAGCCAATCAAATATTCAACCTTCCCTATCTAGCCAAGATTTGTCCCCCCCTCAATCTTTGACTTCCCTTAACCAAACCAAATCAAATCCCTCTTTAATTAGCCAAATCCCTTTCCTTGTCAAGCCCAACCCTTTGCCTATAAAAAGAACCCTTCACCAACCTTCTCAACCATAGTTGGCTAGCTGATACACAACACACAGGAAAATTACAGGAAGAACACACCCAAAAACAGTAGCAAAACGGCAGTGAAACCACAAGGAAACAGCAGCAAAACGGACTCAAAACAGTAAGACAACGAACGAGAACAGTGAACCAGTGAACCGGGAGAGTTGCGGAGCATCCACCATTCCGACGATCGTGTACCGTACATCCGAGAGGTGATTTAAAAGGTTAGACCTGAGGGTACCTTTTTATTAGTTTATATTTGTTTTTTTATTATTATTGAATTCTATTCGCATGAGAGTCGTTTATGGATGCATGTTGTGGCTTGAATGAAATGGAAGAGTGTCGTCTCTTGTGGTATATAGGATGGAAACCCAGACGTAAATTCCGTAGCCGAATCCGAATGGACGGTAGTGCGGTCTGTACTTGGGATACAGCTCCATGTACCACTTGAGTAAACGGCACCTTCTCTTGTTTTGTGTTGCTTTTATTTATTTATTTTTCGTCATTTAAATTCTGCATGTTGCTTATTTATGCATGACTCAATCGAGCGCATGGGCTTAGTAAGTGGAATGAAAGATCCCCTATGGGGAGGGGTTAAAGCCCTTTACCACGATATTTTGCCGCGCCGGTTGATGTGTGTTCGGTTGGATGCAAGACACGTTCAATCGGACATACTTAGAATAATATGATTGTCTTTATGTTTGTATGCATGATGTGATGTGACGCGCATGGGCTTAGTATGTTGGTCTAAAGGTCCTCTCTTTGAGAGATCAAGAGCCCCAAAAGGCCACCTTTACGGCAGTACTTCGCCGCGCCCCTTTATTTTGTTGTTTATGTATTGCGTCCCATTTCATGCATCAGGTCTGTTCTCGTTCGAACGCGTTTACAAACGCAACTCGAACGCGCATGCATTTTTGCCTTATCATGCATCAGGTCTCATTTCCGTTCGAACGCGTTCACGAACGCCATACGAACGTGAGCATTCTGTTTCATTTCCGTTCGAACGCGTTATCAAACGCCATACGAACGCGAGCATTCTGTTTCATTTCCGTTCGAACGCGTTTACGAACGCTACTCGAACGTGAGCATTCTGTTTCATTTCCATTTGAACGCGTTTACGAACGCTACACGAACGTGAACACACTGAACTGAGATATCTTCATCATATGCCATGTATAATTGTTTCTTAGGTGATTTTTTTATGGAACCACACATAGTCATTCTTATCTTTGTGCACGTAATAATGAAAAGCATGTTTATTCCATTAGTTGCGTCGTTTGCCTTGGTCTTGATTTAACGCATTACGATTCATATGCCTATGCCATGATGACTTTGGAGTATTATTTCTTGTGATATATCGGATGGAAACCCAGATATAAATTCCGTAGCCGATTCCGAATGGACGGTAATGCGGTCTGTACTTGGGATACAATTCCACGTATCACTTGGAAGAGTGCTCACATGTATGCTTGTGCGGATTATGTATGCTTGTGCGGATATTATGTATGCTTGTGTTTTCATGAATATGATATGCTGAATGAAGTTGTATGTTCATTGTTACTTTGAGGTATTTTGTTAGACATGTGTTATTAGATATGAGATATATGCGAAATGTATGTATGAGTGTTATTTTGTACCCATGAATATAAAAGCATGATATTCTTAGAAATAAATGTTATTTAAGCCTGGTTAAATTATTACATAAATCCTTTTATTAGAAGTGACATAAGTAAGGGACCTTTCCGAACGCAACGGTTTGAGGTCTTCCCTTACGAGGGGTGAGTGCGGCCTTAAATCTCATTTTCCCGGTTCACACCGGGTGGCGACTCCATTACTCTCCGGTTTAGTCCCCCGTGGCTATTCCGTACTCCCAACTAGGCCCCCGAGCCTAGAAAAGCATGCGTCGCCCCAGATTTATGTGTTCCCACAGTCTGGCGACTCCACTGGGGATAGAGAATCGGCCCCGAAATATTGTCTTGTGATGTTTGGATTTATGTTTTAATTGACCGTGTCTATAGTGGATAAAGTGAGGGTTTAATCAAAGGCATTTTGAGGCTAGTAATGTTTGGTGGTCTTCCTTCATTCACTACCTTACTAGAAGGAAAAGCTGTGAAGGCACCTAGATAGCCATCTACTCGTAGCCTATTGTGATGGACTAATTTGGAGGACTCGTTTTTTATTCCTGACAACAAGCGATAAGAGCCTAAGAGGCTTGGGTATTTAAGTGAGCATCGCTCCACCTTCCCTCTGGGGGATCTACAACGGGAAATCCATTTGACAGTCCGTCACACACCATAGCTCATTGGCACGTACCTTAGTGTATAAAAAAGGGTGCGCCCACTTGGTTGCTCGAACCCTTGAGTGGGGAGACCTAGTTGTGGGCCATCCTTCGCCGGTGAGAGCCTTTTGTCTATACTCTTGCTAACCCACCCATAGACCGGGTTGGCTAAAGTAGCAATTATTTCCTTGAGTATGTGCTTGTGGACCATCCTCATTTGGATGCAGTTGGACTATTGTCAGAAATGCGGGCTTGCTGGGCCATTTAAACTGGGGCAAGTTCGCACCTCATGACTATTAGGCCAAAAGCTTCTGAAATGTCGATGGGCCATTGTGTAGAAATTATTATGTCATGTTTGCATTATCTTCTATGCTTGTGTTTGGGAACATCGTTGTTTGGATCCATTTGGACCATTTATCATGGGATATGGGCTTGTTGGGCCATTTAAACCGGGACAAGAACGTATTTCATGACTATTGGGCCAAAAGCTTCTAAGTGATTGATGGGCCACTTTGTGATTGTGTTCGGAACGTTACCATTTGGGTTTAGTCGGGCACCTTGTCATGAGATGTGAACTCATTGGGCCATTTAAACTGGGATGGGTTCACTCCTATGACAATTAGCCCGAAGGATTCTAAAATGATAACGGGCCAATTTGCTTGAGAGTTATAATTGATTTAATATTTTATATATGTTATATACACCTCATGCACCCCATGCATACATACATCATGTTAACCCTTGTGTTCTGAAAGCCATCATAGATTCCCGTTGGTTAGGGAAAATGGAAGACTCACCAAAATACTGAGAACATACATGAGTGAATCAGATATTGAGGTATCCCGTATGGATCAGTTGGAAAACAGTCTCGCCAAGGTCACCGAACAGTTGCAAGCCATGACCACTGCCATGGCAAATATGGCTGTGCCCCGTCCTGGGGGAAATTCTGAGAATGTGAGGCGCGGGGAGCCTCCGAATGGGTTGGGGGATGATATCCCCACTTCTGATGATGACATAGCAGAGTATGCAACAGGCAAAATGATTGGGTCTCAGGCAGAATTTCAGAAGCTTCGGGATCAGGTTGAAACAGTTACCCGCAAAATGAGGGGTAAACGTGAAGAGTTGTTAGATTATGAGGCAATGACCTTCGGAGAACATCTGCCATCTCAGTTTAAAATGTCGGACATGGCCAAGTTTAATGGGAACGGAGACCCGAGGGTCCATCTGCAGTAATATGTCTCGGTCATGAGTTCAATGGGCCTATCACAGCGCCAAGTCCAAAAGATGTTTGGGATGTCACTCGAGGGGGCACCTGTGGTTTGGTATCATAGCCTTGAGAAGAAGGTTAAGGAAGATTGGAAGGAACTAGTGTAGGCACTGCATTTTTACACATAAGTCCCTATGATGAGACTCATTTTGGAGACACTACCTTTTAAGTCACGGAGGTCACGGGAAACGGACATCGGAAGGGGAAATTCAGAATAAACAAGGTTCACTGTTTTCGTTAGTGCTGCGTTCGCGTTTACGTTCGAACGTCAAACGGATTGCGGGCGTTCGTGCTGCGTTCGAGGAAGCGTTCGAACGGTGTCGGTAATTCTGGTTTTGCTGCTAGCCTCACATCCAGCCCAATTAGCCCCCCAAAGCCCATTAAACACATCCCAATTTAAATAAATAAATATTAATTAAAACATTAACTAAATAAGATAATAATTAAATTAATTAAATAATTAAATAAAACATATACCAAACATAAAATAAACAATTACCAACTTAAACTAAAATCATGCCTAAATTAAACAAATCACATACTAAATCAAAATATAATCATACCAAGTTAAATCAATCAACCAATATATATTCCTAACTTAAAATATTGTATTCCTAAACCAGCCAATCAAATATTCAACCTTCTCTATCTAGCCAAGATTTGTCCCCCCCTCAATCTTTGACTTCCCTTAACCAAACCAAATCAAATCCCTCTTTAATTAGCCAAATCCATTTCCTGTCAAGCCTAACCCTTTGCCTATAAAAAGAACCATTCACCAACCTTCTCAACCCTAGTCTCTAGTCCCTAGCTCATACACAACACACATAAAAATTACAGGAAGAACACACCCAAAAAAAAGTAAGCAAAAGATAAAGAGGAAACGGCAGTGAAACCACAGGAGGAAAAACAGCCAAAACAAACTCAAAACAGTAAGACAACGAACGAGAACAGTGAACCAGTGAACCGGGAGAGTTGCGGAGCATCCACCCTTCCGACGATCGTGTACCGTACATCCGAGAGGTGATTTAAAAGGTTAGACCTGAGGGTACCTTTTCATTAGTTTATATTCGTTTTTTTTATTATTAAATTCTATTCGCATGAGAGTCGTTTATGGATGCATGTTGTGGCTTGAATGAAATGAAAGAGTGTCGTCTCTTGTGGTATATAGGATGGAAACCCAGACGTAAATTCCGTAGCCGAATCCGAATGGACGGTAGTGCGGTCTGTACTTGGGATACAACTCCACGTACCACTTGAGTAAACGGCAACTTCTTGTTTTGTGTTGCTTTTATTTATTTATTTTCGTCACTTAAATTCTGCATGTTGCTCATTTATGCATGACTCAATCGAGCGCATGGGCTTAGTAAGTGGAATGAAAGATCCCCTATGGGAAGGGTTAAAGCCCTTTACCACGATGATTTGCCGCGCCGGTTGATGTGTGTTCGGTTGGATGCAAGACACGTTCAATCGGACATACTTAGAATAATATGATTGTCTTTATGTTCGTATGTATGATGTGATGTGACGCGCATGGGCTTAGTATGTTGGTCTAAAGGTCCTCTCTTTGAGAGATCAAGAGCCCCAAAAGGCACCTTTACAGCAGTACTTCGCCGCGCCCCTTTATTTTGTTGTTTATGTATGCGTCCCATTTCATGCATCAGGTCTGTTCCGTTCGAACGCATTTACGAACGCAACTCGAACGCGCATGCATTTTTGCCTTATCATGCATCAGGTCTCATTTCCGTTCGAACGCGTTCACGAACGCCATACGAACGTGAGCATTCTGTTTCATTCTGTTCGAACGCGTTATCAAACGCCATACGAACGCGAGCATTCTGTTTCATTTCCGTTCGAACGCGTAACGAACGCTACTCGAACGTGAGCATTTTGTTTCATTTCCGTTCGAACGCGTTTACGAACGCTACACGAACGTGAACACACTGAACTGATTCTGTCTTATCATATTCATGCGTAATTGCTCTTGGTTGATCTTTCTTGTGTTATATAGCCAACCGTATTATTTGTATCCCTGCATTTATCCATTCTATGTGTTCTCGGGATTGTATTCAAGCATGATTAGGCTGTTAGCATGTTATTTGGTTAATAGGTTCATGAGATAGTACTCAAGCATAATTAGGTTGTCTTAATTTTCCATATTATAGGATTGAAATATGTTCATGAGATTGCCATGTGATGTTGCATGTTGTGATGAACTTGTTGATGTATGATATGAATTAGAAGCATGATATTTTTGGAAATGAATGTTATTTAAGCCTGGTTAAATTATTACATAGATCCTCTTATTACAAGTGACATAAGTAAGAGACCATTCCGAACCCAACGGTTTGAGGTCTTCCCTTGCGAGGGGTGAGTGCGGCCTTAAATCTCATTTTCCCGGTTCACACCGGGTGGCGACTCCATTACTCTCCGGTTTAGTCCCCCGTGGCTACTCCTACTCCCAACTAGGCCCCCGAGCCTGGAACAGCATGCGTCGCCCAGGTTCTGTTGTCCACAGTCTGGCGACTCCACTGGGGATAGAGAATCGGCCCCGAAATATTGTCTTGTGATGTTTGGATTTATGTTTTAATTGACCGTGTCTATAGTGGATAAAGTGAGGGTTTAATCAAAGGCATTTTAAGGCTAGGTAATGGTTTGGTGTCTTCCTTCATTAACTACCTTTCTAGAAGGAAAAGCTGTGAAGGCACCTAGATAGCCATCTACTAGTAGCCTATTGTGATGGACTAATTTGGAGGACTCGTTGTTTATTCCTGACAACAAGCGATAAGAGCCTAAGAGGCTTGGGTATTTAAGTGAGCATCACTCCACCTTCCCTCTGGGGAATCTACAACGGGAAATCCATTTGACAGTCCGTCACACACCATAGCTCATTGGCACGTACCTTAGTGTATAAAAAGGGGTGCGCTCACTTGGCGCTCGAACCCTTGAGTGGGGAGACCTAGTTGTGGGTCATCCTTCGCCGGTGAGAGCCTTTGTCTATACTCTTACTAACCCACCCATAGACCGGGTTGGCTAAAGTAGCAATTATTTCCTTGAGTATGTGCTTGTGGACCATCCTCATTTGGATGCAGTTGGACTATTGTCAGAAATGCGGGCTTGTTGGGCCATTTAAACTGGGGCAAGTTCGTACCTTATGACTATTAGGCCCAAAGCTTCTGAAATGTTGATGGGCCATTTTGTAGAAATTATTGTTCTATGTTTGCATTATCTTTCTTGTATGCTTGTGTTTGGGAACATTGTCATTTGGATCCATTCGGACCTTTTGTCATGAGGGATATGGGCTTGTTGGGCCATTTAAACTGGACAAGAAGAACATGTCTCATGATGATTGGGCCAAAAGCTTCTAAAACGCCAATGGGCCATTATATGTTTGTGTTAGGAACATTATCATTTGGATACGGTTGGACTTCTTGCCATGAGATGTGAACTTGTTGGGCCATTTAAACTGGACGAGTTCACTCCTATGACAGTTAGCCCAAAAGCTTCTAAAATGATAATAGGCCGATTTGTTTGAGAATTTTATTTGATTTAATATATGTTATATACTTCTTATGCACATCATGCATACATATACCTTGTTGACATCCTCTTTGTCTTAAAAAAGACATCATAGATACCGTTTGGGTTAGGGAAGGAACCAGACTCACTAAAAAAACAAGTATGAGTGAATCCGATAATGAGGTGTCCCGTATGGATCAGTTAGAGAACGGTCTCGCCAAGATCACTGAACAGTTGCAGGCTTTGACTACTGTTATGGCTGATATGGCTGTGCCCCGTGCCGGGGGAGATTATGAGAATGTAAGGCGTGAGGAGCCTCCGAATGGGTTAGGGGATGATGTCCCCACTTTTGATGATGACACGGCAGAATATGCAACAGGCAGAGTGATTGGGTCTCAGGCAGAATTTCAGAAACTTCGGGATCAGGTTGAAACAGTTACCCGCAAAATGAGGGGTAAGAACGAGGATTTGCTAGATTATAAGGCAATGACCTTCGGAGAATAGCTGCCAGCTCAGTTTAAAATGCCCGACATGGCCAAGTTTAATGGGAACGGAGACCCGAGGGTCCATCTGCAGCAATATGTCTCAGTCATGAGTTCAATGGGCCTATCACAGCGCCAAGTCCAAAAGATGTTTGGGATGTCACTCGAGGGGGCATGTGGTTTGGTATCATAGCTTGAGAAGAAGGTTAAGGAATATTGGAAGGAACTAGCTGATGCTTTTCTGAAGCAGTATGTTACGGACTTAGAGATTGACTTGTCACTCCGTGATTTGGAGAACACTAAGCAGAAGCCAGAGGAAAGTTTCAAAGAGTATGTGGATCGCTGGAGAAGCCAGCTTTTGAAAATGCAGACTCGGCCCTCAGAGAAGAACCAAATCAAAATGATCATCAAGGGCACCAAGCCCTCTATTTATAGTAAGCTGAGGAGGATGACTTCGATGATTTCTGATTTTCGACAGTTGAGGGAAATTGTCATGGATATTGAGGAAGAAGAGGCTGAAAATAGAAAGTTTTATGGCCATAATAGAAGAAATTTTGGGGGGCCTTCTGAGACTAAGCCCGCTACTGCCGAGGTCGCTACCATCAAGAACAGGCGATTCTCCAATCTTGGTAGGCATTTGTCAAATGTATTTGAAAAGCTGAAAATGCAAGGACTCCTAAAACCTTTGGAACCTAGGCCATTTCCGAACCCTGTGCCACCATACCTCAACCTAAACCAGTATTGTCACTTCTATCAAGAAAAAGGCCATGACACCGACAACTGTACCCGCCTTAGGCATGAGGTCCAGAACCTCATTGACTCCCATAAAATACCCAATCCAGAAAAAGAACAACCCAACACACACATGAACCCTCAACCATAAAGCCACTCAACCACCCAGGTTTCTTGCATTAAGATAAGGGATAACAGTGAAGAACCATAGGCCAAAGAAGAAAGCAATACTCCGATTAATGAAGTTATTCCTCCTAGTTTATTTGATCCTGCATTTTTAAAAAAGGCATTGATTTTGTCTATTTGTTCGAACCATTTTCTTAAATGATAATAAAGACGTACATTTCGCTGAATCTCTTCCGCAATATGAGTACATTTGAGAAAAGCATTCAACCGAAGTACTATGAAATTCAGTGATGTTTAGAACACGGGGAATCCTCGAATAAGCAAGCAGGGGGGCAGTGAGAGTATCAGACTTGGAAAGGAATTAGTTCACCAAGCCGATCAGCGTAGACAGATTAAAGCGGTGGCTTGCCTGAGGAAAGGAAGACTGAGCAGTCACCAAGAGAATTGGCAGAAGACCTAACCCGACGGGATAGGAACATTTATGCATGCATACACGTAACACATTTTGCATCCTTTTGTGTTTGTTTTATTTTGTGTTCACAGGTTTTAAAGAATAAGAAAAGCGACAAAGAACAAGCTAATCAGAAATGGTAAAAAGCACAGTATCGGATTCAGGTAATGATTCCAGGGTTGAGGCCCATTTGAGTTTGAGTTTCGGGGATGACACTCTGGGGGCGAGGCCCACATTGGTTCAGCATCGGTTTCTGCGGGTATGGCACTCTGGGGGCGAGGCCACATTAGCATCAACATCAGTCTTGTCGGATGTGAAATCTGGAGGGCGAGGCCCACGTCATTATCAGTAGCTTGGGGACGAGTCCCAGGGTTGAGGCCCATATCAGTATCAGTCTGGGGGCGAGGCCCCACATCTGCATCAGTTTGGGGGCGAGGCCCATATCAGTATCAGATCGAGGGCGAGGCCCATATCAGTTCAGGGGAAGAAAGCCTCATGTCAGTTCAATTCGGGAATAAAGCCCACACTCAGTGCAGTTCAGGAAGAAAGCCTACATTCAATACAGTTCGGGAATAAAGCTCGAGAGGAATAAAGCCTCATCTCAACAGTTCGAGAATAAAGCTCGGAGGAATAAAGCCTCATCTCAACAGTTCGGGAATAAAAGCCCACATTCAGTTCAGTTCAGGAAAAAAGCCTGCATTCAATACAGTTCGAGAATAAAGCTCGGGAGGAAGAAAGCCTCATGTCAGCATAGTTTGAGAATAAAGCTCGGGAGGAATAAAGCCTCATCTCAACAGTTCGGGAATAAAAGCCCACATTCAGTACAGTTCAGGAAGAAAGCCTACAAACTCGGGAATAAAGCCCACATTCAGTACAGTTCGGGAATAAAGCCTACATCCAATGCAGTTCGGGAATAAAGCCCACAGTCCAAACAATAAGGGAATAAAGCCCTATCTCTACACAGTCAGTAGTTCGGGAACAAAGCCCAGGGGAATAAAAGCCTCATGTCAGTATAGTTTGAGAACAAAGCTCAAGAGGAAGAAAGCCTCATATCAGTATAGTTTGAGAACAAAGCTCAAGGGGAAGAAAGCCTCATGTCAGTACAGTTCGGGAATAAAGCTCGGGAGGAATAAACTTTCATCTCAACAGTTCGAGAATAAAGCTCGGGAGGAATAAAGCCTCATCTCAACAGTTCGGGAATAAAAGCTCGGGAGGAATAAAGCCTCATCTCAACAGTTCGAGAATGAACAAGCCGGGAATGGCAATCCAAGAATGGAGCAGAGTTCAAGAATGAACAAGCTGGGAATGGCACTCCAAGAATGGAAGCACGGTTCGGGAATGGACCAACTTACAGTAACAGTTCGGGAATGGACACCTTACGGTAGCGGATCGGGAATGGACCACATCACAACACGGTTCGGGAATGAACCATGGGTCGCAGCACCTCACCACCTAAATCAACTCAACACGTGGTAAGTCAAGTGGCAGCTGGCGAGCCAGGTAAGTGAGAATGCATTGCATAAACTTTGATAGGATTGTCACTGTTGCACATTACACAAGTCCCATCAAAGTGGGGGCGACTGTAGGCACTGCATTTTTACAATAAGTCCCTATGATGAGTCTCATTTTGGAGACACTACCTTTTAAGTCACAGAGGTCACGGGAAACGGACATCGGAAGAGGAAATTCAGAATAAACAAGGTTCACTGTTTTCGTTAGTGCTGCGTTCGCGTTTACGTTCGAACGTCAAACGGATTGCGGGCGTTCGTTGCGCGTTCGAGGAAGCGTTCGAACGGTGTCGGTAATTCTGGTTTTGCTGCTAGCCTCACATCCAGCCCAATTAGCCCCCCAAAGCCCATAAAACACATCCCAATTTAAAAATAAATATTAATTAAAACATTAACTAAATAAGATAATAATTAAATTAATTAAATAATTAAATAAAACATATACCAAACATAAAATAAACAATTACCAACTTAAACTAAAATCATGCCTAAATTAAACAAATCACATACTAAATCAAAATATAATCATACCAAGTTAAAATCAATCAACCAATATATTATTCCTAACTTAAAATATTGTATTCCAACCAAGCCAATAAAATATTCAACCTTCCCTATCTAGCCAAGATTGTCCCCCCCTCAATCTTTGACTTCCCTTAACTAAACCAAATCAAATCCCTCTTTAATTAGCCAAATCCCTTCCTTGTCAAGCCTAACCCTTTGCCTATAAAAAGAACCCTTCACCAACTTTCTCAACCCTAGTCCCTAGTCCCTAGCTCATACACAACACACATAAAAATTACAGGAAGAACACACCCAAAAAAAAGTAAGCAAAAGATAAAGAGGAAACGGCAGTGAAACCACAAGGAAACAGCAGCAAAACGGACTCAAAACAGTAAGACAACGAACGAGAACAGTGAACCAGTGAACCGGGAGAGTTGCGGAGCATCCACCCTTCCGACGATCGTGTACCGTACATCCGAGAGGTGATTTAAAAGGTTAGACCTGAGGGTACCTTTTCATTAGTTTATATTCGTTTTTTTATTATTAAATTCTATTCTCATGAGAGTCGTTTATGGATGCATGTTGTGGCTTGAATGAAATGAAAGAGTGTCGTCTCTTGTGGTATATAGGATGGAAACCCAGACGTAAATTCCGTAGCCGAATCCGAATGGACGGTAGTGCGGTCTGTACTTGGGATACAACTCCACGTACCACTTGAGTAAACGGCACCTTCTCTTGTTTTGTGTTGCTTTTATTTATTTATTTTTCGTCACTTAAATTCTGCATGTTGCTCATTATGCATGACTCAATCGAGCGCATGGGCTAAGTAAGTGGAATGAAAGATCCCTATGGGGAGGGGTTAAAGCCCTTTACCACGATGCTTGCCGCGCCGGTTGATGTGTGTTCGGTTGGATGCAAGACACGTTCAATCGGACATACTTAGAATAATATGATTGTCTTTATGTTTGTATGTATGATGTGATGTGACGCGCATGGGCTTAGTATGTTGGTCTAAAGGTCCTCTCTTTGAGAGATCAAGAGCCCCAAAAGGCCACCTTTACGGCAGTACTTCGCC
The DNA here is from genome assembly GCA_019454045.1 of Zanthoxylum bungeanum. NCBI lineage: Eukaryota > Viridiplantae > Streptophyta > Magnoliopsida > Sapindales > Rutaceae > Zanthoxylum > Zanthoxylum bungeanum. The sequence goes on from SKCR01028251.1 coordinate 38,288, forward strand.
GCGCCCCTTTATTTTATTGTTTATGTATTGCGTCCCATTTCATGCATCAGGTCTGTTCCCGTTCGAACGCGTTTACGAACGCAACTCGAACGCGCATGCATTTTTGCCTTATCATGCATCAGGTCTCATTTCCGTTCGAACGCGTTCACGAACGCCATACGAACGTGAGCATTCTGTTTCATTTTTGTTCGAACGCGTTATCAAACGCCATACGAACGCGAGCATTCTGTTTCATTTCCGTTCGAACGCGTTAACGAACGCTACTCGAACGTGAGCATTCTGTTTCATTCCGTTCGAACGCGTTTACGAACGCTACACGAACGTGAACACACTGAACTGAGTCTGTCTTATCATATTCATGCTTAATTGCCTCTTGGTGATATTTCTTGTGTTATATAGCCAACCGTATTATTTGTATCCCTGCATTTATCCATTCTATGTGTTCTCGGGATTGTATTCAAGCATGATTAGGCTGTTAGCATGTTATTTGGTTAATAGGTTCATGAGATAGTACTCAAGCATAATTAGGTTGTTCTTAATTTTCCATATTATAGGATTGAAATATGTTCATGAGATTGCCATGTGATGTTGCATGTTGTGATGAACTTGTTGATGTATGCATATGAATTTAGAAGCATGATATTTTTGGAAATGAATGTTATTTAAGCCTGGTTAAATTATTACATAGATCCTCTTATTACAAGTGACATAAGTAAGAGACCATTCCGAACCCAACGGTTTGAGGTCTTCCCTTGCGAGGGGTGAGTGCGGCCTTAAATCTCATTTTCCCGGTTCACACCGGGTGGCGACTCCATTACTCTCCGGTTTAGTCCCCCGTGGCTACTCCGTACTCCCAACTAGGCCCCCGAGCCTGGAACAGCATGCGTCGCCCAGGTTCTGTTGTCCACAACTAGCTGATGCTTTTCTGAAGCAGTATGTTACAAACTTGGAAATTGACTTGTCACTCCGTGATTTGGAGAACACTAAGCAGAAGCCGAAGAAAGCTTCAAGGAGTATGTAGACCGCTGGAGAAGCCAGCTCCTGAAAATGCCAGACTCGGCCCTCTGAGAAGGACCAAATGAAAATGATCATCAAGGGCACTAAGTCCTCTATTTATAGTAAGCTGAGGAGGATGACTTCAATGATTTCTGATTTTGGACAGTTGAGGGAAACTGTCATGGATTTGAGGAAGAAGAGGCTGAAAACAGAAAGTCCTATGGCCAGAATAGGCGGACTCTTGGGGGGTATTCTGAGACTAAGCCCGCTACTGTCGAGGTTGCTGCCATCAGGACCGGCAATTCTCCGACCTTGGTAGACCTTTGTCGAAGGTATTGAAAAGTTACAGGGACAAGGAATCTTGAAACCCTTAGAAGGCAAGCCACTTCCGCACCCCCCACCACCACACATAAATGTGAACCTTTATTGTCACTTCCACCAGCTACATGGCCATGACACCGACAACTGCACCCGCCTCAGGCATGAAATTCAAGATCTCATAGATTCCCATAAAATACCCAACCCATGAAAAGAAACCCTCAACCACCAAGCTTCTCACATGGATGACAGTGAAGAACCATAGGCCGAGGAAGAAGACATTGCTGCGGATGATGGAGATGTTCCTCCTAGTCTATTTGATCCAGTTTTTTTAATGGCATTGATTTTGTTACTTTTTCGAACTCTTTTCCTCAACAATAATAAAGAAGTCGTTCATTTCGCTGAAGCTCTTCTGCAATATGAGTATCTTTGAGAAAAGTATTCAACCTTGGTACTATGGAATCCAGTGATGAACACGGGGAACCTTCGAAATAAGCAAACAGAAAAGATAAGATAGACATTCAGAAATTGGGAAATAGAGCCAGTGAAGATATCAGACTTGGAAGGGAATTAGTTCACCGAGCCAATCAACGTAGACAGATTGAAGAGATAGCTTGTCTGAGGAAGAGAAGGCTAAGCAGTCACCAGGAGAATTGACAGAAGACCTAAACCGACGGGATAGGAAACCCAATCATGCATGCATGCATACACATAACATATTCGCATCATTTTGTGTTTGTTCTGTTTTGTAATAACAGGTTGCAAAGGAGAAAAAGAGAAAGCGTCAAATACAAGCCAACCAGAAGGAGTAACCGTACAATATCAGCAGTTTTCGAGAATGAATCGCAGAGGGTCGAGGCCCGAATCAGTATCAGTTTTGGGGATAAGTCCTAGGGTCAAGGCCCACATCACTATCAGTTTTGGGGATGAGTCCCAGGGCCGAGGCCCACACCAGTATCAGTTTGGGATGAATCCCGAGGGCCGAGGCCCACATCAGTATCAGTGAGATGAATCCCGAGGGTCGAGGCCACATCAGCATCAGTCTGGGGGCGAGGCCCATGTCAGTAGCAGTTGGGGCCGAGGCCCACTTCAGCAATCAGTTTTGGGGATGAGTCCCAGGGTCGAGGCCCACATCAGTATCAGTGGGATGAATCCCGAAGGTCGAGGCCCACATCAGCATCAGTCTGAGGGCGAGGCCCATGACAGTAGCAGTTGGGGCCGAGGCCCACTTCAACATCAGTTTTAGGGATGAGTCCCAGGGTCGAGGCCCACATCAAACACAGTTTGGGAATGAGTCCCAGGTCGAGGCCCACATTACATCAGTATCAGCATTGCCGGGTATGGCATTCTGGGGGCGAGGCCCATATTACATCAGATCAGTTCTGCCGAGAATGGCACTCCGAGAATGGAGATATAGTCCGGGAATGGGCAGTTCAAGAATGAACAAGCCGGGAATGGTACTCGAGAGAATGAGATATAGTCCGGGAATGGACAGTTCGAGAATGAACAAGCCGGGAATGGCACTCCAAGAATGGAAACACAGTTCGAGATGAACAAGCCGGGAATAACACTCCAAGAATGGAAACACAGTTCGGGAATGAACAAGCCGGGAATGGCACTCCAAGAATGGAAACACAGTTCGAGAATGAACAAGCCGGGAATGGCACTCCAGGAATGGAAATACAGTTCAGGAATGAACAAGCCGGGAATGGCACTCCAAGAAATGGAAGCACGGTTCGGGAATGAACCACCTCACAGTAACGGTTCGGGAATGGACCACCTTACAGTAACAGTTCGAGAATGGACACCTCACAGTAACGGTTCGGGAATGGACCACCTCACGATAACAGTTCGGGAATGAACACCTCACAGTAACAGTTCGGGAATAGACATCTCACAGTAACGGTTCGGGAATGGACCACATCAAAACACGGTTCAGGAATGAACCAGGGGTCGTAGCACCTGACCACCCAAATCAACTCAACACATGGTAAGTCAAGTGGCAGCTGGCGAGCCAGGTAAGTAGAAATGCATTGCATAACTTTGATAGGATTGTCACTGTTGCACATTACACAAGTCCCATCAAAGTGAGGGCGACTGTAGGCACTGCATTTTTACACATAAGTCCCTATGATGAGTCTCATTTTGGAGACACTACCTTTTAAGTCACGGAGGTCACGGGAAACGGACATCGGAAGGGGAAATTCAGAATAACCAAGGTTCACTGTTTTCGTTAGTGCTGCGTTCGTGTTTACGTTCGAACGTCAAACGGATTGCGGGCGTTCGTGCCGCGTTCGAGGAAGCGTTCGAACGGTGTCGGTAATTCTGGTTTTGCTGCTAGCCTCACATCCAGCCCAATTAGCCCCCCAAAGCCCATAAAACACATCCCAATTTAAATAAATAAATATTAATTAAAACATTAACTAAATAAGATAATAATTAAATTAATTAAATAATTAAATAAAACATATACCAAACATAAAATAAGCAATTACCAACTTAAACTAAAATCATGCCTAATTTAAACAAATCACATACTAAATCAAAAATATAATCATACCAAGTTAAAATCAATCAACCAATATATTATTCCTAACTTAAAATATTGTATTCCTAAACCAAGCCAATCAAATATTCAACCTTCTCTATCTAGCCAAGATTTGTCCCCCCCTCAATCTTTGACTTCCCTTAACCAAACCAAATCAAATCCCTCTTTAATTAGCCAAATCCCTTTCCTTGTCAAGCCCAACCCTTTGCCTATAAAAAGAACCATTCACCAACCTTCTCAACCCTAGTTGGCTAGCTGATACACAACACACAGGAAAATTACAGGAATAACACACCCAAAAACAGTAGCAAAACGGCAGTGAAACCACAAGGAAACAGCAGCAAAATGGACTCAAAACAGTAAGACAACGAACGAGAACAGTGAACCAGTGAACCGGGAGAGTTGCGGAGCATCCACCCTTCCGACGATCGTGTACCGTACATCCGAGAGGTGATTTAAAAGGTTAGACCTGACTCCTGAGGGTACCTTTTTATTAGTTTATATTCGTTTTTTTATTATTATTGAATTCTATTCGCATGAGAGTCGTTTATGGATGCAAGTTGTGGCTTGAATGAAATGGAAGAGTGTCGTCTCTTGTGGTATATAGGATGGAAACCCAGACGTAAATTCTGTAGCCGAATCCGAATGGATGGTAGTGCGGTCTGTACTTGGGATACAACTCCACGTACCACTTGAGTAAACGGCACCTTCTCTTGTTTTGTGTTTTTTTATTTATTTATTTTTCGTCATTTAAATTCTGCATGTTGCTTATTTATGCATGACTCAATCGAGCGCATGGGCTTAGTAAGTGGAATGAAAGATCTCCTATGGGGAGGGGTTAAAGCCCTTTACCACGATGTTTTGATGCGCCGGTTGATGTGTGTTCGGTTGGATGCAAGACACGTTCAATCGGACATACTTAGAATAATATGATTGTCTTTATGTTTGTATGCATGATGTGATGTGACGCGCATGGGCTTAGTATGTTGGTCTAAAGGTCCTCTCTTTGAGAGATCAAGAGCCCCAAAAGGCCACCTTTACGGCAGTACTTCGCCGCGCCCCTTTATTTTGTTGTTTATGTATTGCGTCCCATTTCATGCATCAGGTCTGTTCCCGTTCGAACGCGTTTACAAACGCAACTCGAACGCGCATGCATTTTTGCCTTATCATGCATCAGGTCTCATTTCCGTTCGAACGCGTTCACGAACGCCATACGAACGTGAGCATTCTGTTTCATTTCCGTTCGAACGCGTTATCAAACGCCATACGAACGCGAGCATTCTGTTTCATTTCCATTCGAACGCGTTTACGAACGCTACTCGAACGTGAGCATTCTGTTTCATTTCCGTTCGAACGTGTTTACGAACGCTACACGAACGTGAACACACTGAACTGAGATATCTTCATCACATGCCATGTATAATTGTTTCTTAGGTGATTTTTTTATGGAACCACACATAGTCATTCTTATCTTTGTGCACGTAATAATGAAAAGCATGTTTATTCCATTAGTTGCGTCGTTTGCCTTGGTCTTGATTTAACGCATTACGATTCATATGCCTATGCCATGATGACTTTGGAGTATTATTTCTTGTGATATATCGGATGGAAACCCAAATATAAATTCCGTAGCCGATTCCGAATGGACGGTAATGCGGTCTGTACTTGGGATACAATTCCACGTATCACTTGGAAGAGTGCTCACATGTATGCTTGTGCGGATATTATGTATGCTTGTGCGGATATTATGTATGCTTGTGTTTTCATGAATATGATATGCTGAATGAAGTTGTATGTTCATTGTTACTTTGAGGTATTTTGTTAGACATGTGTTATTAGATATGAGATATATGCGAAATGTATGTATGAGTGTTATTTTGTACCCATGAATATAGAAGCATGATATTCTTAGAAATAAATGTTATTTAAGCCTGGTTAAATTATTACATAAATCCTTTTATTACAAGTGACATAAGTAAGGGACCATTCCGAACCCAACGGTTTGAGGTCTTCCCTTACGAGGGGTGAGTGCGGCCTTAAATCTTATTTTCCCGGTTCACACCGGGTGGCGACTCCATTACTCTCCGGTTTAGTCCCCCGTGGCTATTCCGTACTCCCAACTAGGCCCCCGAGCCTAAAACAGCATGCGTCGCCCCAGATTTCTGTGTTCCCACAACCTGTTTACACAAAACAGAACAAACACAAAAATATGCAATATAGGTTACGTGTATGCATGTATGCATGAGTTTTCTTATTCCGTTGGGTTAGGTCTTCCACTGGCGACCAAATCTTCTCAAGCAAAGTACAACTTCAACCTGTCGACATTGATTGGTTCTGTGAATTCATTTCCCTCGAGGTCTGACAACTTCACTGCTCCATTTCCCATGACTTTCTGAACGATGTAAGGTCCTTCCCAGTTAGGCCTGAATTTCCCTCTCGGATCTGTCGTCGACGGCCTCGACTGCTTAAGTACCAAATCACCCTTTCTGATCTTTGTGGGACGTACTTTCTTGTTGAAGGCCCGGGCTAGTCTCTTCTGATACAACTGCATGTGATGTAAGGCTCTTATCCTTTTCTCGTCCAGAAGTACTAACTGATCAAATCTCTGTGCGGCCCATTCTGACTCAGGTAACTCTGTCTCTGATAATACCCTCATAGACTGTATTTCCATTTCCACCGGCAGTACCGCCTCCATCCCGTACACTAAAGAGTAAGGTGTTGCACCCGTTGCCGTTCTGACTGACGTTCTGTACCCCCATAAGGCATACGGTAGTCTCTCAGCCCAATCCCTGCAGTTCTCTGTTATCTTAGCCAGAATTGTCTTTACAGTCTTGTTGGTTGCCTCAACTGCCATATTCGCTTGTGGCCTGTAAGGTGATGACTTATGATGGCCTATCCCGTACCTTTGTAGCATTGCCTTTGTCTCTCCTTGAAACTGTACCCCATTGTCCGTGACCATGTGGTGCGGCATACCATACCGACAAATGAGGTTCCGTGCTATGAACTTGGCCATCTGCTTCGCTGTAACGTTCCGGAACGACTCAGCTTCTACCCATTTTGAGAAGTAATCCACTGCTACTACTATGAAACGATGCCCATTAGATGCATTCGGTCGAATTTCCCTGATCATGTTAATCCCCCATGCTGAGAACGGCCATGGCTCTGACAGCCCGTGCAACTCTGTATGCGGCAGATGACTCAGATTGCCATGTATCTAACAGTCGTGACAGTGCTTTACCATCCTTGCGCAGTCTGTCTCCATAGTCGACTAATAAAACCCCTGTCTCACTATCTTGCGGGACAAGTTCAACCCATTCATGTGTGGACCACATACCCCGGCATGTACCTCTTCCATCACTCTCTGAGCTTCTTCTTTTCTCAAACATTTCAACTGAATGCCGTTTGCTTGCCTTTTGTACAGTTCCCTTTTTAAGATTACATACTGGGAAGCCAACTTTTGAATGGCTATTCTGTCTTTTCTGTCTGCCCCTTCCGGAAGTTCACCATATTCCAGATACCTCTGGATGTCATAATACCAAGGTTTTCCATCGTCGACCTCAACTCCCAGAATTCTTTCTATCTCATAAACAGGTCTGCTCGCTGTTGTCAGTATCAACGGTCTCATTACTAACTTTTCTGGATTTTCCCAAGTTGCTGCAAGTGTAGCCAATGCATCTGCCATCTGATTCTCTTCTCTCGGTAAGTGCTGAAACTTACACTCGGGGATAGCCTGTGCCAACTTTCTGAGGTGAAAAAGGTAAGGTTTCAACCGTTCTTCTTTCAATTCCCATTCTCCTCGCATCTGCTGGACTACCAACATAGAATCTCCGTAGACTTCCACACTCCCGGCCTTCAAGGCTATCAATGCTGTCAAACCAAAAGCACATGCTTCATACTCGGCCATGTTATTAGTCACTCTGAATGTCAACCTCTTGGCTAAAGGCAAAGTCTCCCCTTCGGGGGTCACTATCACGATTCCAATTCCAGCTCCCTTGTAATTCACTGCTCCGTCGAAATACTTCTTCCATCTCTGAACTGTTATTGCTTGGATCTCTTCATCTGGAAATTCAAACTTATACTGATCCCCTCAACAGGTTGCATTGCCAGAAACTCCGCTACTGCTCGCCCTTTGATCACTTTGGAGGTGAGATATTCAATGTCAAACTCTGTCAGCAATACCAACCATCTGCCCAACTTTCCCACTAGTGAAGGCACCGAATGAAGATACTTCAGAGGATTCTCCTTTGCCACTACCTGGATCTTGTATGACTGGAAGTAATGCCACAATTTTCTGGAAGCCCATACCACTGCAAAACAGATCTTCTCAACTTCTTGATACCGAGCCTCATACGGGAGCATCTTCTTACTCAGATAATAGACTGCATGTTCTACCCCTGTCTCATCTGCCTGTACCATCATTGCCCCCAGTGCTTCTGACTCTATAGCCAAATACAATATCAAAGGTCTGCCCGGCCTCGGAGGTTTCAATACAGGAGGCTTTACCAAGTACTCTCTGATCTTGTCGAAGGCTGTCTGACACCGTTCATTCCATCTCACTGGCTGATCTTTTCTCAACAGTTTGAAGATAGGCTCACATACTGATGTCAACTTGGCGATGAACCGACTGATGTACTGAATCTTTCCCAAGAATGCTCTGACTTCTTTCTCTGTCTTCGGTGCAGGCATTTCTGTGATTGCCTTGATCTTCTCGAAGTCTACCTCTATTCCGCCCATTCCCACTGTATGACCAAGCAATTTCCCTGATGTCACCCCAAACACACATTTCTTGGGATTTAGCCGCATGTTATATCTGTCAACTCTCTGAATGAACCTTTCCAGTGCTTCAATATGCCCAACTCTTGTCTCTGATTTCACCATCATGTCATCCACATACACCTCAATCTCTTTGTGCATTAAGTCATGGAAAAGTGTGGTGGCCATCCGCTGATAGGTAGCCCCCGCATTCTTAAGCCCAAACGGCATAACCTTGTAACAATAAGTACCCCACTCGGTAACAAATGCAGTCTTGTGTTTATCTTCCTCAGCCATGAGAACCTGATTGTAACCTGAAAATCCATCTGCAAATGAATACATAGCAGATAAAGCCGCACTATCAACCAGAACATCTATATGCGGCAGATGAAAATCATCTTTCGGACAAGCCTTGTTGAGATCTCTGTAGTCTACACACATTCTGACCTTCCCATCTTTTTTTGGTACCGGCACTATATTAGCCAACCACTCTGGATATTTTACTACTTCCATGAACCCCACATCTATCTGTTTCTTAACTTCCTCTCTGACTTTCTCAGCCCATTTTGGTCTCATCCGTCGGAGTTTCTGTTTTATTGGCCTCATATTCGGATAAGTTGGTATCGTGTGCTGGGCAATGTTTCTGTCTACCCCAGGCATGTCCTCATAGGACCAAGCAAACACTTTGGCATATCTGACCAACACTTCTTCTAGTTTCTCCCTCTCTTCGGAGGTTACTTCACTTGCAATCAGAATTTCCTTGGGGTTCTCAAGTGTACCCAAGTTAAATGCAGTAGTTCTGGCTGAACTGATATCAAATATGCTTGATTCGTGCAGAGCAAATGGAAATGACTCAGGCAAGTAAGCAAAAGAAATGTCTTTATTATTGGATAATGCGGAAGTACATTCAAACAAATCAGGAAGATAAATGTCTTCATCATCTATAGACACTTCTTCCTCTGCAATCAGATCTTCCTCAGGCTTTTCGTCCTCTCCCAGAGTCAGGCTTTCCAACTTCATCAATTCTTCTTCCCAATTCTCTGCTTCCACAGCTTCTTTAACCAGCGGCTTCTCACCCAACAAATCCTGGAAGATCTCAAATCCCGGTACCACAATTCCATTAACTTCCACAGGTTCAGGCCCCCCTTGATATCCTGAAGCTTTCACAAAACATTCCATCAGTTTCAGGCCCTTTTTCTTGACCTTTGGCTTTTCTTCATCAGACTTATACCCTAAACCTTTCCGAGTGGTATGTCCTCTGAAATCTGGCAATTTTGAACCTTCACCTGGTTCAAATTTCATTTTCTCCATAATCCTAGCCACCCTAGGATCCACCCATTCCTCAAAAGTAGCTGACACCTGAAACCTTGAGAAAGGTTGTATTTCCAAGGCAGCCACGACATTATCTACCTCAGCCCGGATAGTAACAACTTCTCCCTCATACGGGAACTTGATCATCTGATGCAAAGTGGAAGGCACGCCCCCAAGATTGTGAAACCAAGGCCTTCCCAACAATAAGGCAAAAGTGGCTGGGATGTCCAGCACTGTGAACTCAACCTCATCTTCAATCGGTCCTACCTTGACCACAGCCACAAAGGTACCCTCAACTCCCCTTTTACTGTCATCATAAGCTTTAATAGTCATACTGGAGGGGTCCAAGTCTGTTGCTTTCATACCCAATTTTGCTAGAATTTTCAGCGGACACACATTGATGGACGAACCGTCATCTATCATTACACATGAAGTTTTCTTGCCCCTCACTTCGGCCCTGATAAATAAAGGCCTATTATGATTCCTCCCCTCCGGCGGGAGATCATCCTCAGAAAAAGATATCTGCAAAGCTTCCTTCTGAACTGACCCAACAAACATTGCAGGGTTGGCGTCTTCTGGTACCACAATTTTGCTCAAGGCCTCAACCATGGCCTGTCTATGCTCTCGGGATGCACATAACAGTTCCCAGATACTCACTTGTGCTCTAGTCTTCCTCAATTGCCTCAGCACTATATCCCCCTCAGTATTCTCTGCAGTCTCAACCACTTCTCTACCATCTGTCAAAACTCCCTTACCCTTCTCCGCCATATCATTGTAAAAGCGACCGCTATGCGTCATTCCCCTTACTTCTTCCTCATCACTGCTAGAGAAATCAAGCCAAACACTTTTCCCCTGCTCTGCCTCATCTTCACTAGTACTATCCCAGATTCCAAGGCAAAAGGCTTAAGGGTGGAAGGATTTTAGGACAAGGTCTTCTGGGAGGCCAGAATTGATCATGTAGATTGGTGGGGGTACTGCTCGGTAATTGGGTAAGGGGTTTCTGTTTGTGTCTGGTTGTTCGGTTTCGGGGTCAGGTATCTTTTTGGAGTCAATGAGGTCTTGGATCTCGTGGCGCAGTCGGGCACAGTTGTCAATGTCATGGCCCTTCTGCTGATGGAAATAACAGTAAAGGTTGAGATTGAAATGTGGTGGTGGTGGGTTTGGGATAGGTTTGGCTTCTAAAGGCTTTAAAAGCCCTTGCCTCTTCAGTTTCTCTAGCACTTTTGACAGGGGCCTTCCCAAGTTAGAAAACTGCCGGTTCCGGATATCGGTAATCTCAGCAGAAACGGGCTTTGCTCCCGATGTTCCCCCATGGGCCTCCTGTTCAGACCATAGAATTTTCTATTCTCGGCCTCTTCTTCCTCAATGTCCATGACAGTTTCCCTCAACTGCCGAAAATCAGTAATCATGGAGGTCATCCTCCTCAGCTTCCATAGATGGAGGGCTTGGTGCCCTTGATGATCATTTTAATCTGGTCCTTCTCTGAGGGCCTAGTCTGCATTTTCAACAACTGACCCCTCCATCGGTCCACGTACTCCTTAAAACTCTCCTCCGATTTTTGCTTAACATTCTCCAAATCGCGGAGTGACAGATCGATCTCTAGGTCAGTGACATACTGTTTCAGGAAAGCATCAGCTAACTCCCTCCAATCTTCCTTCACTTTCTTCTCTAAACTGTGGTACCACACCACGGGAGCTCCTTCAAGCGACATCCCGAACATTTTCTGCACTTGGGGCGACGCATGCTGTCCCGGGCTCGCGGCCCGGTCGGGAGTACGGAGTAGCCACAGGGGACTAAACCGGAGAATAATGGAGTCGCCACCCGTGTGAACCGGGAAAATGAGATTTAAGGCCGCACTCACCCCTCGCAATGGAAGACCTCAAACCGTTGGGTTCGGAATGGTCCCTTACTTATGCCATTTGTAATGAAAGGATTTACATAATAATTTAATCAGGCTTAAGTAACACTTATTCCTAGGAATATCATGCTTCTATATTCATGGGTACAAAATAACACTCATACATACATTTCACATATATCTCATATCTAATAACACATGCCTAAAAATACCTCAAAGTAACAATGAACATACAACTTCATTCAGCATATCATATTCATGAAAACACAAGCATACATAATATCCGCACAAGCATACATGTGAGCACTTTTCCAAGTGATACGTGGAATTGTATCCCAAGTACAGACCGCATTACCGTCCATTCGGAATCGGCTACAGAATTTATGTCTGGGTTTCCATCCGATATATCACAAGAAATAATACTCCAAAGTCATCATGGCATAGGCATATGAATCGTAATGCGTTAAATCAAGACTAAGGCAAATGACGCAACTAATGGAATAAACATGCTTTTCATTATTATGTGCACAAAGATAAGAATGACTATGTGTGGTTCCATAAAAAATCACCTAAGAAACAATTATACGTGGCATGTGATGAATATGTCTCAGTTCAGTGTGTTCGCGTTCGTGTAGCGTTCGTAAACGCGTTCGAAACAGAATGCTCATGTTCGTATGGCGTTTGTTAACGCGTTCGAACGGAAATGAAACAGAATGCTCACGTTCGTATGGCGTTTGTTAACGCGTTCGAACAGAAATGAAACAGAATGCTCACGTTCGTATGGCGTTTGTTAACGTGTTCGAACGGAAGTGAAACAGAATACTCACGTTCGTATGGCGTTCGTGAACGCGTTCGAACAGAAATGAGACCTGATGCATGATAAGGCAAAATGTATGCGCGTTCGAGTTGCGTTCGTAAACGCGTTCGAACGGGACAGACCTGATGAATGAAATGGGACGCAATACATAAACAACAAAATAAAGGGGCGCGGCGAAGTACTGCCGTAAAGGTGGCCTTTTGGGGCTCTTGGTCTCTCAAAGAGAGGACCTTTAGACCAACATACTAAGCCCATGCGCGTCACATCACACATACAAAAATAGAGCCAATCATATCAAAACCAAGTATGCCCGATTGAACACATCTTACATCCAATCCGAACACACATCAACTGGCGCGGCAAAGCATCGTGGCAAAGGGTTTTAACCCCTCCCCATAAGGGATCTTTCATTCCACTTACTAAGCCCATGCGCTTGATTGAACCATGCATAAAAAGATAAAGTCAATAATATCAAACTAAGTATGCCCGATTGAACGTATCTTGCATCCAACCGAACACACATCAACTGGCGCGGTGAAGTAGTGTCACAAAGGTGGCCTTTTCGGCTCTTCGTCTCTCAAATAGAGGACCTTTGGACTAACTCACTAAGCCCATGCGCTTGATTGAATCATGCATAAATAAACAACATACAGAATTCAAGTGACGAAAAATAAACAAACCAAAGCAACACAAGGCAAAAGATAGTGCCGTTTACTCAAGCGGTACGTGGAGTTGTGTCCCGAGTACAGATCATATTACCGTCCATTCGGAATCGGCTATGAAATTTATGTCCGGGTTTCCATCCGATATACCGCGAGAGTTAACACATTTCTCATTCATCCCATACCCACAACACACATCATACATAAACAGGATTCAACGAATAAGTAAAATATAATCAACTAAATAACAAAAATCACGTAGAGATGGGTGTGAAAAGTACCATCAGGTCTAACCTTTTAAGCCGTCTCTTGACTCGCGTTTCACGAAGATCGGAAGGGGTAAAGCTCCGCAACTTTTCTGGTTCACTGGTCAGCGTCCTAGCTCACTGCTTTGCTGTTTTGCTTGCGGTTCGAACTCCGTTCTGCTCCTGTTCGGCCTCTGTCTTACTGCTCACTGCTCGGGCCACCTGTTTTAACGTTTTCAATGAACTGTTCCAAGTTTGTGTGGGTTCTTAATGCAGTTGTGTGTGATTATTTTTAAGATTATCTATGCAGTTTTTATGTTACTGTTTTTTAAGGATTGGGCTGCTGTTTTAAGGTAATTCAGGGGCTGTTTTTGAGTGTTTGTTAGGGGTGTTTTAGTGGTTGTAAGGGCTGTATGGGGGGATGTGTTCTCGGTGTAGGAGGGGAGTGTTTTGATTTGGCTAATGAGGGTTATTGCTTGTGGTGGTCTCGGTTATGGTGGAGGATTGAGGCTCTTGTTGTCTCGGCTATGGAGGAGGTGGTTAGGGCTATTTTTTCTTTTTTTGTGTATATGTGAAGTGTCTTGGGCTTGTATTAGAGAGAGTTGGGCGTGAATTCTATCTGTCAATGAGAGGATGGCTTTGGTTAGGGGTTGTTATATAGAGAGAGCTAGGGTTTGCCCTTGTCTCACAAGGAAGAGATCTAGTTTCCAAATTAGGAGTCCTAAGGATGGTATACACAAGATTGAGGGGGGACAAAATATTTTAAATTAGGAAGTCAACTATTTTAAATTGGTAGATGTCTTATTAGATTAGGAAGTCAAATATTGATTGGTTTTAATTGGTTAAGATTGATTTTAATTAGGCATATCTTCTTTTTAGTTTTAGTATATAATATATTCAATTATTTAAATTAGGCATGATTTTAGTTTAAGTTTGGTAAATGTTTTAAATATTTTATTTAATGTTTAATGATTAAATTAATATTTATTTATTAATTGGGATGTGTGTTTTATGGGCTTTGGGGAGCTAAATGGGCTGGGGTGTGAGGCTAGCAGCAAAACCAGAATTACCGACACCGTTCGAACGCTTCCTCGAACGCGACACGAACGCCCGCAATCTGTTTGCCGTTCGAACGAAGTAACGAACGCAGCACTAACGAAGACAGTGAGCTTGTTTATTCTGAATTTCCCCTTCCGATATCCGTTTCCCGCGGCTTTCGTGACTCAAAAGGTAGTGCCTCCAAATGAGACTCATCATCGGGTTTCACATGCAAAAATGCAATGCCTACATATTCCTGGCATGTATAAATGATTATGAACTTCATCTAACCGCTTCTTTTTCCTATTCAACAATTTGCACATGGACAACGAACACGACCTTCTGCATCAATGTGTTGCTTTGCGACTTCCATAAACTCAGACACTCCATTACGATATTCAACACTCAATCTATCCAGAGAGCTCATCCAATTTCTATCCATTTCAGCAGAATACCTAAATATAATAATATAATTATTAGATATCATTTTACAGTAATCAACATTACTAATTTATTAATACTTTATTTAAGCATATATATATTTGGTTGATAAGTAAATAGTTTACAAAAAAATTATATTTTATTAATTAATATACTTACTCTACATATATGAATCATAAATCACTAACAAACAACATATAAACAACATATTAATCATAAAAATTGAAAATAATAAAGAATATGAAAGAAGGAATTACCTTATCGGAAATTGATTATAATTTTATTGAAAATTTTTAGGAGAGATGTGAGGCTGTAGAGGAGAAATTCTCATATTTCAGAGGATGAAAATGAAGAGAATGAGAGAAAAAACAGAGGGGGAGAAGGGTTGGTGGCAATCTGTATTTTAATCTATCTTTAGCGTCGAATAGTCAAATTCGACGCTAATTGTTGCCGTTTTTAGCGTCGAAACGGTTTTTTCGACGCTAAATATCAAAAAATAGCGTCGAATTTAATTTAGACGCCAAAGAATCAAGGATTTGTCGGTGGAAACTTCATAAACCTTTAGCGACGTTATCTATTCGACGCTAAAAGTATATTTTTGGCGTCGACTCCGTTTTTTGACGCTAAAAGTGTAATATTTGGCGCCAAAAATTATTGCAATAATAGAATTATTCAGCGTCGAATAAAGTACTAATTTTAGCGTCGAAAAAAGTTTTCGACGCTGAAAAATTAATATTCGACGTCGAAGTTTTATTCTGTCGCTAAAAATATGACGTATAGCGTCGAAAATGATATTCGACGCTAAAACTCAATTTTAGCGTCGAAACAGTATTCGACGCTAAAAGCCATAATTCTTGTAGTGATAGTACACAACATTACGCTAGCCTCAATCTAGTCAGTGTGTTTATTGTTTTTGTTTCTTGCTTTGTAAATTACTGTTCTGATTTGTATTTTATTTGTAAGTTACTGTTTCAATAATAATAATTGAACTCGTTGATTGTTCATAATAACAGTTACCTCATCCACTTTTTCCTGCTTTTTTTTTTTTTTTTTTTTTTTTTGGGTTCCTTTAAAGGATGAACTTGCTTTTTTGCTTTTAAAGCCTTGAGTAATTGAGCACATTAACAGTATCAGCATGCAGTCTGCAGATTTCAGTTGTAAATTTACAGCTCAGCCTCAGTACTTAAAGTAGAAGAGGATAATACAGTCCATTGCAAAAGCTGGAATATTAATAAACCCTTTATATCTAAGAAGAACAAGAAACCTTTTTTTGCAAGGACACCTAGGCTTGCATGATACCGAATTCAAGGAGTACGATAATAACATAATGGAATGAGGATAAGAAAGTAATTATTAATTATAGAGATAAAATCATTAGGTCTAGGTCTCTATAACAAAAGTTAGCGAAGTTGACGATGATATGGATCACACATTCACACTCAACTCACCAAAAGAGATCTATGAAGACCTCCATGTATGATCTCTTTGTCGGACAAGCCCCACCTTTTGTTTTATCAACAAGTGCTAACTTATTCGGTCAAAATATTCATTCTTTATATAATATATCTTCGGTGAGGGAATAATTTCATATAATTATTAATATATCTTCCGATTAATTCTTGAATAATAACTTATTCTTTTTAGTAGAAACACTAATTTTGGGCAGTGATGGACTTGCCGGGTGGGCTTATATTTTTATTCTTACCCCTTATATTTTTATTCTTGCCTAGTTTTATAACCTTATATTTTTATTCTTACCCCTTCAAGATGAAAAAAATGTTGGGCTCTCGTGGTGGGCTTAAAAGTATATCAAAATGTTGGACATTAAGAGGCCCAACAAATGCTGCATTCCTTTAGCTTACGTCAGCGAAAATTGTGGGAACCGAACCAGAACCTAAACGTTCGGTTCCAGCGGTTCCAACCGGAACTGTTCCGGTTGGAACCGGTTTGAATCTATATAATAATTTTTTTTTTTTTTTAGATAAAAATTTTATTTGTAATTTAATGTAATTATATAATGTAAATGTATTATATAATTTCAAATTCATAATTTTAAATTATATTGATTTATCAATCTCAATTTTTTATTTTCAATAAAGAAAAAAAAAAAAAAAAAAACCAAATGGAACCACTTCGGAACCGAACCGAACCGCCAGTCTAAAACAAGATGGCTAATCTTGTTGGCCTTAAAATTAACAGCAATTTGACATTACCAGGTATAGTCGCGAGGTTATGCAACAATCTAGACAGAAAATCGGTTAAGGTTCTAAAATTGAATTAAAATTATAAGGTTCTAAAACTTAAAAAAAAATTAATATTTATTATAATAATAGTTAAAAAAAATCTCTATTTTATCGATCTGACACATAATCTAGAAATTAATTAGTCTAAGGCCCTTTGCATCAAGCAATGTACCAAGCACGGTATTTTTTTGGTTCCCAAGATTGAGCTACAGGAGAGCCTCAAGTTTCTTACCTTCTTGCTTTCTTTCTGCAACTGTGAAGCTCTAATGGCATTAACCATGCACACTACCACAGTAGATATTATTGAAGCATCCGTTTATTATGGATTGGAAGATCTAACTATCTAATGAAAATTAGGAAAATTTTGCTATATGATTGTGGTGGTATGTCACCTCCCAGTAATATACTGTATTAAATAGTAAAAAAATAACTAAATAAATTATAATTTTATTTCACACTATAATTATTGATTGGTGATACCATGTCATCCATACAACGGTGGTATTAAGGAATTACTTGGAAATTTGATTGTAGTTTAGTAAATTCTATCAGTTATTGTGTAAAAAAAAAAATTATTCTTTTTAACCTTAGATCTTATTTTCATTAAACAACGGTGAGAAATAATTAATCAGTGTTATTAAAGAAGCATGGTGCACTCAGGCGTAAAGAGTTTTAGGACCTAAATGCGTGTATGATGAAGGTGAGGTGCAAATTGCTCTCTCTCTCTCTCTATATATATCAAGTCAACTAAAATAAAGAAATAATTGAAAATATATCAAAATAATTATAATGATATAAATATTGATGATATAAATTAATGTGTTAGTCGAAATTTAAAACACACTCTAAAACCTTTCTTAATTCGAATATAGTTTTCTCACACATTTTTATGAGGTGCGCATATACGCATCTTAAAAGTGCAAATCTGATAAAGATCGCTTGACTTTGACCCTTCATGAAGTGCAGTGGTATGAACATAATCTCGAGACATGCACGCTTTTAACAATTACCAAATATTTTAGGTGTTTGATTTTGGCCCCCAAAAAAGGCTAAAACAAACCGAGTGCAAAGTCAAATGACCATTCACATAATCAATCTTCAACAAAATTGCGTTTTGAGCTTGGTCCAAAACGAAAGGAAAATAAAATTGGGGAAAGAATGAATAATGATAGGCGTGCACTTAAGGTATAATTGTAGTCCATAATCATATTTTTGTTTATTTTATTCTCAAATTTATTTTCCCAATAGAAGTTTATAATTTTGAGTATGTTTCTTGATATTTATATATCTATCGTTATACAGAAGAAATAAATTATAACTATCATACAAAATACAAACAAAAAGGACTTATCACTATCTAAAATTGCAGCTTAATAAATGTACAGCAAAAGCAGTAGCATATCTATATAATAAGGAGAATGATGTTGAAGGAAAGAGAGTGTATCCAACTGCTCTCTTTATGTGGCTTAATTGACGGTCTAGATCATTTTATTGGAAGAAAGATGGTGAATTAATTGATGGAAAGAGTCAAAAATTTTCAAATTAAAAAATAGAAAGTTAAAATAAAATTATTTAATTTAATTAAAAAAAAAATCATTTAATTATGTAACACCGTGCCGTAGGCACGGGCAAATACTGTAACACCGTGCCGTAGGCACAGGCATCATTTAATTAAAAAATAAAATAATTTAATTCTGTAACACCGTGCCGTAGGCACGAGCAAATACTGTAACACCGTGCCGTAGGCACGGGCCAAATACTGTAACACCGTGTCATATGCACGGACAAAAACTAGTATATATATATATATATATATATATATATATATTATATATATATAATATATATATATATATAAAGCCATAAAACCGAGCCAAAGTTTTCAAATCACAAAGGGGGCAATGCTCAAGCATGAAAAATGATCACGATACCCTTTAATTTTTAATTTTTAATTTTTTTTATAGGAATTGTATTAATTTCCAAAACTAGGGACCCATTCAAATTATGTTACTTAATAAATTGTCATCTTTGGAAAAATAAAATATACCTAATATATGAGTCCCCAGAAATCGTAAGTTCAATCTAAAATAACAGCCACAGACGACTCAATCACTGAGCTCGAGTCGAAAAATTATACAATATAATTGTGGTATCACGACACTCAACAACAAGTCAATAATATCTTGTGATACATGTTAAAATATTAAAAATCTATTAAATAAATTATAATTATATTTAAAACGACTACATGTACATATCATATATTTATTCTTATATTTCCAAAGAATTACTCTATCAACTAATATTATAGTTAAAATCTTTTGAAAATAGAATCCATCCAGGAGAGGAAATAAATATATTTATAAGCTTGCATCAATCACCTCCGGTTCCAATTTAACCCAACCGTAAATTAATACATATAACTTGAATCCAAAATTTTTTTATAATCTTTTACTAAGCGTGAGTGCATTAATAATAATGAATGATTAAGATTCAATTATATATGAATTCTTATTCAATATTTACCCATCGCAATTGTAAAAAGTTTAGCACAAAATCTAATTCGACGCTAATTCCAAGATGTTCTTCATAATTTTTTTTGGATAACCGGGGTGTCTGGGCCAGCTTACGCGCACCTCGACTAATCCCCAGGACCTGTGCCCGGTGCCCTCAGAAGTTTCCCAACACAGATCAAGGTAAGTCGCTGGCTTTTCACACCAGTGGGCATGGCCCCAAAGAAATGCATCTAGTGAGATTCGAACCTTGAATCTGAGAGGAAGCAAACCACTCAATCCCAAAGCCTTTACCACAAGAACAACCCCTCAGAATTTAAAAAGAAAGAAATGCAACTACCAACTAATTTAACAGTAGCTTAATATGTATGCATGTATGTATGTATATATGTATATAGATATTGTATGGAGTAATTATCTATGCCTGATTAACTACTTAACTATCTTTACCACGATCGCTGATCAATGAAACAACATTGGTTCTATGATTCAATCCAGCCAAGTCATGGAGAAATTGAACCCCCATTAGATTCCTATAAGGAAAATTCTGTCATTAATCACAATCTAAAAGTGAGTAATGAATCGGTTGGCACTCTTCAATGTGGTCTCTGGGGTAAAATAGAGAGCTTTGTGATGGAGGAGAAAATGCTAAGCTCACCCCACTACCACCTTGCTGTTGCAACCCTAATGTCAATGACACGTCACCACCATTGAAGTTCTGATGATCATTATTAGCATAAGAAACCCCACTCATAGTGTGTTGATTGTAAGATGAAAAATCCAACTCCATGGCTTCAAATGATGAGCTAAAATGAAGGGCTTTAGGGGTTTTATTAGCAATTTCATTCTTGTCATGGTTATTGATAATGGAAGATAGACATTCTGAGTCGATTCGAACGAGTTGACTCTGTGTGGGTTTTTGATCATGAGCAGGAGGGTTTTGTATTTGAACCGAAGATAAGGCCATGTTGTTGTCTTGCTCCTTTGTTTCTTCTAAGTACATTTCTTCCACCATTGGCTTCCATAACCTCACTCTAGCATTAATGAACCAATTGGACACCTATATAACAAAACACATGTAGAAACAAATACATCATCATATAATTATCGAATTAAACATTATAATAATACTAAACTATGGTCCTAATCAGATTTTTTTTTGGAATTGTTGGAAACCCCGCCGCCAAATCATCCATCCGGGTTTAAACGGAACATGTAAAACCCTCAGCACACTCTCTGGATTTGAACCCAGAACCTCAAATTAAGATCTTAAACTCTACACCATCAAGTCACGCCATGACGTAATATTAAAAAACTAATTCATGAAGATTAATATAAGTAAAATAGAAATTTGGACGTACCTGGCTTCCAGAAAGACCACTTTGGCGGGATAAGGTATGTTTATCAACATCAGTTGGGTACCTGCAAAGGGTTTTTTTTTCTTAAATACGGCATGTAACATATAAATAAATCTACAAAAAATCAGCAGAGGGCTCAAGCAATGTTGAGGAAAGAAATTAAATCATCGTCACAATATTCAGTGCACAAGACTCCGCTATATAAATAAAAAATTAATTAAATGATTGATAATAATATATATGACAGATTTGAAAGAAACATGGTATCTGAATAGTGATGGGTGGAAGCTAACCAAATGATTTGAGTCTCTATACGTATGATCATGAAACGTTAAGTACAAAGACAACGGTTGTTTTATTTTTATTTTTTCTCCTAAGAGAAAAGCATTAATCTTTAATCACTAAATCAATTTTGTAGTTATCTTATACATAGAAGAAATAAGGAAAATTATATAGTTTTATCTAAAGATAGCGAAAGTCCAAATTTAATACAACACTTTTTATTTTATTATTTTTCATCAAAAGTTTCAAAAATGTATTAATTTTCATATTTTTAAAATAGAAATTCGATAAATTTATGTAAGGTTTCGAGTAGAAAATGATGCAATTTTCTAACTTAATTTGGGCATAAAATTATACACTCTTAAAATTTGATAATTTAATGTGTGGTAATAAATTCAGATTTTTGCTATTGATAATTTCTAAAGAAATAATAGAGAAAAACTTATATAGAGACTATTCATGTAGTATCAAACAATCAATAAATGACATGTATAGTATTTATTTTTCTCTTTCTGTTTTGATTGGTCATTCTCAAAATATATCAAACTTATTGATTGGATGGCCTTATAAGGACGGTCATATATAAGTTTTTCTCTAAAGGCTAGGTTAAAAGAGACTTACGGGTGAAGAAAATGTTCAAACAGCCAAGCTCGGAGAACAGAAACGGATTTTTCAGGCAAGCCTCTCTGGGTTCTCCATGGGTGACTCTCCATCATGGTCATCTGTTGAAAAGCTCTTTGTTGCCTCAAAGCTTGATCAATGATTTTAAGTCTTGGTGTTTCGCCTTTGCTTGTGCCTGGTGCAATAACATCTTTTTCGCCCATGGCCTTCTTTGTGGCCTGTATTTGACACACAATCCCATCTCTTAAACACCTAAAATGCCTTGACATGGCCTTGGTAGCCAAAGCTGAATACACTGTCGCCGCCCCTTTACCAGTCACAACTTCAAAGGAAGATACCACGGCCTTCATTTGATCACAGTAGTGCTTGTATCTTCTGTCAACCTTAAAGCATACACACCCATGAGATAAAAGTATAACATAAGATGCCATGAAAAGCAAAAAGAATAGAGGTTTCTGAAAGCAAATGAAAAGGCAAGAATTCTCACGATCTGGGCATTTATTGGAAGAGCAATGATACACCCACACACACTTTTACGGAAATTTTTACAAACTCTCTCACTGTAACTTCATTGATCTACAGTAATAGCTACAGTGAGAGAGTTTGTAAAAATTTAGGGAAAAGTGTATGTGAGTGTATCATTTTTGTTATTGGAAGGGCCCAAGTTACTAAATTAGTTTAAGAAGAGTGAAACTAATGGAGTAACCAGGACATTGATTTAATAGTGGTAAAATTTATTTTTTTTTATAAAAAATATTATATACTCTCAATTTTAATGAGATAAATCAAAATTATCTCATAAATAAATTAGATTTTTTTTTCTTAATTTATAATTCATATTTTAATAATTTTTCAGATTAAACAGGAGCGGTTGTATATAGTTCTGCCACTAGCTCAAGATGAAATAGAAGTTGAAACATTTTCTTTATTTGATTTTCACTAATTTGGATTAGGAAACATGTTTTTATATTTTCCTCTTTTGATTAAAAATATGAAAAAAAAAAATGATATTTATATATAGACATACCTCCTCAAGCATTGAAAGCAGCTTAGTCTTGCTTTTCTGCAATTCCATGAATTCAAGGGAGTAAAGGGGTTGGTTTCTTGAAGAGTTACTGGCATTCTCATCATCCCACTGTTTGGATTTATTGGACTTTAGGTTTGTGGCATCATTTTGTTTAGTCCCAAGACTGCAAAATTCATTTAAAAGCTCCTGTGCAGGAGCCAAGTACTTAGAATTCCTCATCTGGAACTGCCCATTTTGTTGTTGCTGTTGATGAACACTTGCAGGATTCCCAAAGAACTCATCTTGTTGATCATGATTGATTTGTCCTAGTTGAAAAGACTGTAAGCCAATACTAGAAGGATTGCTTGAAGAAAGAGAGAGTGAAAGGCCTTGACTTGGTCTCTCATTTCCTTCACAAGGAAACATACACCTCAAAGATGAATCATCAACAATCAACCTGCTGTTATTATTCTCTAATTGCCAAGCCCCAGCAGCAGCTATTAGATTCTCTGTCTCACCACTAGTCTCAGACATCCCAGTTGTGAAATCTTGTTTGGTGAACTGATCATGTTGATAAAAATGATCACTTGTTGTTGAAGATGAAGGGCCAGGATTGTTTCCAGGTTTATTAGTGTGCTGCTGTAGATCATTTGAAAATCCTATCATCTCCATGCCTGTAGTCAAGCTGAAGATCTCTGATGGGTTGCCTTCAAAACCTTGGATCTGATTCATCATAGATGAAACATCTGAGTAACAAAAGCCACCTGATGAAATTATGTTCCTTGATTTATCTTCAGAAAGTTCCCTAGCCATGTAAGAGAGAGAGAACGAAAAAATATAAATTTCTTTGCTGATTCTGAAAAGAAACCAAAAACCAAACAAGACTAAATGATTTAACAAAAAAAAAAAAAACATTGTTTGACCTTTATAAAAAAGAAAAAGATAAGAGGCTTTACCAGTTATGGAACAAGAGTGAAGAAGAAGCTCTCTTCTTTATGTGTATGACAGTTGTTCTGTTAATAAGCCAACATGGTGTGGCATAAGAACCAACAAATTAGGAAGAAAGATCAGAAATAGAAGAAGATCAGATAGAGTAGAGGGGATTGTGAGTTTGTGACTCCCTAGCTATCCATGATCATCACTTGATGTATTGTATTTACGAGTAATGATATAAAAAGTCCGGAGGGCGTGGTTTGGTGGTGTAGGGTTTAACATCTCATCTGGAATTCTGAATTCGAATCCAGGAAGTGTATTTCTTGTAACAGCCTGAGACATCTGGAGGTTTTACCTATTCCGTTTTAGTCTGGAAGAGATAATCTGACGGTAGAATTTTCAATAATTTTTTAAAAAAATGATATAGAGATTAAATAAAGACTAAATGATGATAATTCTATCCTTATTTAATCATATATTAATCACTTTATCATTTTTTTTATTTATTTATATACTTTTCTTTATTTCTTTCTTTTTTCCTTCTCAATCTACACTGTAGATAAACTAGCAATAAGCTCAAGTGGGTCAATGCATTATAATATAAATACATCCAAAATAGACTTCTTAGTAAGAAATAGAGTAATCCCCCTCAATTATTTCACACCAAATAATTAAAAAAGACCATGTAATCAATAAAAAATATATATATAATAATAATATGACAAATCTTCTGCTTCAGAAAGTATTGTTAAATGGTGATACACGAAGAGCAAAGCACGACAGAAAATTATTATTATGATGGTCGTTTGCCTGGTACACAAACCACAAGCCGCCACATGACCTGTTCTTTGTTGTCAAATAATTGGTTCTTACTCCTTAAAACGTGCCCCATAACAATAACATTAATATCTAATCGTTAAAAATCCATTTAAAGAAAATTTTAATGGGAAAAAGAAAAAAAAATTATTAATGATTTGATATAATTTGATATTTTTGTATTCCCCATAAAATTAATATCAAAATTTTCGTTAAATGAATTCTTAATGAGTGTCCTAAGAATACTCGTTAACATAATCCATCATATAAAATAAGATAAATGTTGCCTCAAAAGTCATTCATAAGTTGTTGAAATCAGACTTAAAATTTTCAGATGGGTGTAAGTGCGGCTTATTTTTTTTATTTTTATTTTTTTTGTAATTGTTCGTGAAACAAGTCAACAAATATTTTTCCTTAGAGAGAGGGTGAATGAATTCTGAAATAAGAGAGAGAGAGAAAGAATAGATGCACAGTTTGGTTTATGAATAAGGGAACATTTGTGATGGATATATAAGATATGTAATCGTATTAAATATAACAATCTTAATAATTTTTAAATATTTTAGTACATATTGCAAAATTTCATTAGTTTATTATAGGGTTATTTATGTTTTACTACTAAAGTTATGATCAAATAACAATTGGGTACTATGAATATTAACATATTACATTTTACTACTAAACTTATAAAAATTAATTTAACATTTTACTACTTTTCCATCCAAACCGTTAGTTGACCATGACATCATATTGACATCCTAAGGATAAAAGAGTCTTAACACACACATTATTATAAATTATAAATATTTTAATCAACGGTGGTAATCGTACAGCTGAGAAATCGTGCTGCCATGTGTTTTTTTCCCCCCTTAAAACGATGATATTTTGGGGGTTTTGAACCCTCCAAAACCACGCTGCCCTCTTCTCTATCTCCTGTCTCTCACGCGTTCTCTCGTTCTGCCTCTCTCACTTTCTCTCACGACTCACGCAAAGATCTTCAGCATCCAAGCTCTCGAGGTAAGCAAATGATTTTTTTTTCTGAGCAAAAATAAAATAGGTAGAAATTATTTGACCTAAAAATAAAACCTATTTTTTTTAATTTGACCTATTATAAATTAATTCTGTTAAACTAATCTTAATTAGGCCTATATTTAATTTAATCCTGTTAAATGTTTTGATAAATGGTTGTTTTATAGTCAGAGATAGAAATGGAAATGTAACTGATTACCTTTATTTGGTGTTTTCATATGTCTTTTATAGGCCTATTATTAATTTAATATGTCTTTTACCTCAAACAAAGTATCACCAGATGGTTTTACGCTCAACTTAGAGGACTCTTGAGATGTTTTATCAATCTGCTTCTTAATCCTCGGAGTAAGAATGGTAGGCCACTTCTGTGATTCTTTTCTTCTCTTTGTAAACCTCTTCATGAGCTTACATCTAATCTCATCTAACATTGTCAAACATGGCTTGTCTCTATAATTGCCAATCCAACTGTTGAAGCACTCTGATGTGTTATTAGTTGTATGGTCCACTTTAGCATTTTTGTCAAATGCCCATCTTGACCATTGATAATCTTCTAAGGTGTCAAACCACTTTCTTGCACCATCTTTAACAAACCTCATTCTGTCTAAAGCATTAAAAAAATCAGTTCTGTTGCTGGCTTTGCATGCTCTCCAAAATAATTTTTTCAGTGCTAAACCAGTAAACTGCCTTCTGAAATTAGCATATATATGTCTCCCACAATGCCTACTATGAGAAGTAGGCCAGGTCTGTTGAAGAGCAAGTACTAATCCCTTCTGTCTGTCACTCATAAAAGTGACTTCTCTGCCATCATCAAAGTAATCATGTAAAAGAGATAAGAACCAACCCCAAGACCATTGATCTTCAACCTCACAAACAGCTATGGCCAAAGGAACAATGCCATTATTGGCATCCACACCTACTGCTGCCATCAAAATCCCTTCATATTTACCTCTCAGGTGACATCCATCAATGCCAATATAAGGCATACAACCTTTCAAAAAAGCATTCTTTTGAGCAGACAATGAAATAAAGAACCTCTTGAATACAATTTGGTTTGGAACACTCTCAGTATCGCACAACACATTGCATTTTGACCCTACATTGTATTTCTGTATCATTGCCTGGTATTGGAATAATTTCCCATAACCCTTGGAGTGATTACCACCAAGTAGATCTTCTGCTTTCTTTTTAGCTCTATACAATTGCATATTAGTTGGTGTAACCCCATGAATAGTCTTCAAATGACTCTTAATCTGTGATATCTTAATGTTAGGAGTTCCCTTCACTAACTGAGGTATACTCTTCACAATCCAGTTTACTGGAGTTGGAGCTATTTTCGATGTTATAATGCAAGTGTGTATATCATTGAGTTCTCTAACAATAAACCCTCATTGTCACGTAGCAAGCCACATTTGACAAACCATGGACAACTTTCAACCTTGCAAATTCCCTCATATCTACCCTTATCATTATAAATCTTTTTTAACACTAAAACCATCTTTTACCATCACACTATGCAGTACACTTCTAAAATGTTCTGCATTATCAAAAACAACCCCTTGTACAAGCTTATCTATCTCATTATTAGGTTTATACTCATTATTTTTGATGTACCTCATCATTTGAGCTGTGCTAGTATGATCATCCTCATCTGAACTAAAAGACATGTTTTCATCATCCTCATACATTGACAAAATATCATCTCTCTCATAATCACCACTAATATCATCACAACTACCTTCACCATCTGCTTCAACCTTTTCGTCATCAGAATAACCCCCATCTGAACATTCAGACCAACCATCATTACTTGTCTCTATTGTTGGGGAAGGTTCATTTTGGGGTTGTGAGTACCTTGTAGATGCACTATTAACCAGTTCAAGAGGTAGCATGATATCTGTAATATGAAAATAAACACAAGAGTAACCCATAAATAAATCACCATTATTTTCATCCTTTAACCATAATAAAACATGAAAATAATACAAAAGTAACCCATAAATAAACAAAAACATATACAGGAGTAACCCAACAACAAAAGTAGATACATTCTAGCACTACCTAACCCAAAAACATAAACTAACTAACTTTCATTTTTGAATCAAAAGTCCCAAATAAATTTACTGTAAAAAATTACATGCAATACCTAAAAGTAGATACATTCTTATCTTGTTCGCTGTAACATAGTTTCAAATATTAAATTCCATTACAAGGAAAATCAATTAAACACGAATAAGGAATAGCCAAATGTTGTTTCTAGCACTCCCCCCTGGCACAGATTTTATGATCAACAATATTTAGACATGGTTTTTCAAAGATATTCAACATTAATTTAGAGTTGTTTAGGGGGAAAAGTTTTTTGTTGTTGATTTTAGTCTAATTTATGGAATTGTATTTGAAAATTTTCATGAAAACACCAAATAAAGGTAATCAGTTACATTCTTATTTCTATCTCTGACTATAAAACAATCATTTATCAAAACATTTAACAGGATTAAATTAATAATAGGCTTAATTAAGATTAGTTTAACAGAATTAATTTATAATAAGTCAAATTAAAAAAAAAATAGGTTTTATTTTTAGGTCAAATAATTTCTACCTATTTTATTTTTGCTCAGAAATAAAAAAAAATCATTTGCTTACCTCGAGAGCTTCGATGCTGAAGATCTTTGCGTGAGTCGTGAGAGAAAGTGAGAGAAGCAGACGAGAGAGAGGCAGAGAGGAAGCAGACGCGTGAGAGACAGAAAGATAGAGAAGAGGGCAGCGTGGTTTTGGAGGGTTCAAAACCCCCAAAATATCATCGTTTTAAGGGGGAAAACACATGGCAGCACGCTTTCTCAGCCGTACGATTACCACCGTTGATTAGAATATTTATAATTTATAATAATGTGTGTGTTAAGACTCTTTTATCTTTAGGATGTCAATATGATGTCATGGTCAACTAACGGTTTGGATGAAAAAGTAGTAAATGTTAAATTTTTATAAGTTTAGTAGTAAAATTTAATATGTTAATATTCATAGTACCCAATTGTTATTTGATCATAACTTTAGTAGTAAAACGTAAATAACCATTTATTATATGATGAATAAATAACGTGATACTACGTTGTATTGTAGAACAATAATTTTAGTTGCACTTTGTGAGCGGCTATTAAACACTAAATTTTTATCTTTTGTGTCTAAAATAGTAAATTCAAAAAGTACATTTTAAATCTTTAAAATTATCTTACCATATTAAGCATAAAAGATAAAAATTCGATATTAAGAGAGTGGTTAATGAATGAATACAACTATAGTAGAATACTTGAGATGTGGTGGTCCAATTTTCTTCAATGAAATTCTAATTTTTTGAGTATTAAAAATACTCCACCCAATCTCTTTCTCATCATTTTTTCCTCTAAATTTTCCCATTGGGACCACTTTTTTTGGGGGGGGGGGGGGGGGGGTTCTATTTCATTTAAAAGATGATGAAATAAAATATGCTCACTTCATGCACCTTAGCTAAAATTCACAATGTTTTTTTTTTTTTAAATCGTTAGAAATCTCACCGTCAAACCACCTATTATGAGCTTAAGCGGATCAGGTAAAATCTCCGGCTTTCTCGGGTTCTTACAAGAAATGCACTCTCTGAATTCGAACTCAATGTGAGATTTTCCTATAAGAAGAAAACAATTTTTTTTAAACTGGCAATTTGGCTCTATTTTATGGAGGTTGCTTCTTCATTTCCATGTTTAGAAAAATTCAGTTGCATATATCATATCAAGTTCGGAATTGCTTGGCTACATTGATATGAAAACTATAGTGGACATTGCTTGAAACTTTTATGTGTAATTTATTTGTATTGTCACCAATATTTATTTGAATTAAAGTAAGAACTTAATTTAGTAGGAACCACCCATTAGATAAATATAAAACCACATATTTTTCAATGAGAAATATATTTTGTTTAGACTAAATGATAAAAGGGTTTGAGTGTGCATTATATTAATAAGGATCAGATTTTTTTTTTTTTTTTTGTAAAAAAAAAAAGTAATTTTGACCAATTAGATCTTAGAATATTTTTTTTGGGTTATATTTGAGGGTGTGTTTGGTTCCCATTTTTTTTAGGTGAGAATGAGACGAGACTGACACTGACACTGACTCACTGAGCATGAACAAATAATAAGGTTGAGTGGAGAATATAAATTATCTTATTTGGTTTAAATTAGCAACAGATTATGAGTTTGAGTTTTATATAAAAATATTACATGCAATAACATTAATAATATTGGATGAAAATATATAAATTTGTTATAGATATAAAATATTACAGTAGATGTACAAGAATTTGAGTACTCAAAATATGTCATCGCTCTTCTTTCTTAACCTGAGAAAATAATATCATCATATCAATTCATAATTATTTTTTTTATATAAGAACCGAGACTTGAATTTATGAAGTGTTAAAGAATTGAAGATGATGTGATGCTGAGTAATTGACGAAAAATCGAAGCCAATGTTTGAGAAAAGAACCTAGAACATGTTTGAAACTTGAGAGAAGAACAAGAGAAAATTTACGAGTTTGTTACTTGTGAATTTTTAAAGTGAAGTAAAAGTATGGGTGGACACTATCGGATTCGGATTGGATCGAACAGAATCCGAATCTGAATCCGATTCGATTCGATAAAAATGGACTTCTTTAGTTCGATCAGATTTGATCCGATAACTATCAAATCGAATCGGATTTATTCAATCCGATTTGAAATCTTAATCAGATAAATTCGATTTTATAACAGATCTGAATCCGATAGAGCGTCCGATTTGATAATGAATCCGATAGTGGATTCGATTTAATAACGGATCTCATTCGATAACATATCTGATTTTGATAAAAATGATTTGAATTTTAAGTTATTTGATCCGATTCGATAAAATTGATATGAATTTATAAATTTTCATATCAATTTTTTGAAGCGGATCCGTTATCGAATCGAATTTATTATCGAATCTATTATTGAATTTATTATCAAATCGGATTCTCTATCGAATTTGAATCCGTTATCAAATTGGATTCTCTATCGGATTCAGAATCTTTATTAAATCGGATAACATCTGATTCAATCCGATAGTTATCAAATTTATCTTATTCGATCCGAAATTCGATGAACCAACCAAACACGATTTGATCGGATTCGAGAGCCAGATCTGATCTGATTTGATCTGATATTATCGGAGCCCATACCTAAGTAAAAGGGTGGAAGGTGAATAAATAATTTCTGATTTTAATCCAATGGTTAATATTTATTTCATCTAATGGTTGACCTTAATTTTCATTAAGGGTAAATTTGAATTTACACATTTGGACATGATTCTCCATATATGAATTTGACCATTCTCATTTTTCAATAAAGAATAAATTATGAAGAATTGACAGTGAATGGGGAGAGAATGATCCTGACTATTCATCCTTGAAAAATACAAACCAAGTAAGTGAATAGCTATTCCTTTGCTCATTCTCCATCCATTATCTAAAAAATTACAAATCAAGCACACCCTAAAAGTAAATTTGGTCCATCATGATCCTAAATATTTTGTTCCATGTCGTTAAATATATTCGATCCATTATGGAAGAAATACATATGAAAAAGAAGCTTGAAATCTCACGTGCATTATTGGGAGAAGATTAAGTGATTAATTTATTACCTCCTCAAGGTTTAAACTCAGGCAAATTTTATTAAAATGTTTGAATTAGGTTAATATCAGTATTTTTGAAAAATAAAATATTTTAAAGGCCTTATATTAATGGCTCAAAACTCCTCATTTTCCAATTATCATCAATAATTAAGAAGCCGTGTGTTATGAAACCATGAAAATATAAATAAATACATTAAATTTGAAGCATATATGGATGCACGAATTATTAATTTTCAAGAACAAAAAGTAAATGTAACACTTTTTTTTTTTTGGAAACGATGGAAACCCCGCCACCAAACTACCCATTCTGGGCCGCGGCGCAGGTAAAATCATCGGCTGTTTCAGGCTCTTACAAGAAGTGCACCCCCTGGATTCGAACCCAGAACCTCAAGGTGAGATCATGTACCCTACACCACCAAGCCACACCCCTTAAGGACAAATAAATGTAACACATCCCCCCAAAAAGAACCATCCACACTTTTTTCTCTCCATCATATAAAATAAAATCTAACCAACAATTTTAAAATAACATAAACTTAGTATATAATTATTAAAAATATATATAAATTTAATAAATAATTATTGAGTATAAAAAAAAATAAATTAGACACTATTCATTTTCCCAAAGTTAAAAGCACGTGGGTCCTATAACGAATCTTTATAGCCGCTTGCGAAATTTTCTTGCGTTCACACAACCTCACGATGACGTCGTCAATTGTGTGCTTTATGAACTTTATTATTCCGGTGGAGCTCTTAATAACAAAATTGGTATCTGATGCACATCCAATTTCATTTTCTAATAAATAAAAATTATATTATGAAAGTATAAGTCTGCGATTCTCGTTCTACGAGATCAATTGTCCGCTTTGAGATCTCGACGGAAGTGTGTCCGAGGGCTTTGCCGGAGACTCCACTCTTCGGGTCCCGTATGATTTTGTCCCTGCAATGAGCCTCATCTACTTGGATGTGATAGTTAGTGGGTCCATACGTTCGACTTAGAGGTCTAAGGTTCGAGTAGCAACCAAGACCTATATGCCACTCAATTATCCTTACGTTATGCGGAGCTACGGTGAGAGCCGAACATATGAACCCACTAACCGCCACGTCCACGTGAATGAGGTTCATTAAGGGAATAAAATCGTGCGGGATCAAGAGAACATAATCCTTAAGCAAAATCCTCAGACACACCTCCGTCGAGATCTCAAAATAGATAATTGACCGTAAAAAGGGAACGGAGACTTAGACCTTCATATTATAACATAAAATTTTCATCTATTAAAAAAAGAGAACTTGTGCATTGGAAAGAATAATATCATTCCCCCAAGGGGTGTGGCTTTGTGGTGTAGGGTCCAGGATCTCACATTGAGGTTCTGGGTTCGAATCTAGGGGGTGCACTTCTTGTAAGAGTCTGGGACAGTCAGCCGGTGGTTTTACTTACGCCGCGGCTCAGAATGGGTGGTTTGGTAGCGAGGTTTCCAACGTTTCCAAAAAAAAATAATAATATTATTATTATTCACAAAATAATATTGTACGGTACTACACACTACCCACTACCCACCCACCCCTTCTGCGCATCTTATATTATAATTTACACAATACAGTTAAAACTCAAAACCTCACGTAACCTTCATCAGATTTTTATATGTCTGTATAGATTAGACAAAAATTTTAATTTTTTTAATAATTTGAGCAGAAAAAGCAGCTTGACGGTAAGTGTTTTTTTTATGATTTTGCAAAAATAGGCACCCATAAAAAGATGGGGAAAAGTGTGCCAGCTGAGTAAAAAATATGAATTGTGGAGCTCCGAATGAATCATGGCGGCGGCGGCAGCAGTGTACAATTTTGGAAACTTGAAGCTATGTGGGTCTCTATATAACGTGTCTGCTCCATAATATATTTAGTTAATATTATTAATTAGTGTTACTTGTACGTAAAAACTATTACAATTATTACACGGTAATTGGGAAATCCAAATATGACAGGGATTACAATAAACTTCGGATCAGACCCTAACGGCGGAAGCATGGGCTGATGAGCAGATGCAGAGGCTGAACAGCAGAGGCAGAGGCAGAGGCTGAACAGCAGAGGCAGAGGCAGATGCTGATGGCAGAGGCAGAGGCTGAACAGCAGAGGCAGAGGCAGAGGCTGGCAGTCAGAGGCAGAGGCTGAAGGCAGAGGCAGAGGCTGAAGCTGATGGCTGAGGCTGAAGGCAGAGGCAGAGGCTGGCAGTCAGAGGCAGAGGCTGAAGGCAGAGGCAGAGGCTGAGGCTGAACAGCAGAGGCAGAGGCTGAGCATTCACCTTCCCGAGGCTTGTTGAAAAACAACAATATCCTTAAAACAAATTCGTCCCCTACCGTAGGTGCAGTAGAACATGAGACGATTGTTTCCCAGGATGCAACGGGAAAACGCACGAGCAAGGGCACCACCAAACTCGCACCAAACGAACAACAAAGTGTTTGAACTCTCCTTGTAAAACAAAACAAGAAATCTATTTTTTTTTTTTTATTCTCTGTTCTGAAAACAAGAAATGATGTTGTTTATATAAGAAAATAAAACACATCTCAATTAATGGAAATAAACTTGTCAATTAAATCTCATAAATGGGAGATGTTACACATTGTTGTAACCATTAAGCTAATTAAATTAGCACTAATGGAAATTAAACTATGTAACCACCAAGCTAATTAAATTAGCACTTATGGAATTGTAACCACCAAACTAATTAAATTAGTTGTTATGGAATTACAAAAGGCTTGGAAAAATTGTAGAGAAAATTGAACTTTGAGCAACAATTTCTCATTCACCCAAGCACCATTTTAAGCATATGAATATACCATTTCGAAGTACTCACGGAGGAGTATCCGAATCATTCAATAAGAACCACTAACACGAAGTGGATCATGCTTAAAATTGAGCCTCAAAATGCTTACTCATAAGCATTTTTCCAACAATCCCCCACATGAATGAAATTGGCGAAAAATCGTCAAATAAAAATATTTTATAATACATTTTATTTTGACCTAGAAGAGTTCAACGGTTCAACACCTGCATAGGATAGGTAGGCCTCAGCCTTTGAACCTTCCCTTGTGAAAATATATCTCATTACTGGCTGACAGTTGACGCGATGTCATTGAACTGTACTGCCGTTCATGTAATTGGAGAACACATATCACACAGATATTTTACCTACACATTTGAGTTCTCATTATTATGGTCATTTTGGCCATGAACATCTACCTGGTTCTGCAAGAGTTTCTAAAAATTGTGCCCCGTACAATTCCCTTTGAAGCGGCCCCACTTCTCTCTAACATAGGTGATTTCTTATTTAAGAGTATCTCGTAATACTCTGCTCGGATTCCCGACGCATAAGAATCATTAAAAGCTTTTGCTTAACCTCTATCCATACGAGCATCACTGTTTCATTTCATCATAGGAATGGACTAGAGGGTAACCCCCCACAGTGATCCAATTATGTCTTTTACGAGTAGGTTGTCCCATTGAACCTAGATCTTGGGATCTCCAGTCAACAAGGTTGGGTTTTCCTTCGTAATAAATATTTATCTAATGGGCTTCAGTCCCATTCCCCTCGATGATTTCACAACTAACTCTCTATTTAACCCTTTGGTTAGCGGATCCGCAATGTTATCATTTGACTTTACATAGTCAATCGAAATAACTCCAGTAGAGAGTAATTGTCTAACGGTATTGTGTCTACGACGAATATGTCTAGACTTACCATTATACATATTGTTATGTGCCCTTCCAATTGCAGATTGACTATCGCAATGAATGCAAATTGCTGGCACTGGCTTAGGCCAACTTGGAATATCCTCTAGAAAATTTCGAAGCCATTCTGCTTCTTCAGCACACTTGTCTAATGCAATGAATTCTGATTCCATTGTAGATCTGGCTATAACAGTCTGTTTGGAGGATTTCCATGATATAGCTGCACCTGCTAGTGTAAACACATAACCACTAGTAGACTTTGAGTCTTTCATGTCAGATATCCAATTAGCATCACTGTATCCTTCGACTACAGCTGGATATCTATGATAGTGCAACCCATAATTACGAGTAAAACGTAAGTACCTAAGTACTCTCACTATTGCTTTCCAGTGATCAACCCCTGGATTACTCGTATATCTGCTGAGCTTATTTACTGTACAGGCTATATCAGGCCTTGTACAACTCGAAAGATACATCAAACTCCCGATCACTCTAGAGTATTCTACTTGAGATATACCATCTCCCCTATTCTTTGATAGGTGTAAACTCACATCTAAGGGAGTTCTAGCCACAGCTGAATCATCATTGTTGAATTTACCAAGAATTTTGTTCACATAGTGCGACTGATCAAGAATAAGTCCATCTGGACTTCTCGAGATCTTTATTCCCAGAATGACATCTGCAAGACCCATGTCTTTCATGTCAAACTTGGATTTCAGCATATTCTTGGTAGATTTCACCATTTTGACATTACTCCCGACAATCAGTATGTCATCAACGTAGAGACATAAAATGACATAGCCAACTTCTGTCTCTCTGACATACATGCATTTATCACATTCATTGATTTTGAAACCATTTGCCAACATGGTGTCATCAAACTTTTTATGCCACTGTTTCGGGGCTTGTTTCAATCCATACAAGGATTTAACTAACTTACAGACTTTCTTTTCTTGTCCTGGAGCTATAAAACCTTCAGGTTGTTCCATGTAGATTTCTTCATCTAAATCTCCATTCAGAAAGGCTGTTTTCACATCCATCTGATGTACCTCAAGATTGCGCAACGCTGCAATTGCTAGTATCATCCTTATGGAATTTATTCTCGTTACAGGAGAATAAGTATCAAAGTAATCAAGACCTTCACGTTGTCTATAACCTTTAATTACAAGTCTTGCTTTGTACTTGTCAATTGATCCATCTGCCTTTATTTTCCTTTTGAAAATCCACTTGGACCCTAAATGTTTACATCCTGGAGGAAGATTCACTAACTCCCAGGTGTGATTTTGTAAGATGGATTCAATTTCACTATTGATGGCATCTTTCCACAAGGCACCATCAGCTGACCTTACAGCTTCGTTATAGCTTTGAGGATCATTCTCTAGCAAAAATGTCAGAAAATCTGGACCAAATGATTTTTCCGTTCTAGCTCTTTTGCTACGTCTTAGTTCAGGTTCAACAACTTGTTGATCCTCTGGAACATTAATTTGTTCTCGGTCCTGACTATCTTCAATGATAGTCTCATGTGCCCGTTTGTGCACATCTGAATTCGAATTAGTTTTACAAGGAAAAACGTATTCGAAAAAGGATGCATTCCTCGATTCCATTATCGTATTCTTGTGAATATCTGGTACATTAGACTCATGCACAAGAAATCGATAAGCATTACTGTTATGAGCATATCCTATGAAAATGCAATCAACAGTTTTTGGTCCTATCTTCACCTTTTTAGGTGGAGGAATGACTACCTTGGCAAGACACCCCCACACTCGAAGGAATATAGGAAGGTACTCTTCCTTTCCACATTTCATAAGGAGTTTTCCCTGCTTCTTTCCGTGGTACCTTATTTAAAAGGTAATTAGCTGATAAGACAGCTTCTCCCCACATAGTCTGAGGTAAGCCAGAGCTGATTAACATAGCGTTCATCATCTCTTTCAAGGTACGATTCTTACGTTCCGCAATCCCATTGGATTGAGGCGAATAAGGAGCTGTGGTTTGATGTATGATTCCATTTTGTTCACAAAGTGATTCAAAAGGGAAAACATACTCACCACCACGATCACTTCTTAACTCCTTAATTCTTTTATTCAGTTGGTTCTCAACTTCATTCTTATAGAGAACAAATTTCTCTATAGCTTCGTCCTTGCTTTTCATTAAATACACATAGCAAAATCTTGTGCAATCATCAATAAAGGTAATAAATATTTATTACCGCCTCTCGATTGTATTGAATTAAAATCACATACATCGGTATGAATTAGATCAAGTGGTTCAGAGTTTCTTTCAATACTATGAAAAGATGATCTTGTTAGTTTTGCCTCAACACAAGTATCACACTTATGTTTGTTATCAATTTTAAAATTGGGAATATGATTCATGTTAATTAACTTTCGCAATGAATTAAAATTAACATGTCTTAATCTACCATGCCAAAGATTAGAATACTCAACAATATAAGCAGAAGAACTAGCTTTATTGATATTTTTGGGTTTAACAACCATTACATTGAGCTTAAAAAGCCCATCAGTTACATACCCTTTTCCCACATACATCCCATTTTTAGTCAAAACTACTTTATCAGACTCGAACACCATCCGGAATCCATGCTTGTTCAGAAGCGATCCAGACACAAGATTCTTCTGTATTTCAGGTACATACAGAACATTGTTCAGAGTCAACTCTTTCCCAGAGGTCATCTTCAGAATCACCTTTCCTTGACCTTCTATCTCAGATGTTGCTGAATTTCCCATGTATATCTTTTCCCCATTTTCAGCAGGCTCAAATGAAGAAAACATGCTCTTGTCTGAGCATACATGGCGAGTGGCACCAGTATCAATCCACCACTCTCTTGGGTTAGAACCCACCAGATTCACCTCAGAAACCACAGCAGAAAGGTTAATGTCTGAAACATCTTGAGTCATGTTTTCTAGCACATTAGCCTCTTATTTCTTTTTCTTCTTCGACAGTCTGCACTCAGAAGACTTGTGACCCATTTTGTCACAGTTGAAGCATTTTCCTTGAAATTTTGATTTCTTGGAAACTCCTCCTTTAGGACCATCTTTGACCATTTGTTCTTGAGGTTCTTGTTCTTATGGCCATGTTCGACAACATTTGTTTTGGCCTCATGAGTCATTCCTCTCTTTTCAGAAACTCGGTTATCTTCCTCAATTCTTAGCTTAAGAACCAAGTCTTCAATGCTCATTTCTTTTTGCTTATGCTTTAAATAATTCTTGAAATCTTTCCAACTAGGTGGTAGTTTCTCAATTATCGAGGCTACTTGGAAGGTTTCACTTAAACTCATCCCCTCAGCATGAATTTCTGCTAGAATAATCTGCAGTTCTTGTACTTGGCTTATCACAGTTTTGGAATCAATCATTTTAAACTCTAGGAAACGGCCTACGACAAATTTCTTAGTACCGGCATCCTCAGTTTTATATTTTCGATCTAAAGATTCCCAAAGCCCTTTAGCTGTTTTCATTCCAGCGTACACACTGTACAAGGAATCACTTAGCCCATTCAGCACATAATTCCGACATAGGAATTCAGAATGTTTCCAAGCTTCAATGGCACTGATGACTTGGATATCAATCTCACCCTCTTTGGGTACAAGAGCATCTTCCTTTAGAAACCTCGCAAGGTTCAACGTGGGTCCATACGGTCAATGAGCCTCATCTACTTGGATGTGATAGTTAGTGGGTCCATACGTTCGACTTAGAGGTCTAAGGTTCGAGTAGCAACCAAGACCTATATGCCACTCAATTATCCTTACGTTATGCGGAGCTACGGTGAGAGTCGAACATATGAACCCACTAACCGCCACGTCCACGTGAATGAGGTTCATTAAGGGAATAAAATCGTACGGGATCAAGAGAACATAATCCTTAAGCAAAATCCTCAGACACACCTCCGTCGAGATCTCAAAATAGATAATTGACCGTAAAAGGGAACAGAGACTTAGACCTTCATATTATAACATAAAATTTTCATCTATTAAAAAAAGAGAACTTGTGCATTGGAAAGAATAATATCATTCCCCCAAGGGGTGTGGCTTTGTGGTGTAGGGTCCAGGATCTCACATTGAGGTTCTGGGTTCGAATCTAGGGGGTGCACTTCTTGTAAGAGTCTGGGACAGTCAGCCGGTGGTTTTACTTACGCCGCGGCTCAGAATGAGTGGTTTGGTAGCGAGGTTTCCAACGTTTCCAAACAAAAAAAAATAATAATAATATTATTCACAAAATAATATTGTACGGTACTACACACTACCCACTACCCCACCCACCCCTTCTGCGCATCTTATATTATAATTTACACAATACAGTTAAAACTCAAAACCTCACGTAACCTTCATCAGATTTTTATATGTCTGTATAGATTAGACAAAAATTTTAATTTTTTTTAATAATTTGAGCAGAAAAAGCAGCTTGTCCGGTAAGTGTTTTTTTTATGATTTTGCAAAAATAGGCACCCATAAAAAGATGGGGAAAAGTGTGCCAGCTGAGTAAAAAATATGATTGTGGAGCTCCGAATGAATCATGGCGGCGGCGGCAGCAGTGTACAATTTTGGAAACTTGAAGCTATGTGGGTCTCTATATAACGTGTCTGCTCCATAATATATTTAGCTAATATTATTAATTAGTGTTACTTGTACGTAAAACTATTACAATTATTACACGGTAATGGGAAATCCAAATATGACAGGGATTACAATAAACTTCGGATCAGACCCTAACGGCGGAAGCATGGGCTGATGAGCAGATGCAGAGGCTGAACAGCAGAGGCAGAGGCAGAGGCTGAACAGCAGAGGCAGAGGCAGATGCTGATGGCAGAGGCAGAGGCTGAACAGCAGAGGCAGAGGCAGAGGCTGGCAGTCAGAGGCAGAGGCTGAAGGCAGAGGCAGAGGCTGAAGCTGATGGCTGAAGGCAGAGGCAGAGGCAGAGGCTGGCAGTCAGAGGCAGAGGCTGAAGGCAGAGGCAGAGGCTGAGGCTGAACAGCAGAGGCAGAGGCTGAAGCTGATGGCAGAGGCTGAGCATTCACCTTCCCGAGGCTTGTTGAAAAACAACAATATCCTTAAAATAAATTCGTCCCCTACCGTAGGTGCAGTAGAACATGAGACGATTGTTTCCCAGGATACAACGGGAAAACGCACGAGCAAGGGCACCACCAAACTCGCACCAAACGAACAACAAAGTGTTTGAACTCTCCTTGTAAAACAAAACAAGAAATCTATTTTTATTTTTTTTTTATTCTCTGTTCTGAAAACAAGAAATGATGTTGTTTATATAGGAAAATAAAACACATCTCAATTAATGGAAATAAACTTGTCAATTAAATCTCATAAATGGGAGATGTTACACATTGTTGTAACCACTAAGCTAATTAAATTAGCACTAATGGAAATTAAACTATGTAACCACCAAGCTAATTAAATTAGCACTTATGGAATTATAACCACCAAACTAATTAAATTAGTTGTTATGGAATTACAAAAGGCTTGGAAAAATTGTAGAGAAAATTGAACTTTGAGCAACAATTTCTCATTCACCCAAGCACCATTTTAAGCATATGAATATACCATTTCGAAGTACTCACGGAGGAGTATCTGAATCATTCAATAAGAACCACTAACACGAAGTGGATCATGCTTAAAATTGAGCCTCAAAATGCTTACTCATAAGCATTTTTCCAACATTACTCACATATTCTCGAGATGAATTTTGATAATACAACACAAGAAGATTTCGATGTGTATTGGCGAACATTATAAAAAGTTATTGAAGTAAAATGGATGTGTAGACTCAAGCGCTAAAATAAAGAAAATCTAGTGTAATCTTATAGTTTATGACTCTCATTGTAAGTTGGTATATAATTCAAATACTTTAAGCTCATAAGACGTACACATTTATAAATGCATTAGGGTTATGTGCAAAATGATTTTATTCAAATCCTGAGTTTTTATAATGGAGCCGGCATACCGATCTCCCACACCGGCATATCGATGACCCTACTCTACCTTGGGCCAATTTGCATGCAATTTGGAACCGGACTACTCCATACGAGTCATTCTGGAGTTTTCATAGCTATTGGAACTGAGACAGATCATACCAGTTCCCATAACAATAAGCTGATCGACATACCGATCACTATACCGGACAGTAAACCGGTATGTGCACTTTAATCTTCAACGATAATATAACTGTTATTTTTATAGGACTGACATATTGATCCATGTAGACAAGCATACCAGTCTCAGGACAAAGAGCTGAGATAATTTTCACCTTCATTATATATTGAGTCTCAATTTCATTTTTACTTATTTCTTGCACCTCCCTACATTATCTTTCAAGGCAAAAACATTGTGAGTAACCTAAACCTTCTTGATCATACACTCTCATCATAATCAAAGTTCACACACTACATCTTCATTATCATTTAGTGAACTTTGTTTACTTGGGTAAGAAACTCATAACTTGAATCTTCTTTATCTTTGTAAGTACCAAAGTTGTGTTTTAAACTTTCATATTTCAAACACTTGTGGTTAGGAAATCCATTGTTGAGTGGATATACTCAAAAGGGTGATTTGTGTAACAGTTTATGATATGCATGGCAACGGGCCGGGCTCGGGCCGGGCTCATCAAAGCCCGGCCCGGGCCCGTGCAGTCATCGGGCCGGGCCGGGCCCGGGCCTAATTTTTTTATTATAAATAAAAAAAATTATTATATAAATATATATATTTTAAGTCCGGATCCGATTTTTTTATTATAAAAAATTATAAATATAAAAAATTTATTATAAAAATATATATATTTTATAAATTAAAATATTTATTTATTTATTTTAAGTCCGGATTCGATTTTTTTATTACAAAAAATTATAAATATAAAAAATTTATTATAAAAATTTATATATTT
Source organism: Zanthoxylum bungeanum (assembly GCA_019454045.1). Lineage (NCBI taxonomy): Eukaryota > Viridiplantae > Streptophyta > Magnoliopsida > Sapindales > Rutaceae > Zanthoxylum > Zanthoxylum bungeanum. Next base: position 80,376 of record SKCR01028251.1, read on the forward strand.
TATAAATTAAAATATTTATTTATATATTTTAAGCCCGGGCCGGGCCGGGCCCGGGCTTTTTGCGTGAAGCCCGGCCCGGGCCCGTGTTACCCCGGGCCGGGCCAAAGCCCGCCCGGGCCGGGCCGGGCCGGGCTTCGGGCTTTTCTGCCATGCATAGTTTATGAGTGAACCTAAAGACAAAACTCATTGTAAAGGTTTAAAAAGTGAGCCTATGTGATAAAATTCTTGGTGTAAAGGTTTTTGGTGAACCTAAGGACAAAACTCTTGGTTTGAAGTGAGCCACGTAAAACTTCTGTGTAAGTTGTGAATTCAACTAAAAATAGTGGAAAGCTTCAAACGCGACTTGGAGGAGTGTACATAGGCATTGTTGACCAAATCATAATAAACTACAGTGTCAATTTCTCTAACCCTTACTCCTTTAATTATTGCAAGTTTTACTTTATATATGCATATTGTTTAGAATTGTGCATTTGAGAATTAATTGTTGAATTCATTAATTTGGGAAATTGACTCTAAGCTAAATTGGTAAAGCTAATAGCTTAATAGCGTAAAATCGAAAAGAATTTACAACTTCGCATAACTAGACCATTACCCAATTCACCCCCTCTTGGGTATATATAGATTGTTGTTTGAGTGCTTGTAAGTAATTTCGTTTGGTATCGGAGCAATGTATTCTCAACAAAGACTTAATCGCCCGAAAATCGATCATGACCTCTACAAGGTACACAACATACTTCATAAAGAAGTGTTTTGAGAAATGTGAATTAAGATATATGCTTACATGAAGGAAAAATATTTGAACAACTATTTTGTGAAGGCATCCAAATCATATTCGCATTCATCACATGTACATGTATCTAAAATAAATTAGTCAAATCTTAAATGTTATGCATGTAATATAATAGGTCACAAAATTTATGAGTGTTGGACTAAACAAAGAAGAATGTGACTGTTATTTGGGTTCTGAAGGGAACTAGAATTAAATCTCATGGGCCCAAGAAAATTTGGATTCCAAAATGTGTTTGAATGATTTTTTAAGGGAATCTTAGGGAAAAGTAATCAATGAGAAATGTAAATGATCTCAAAGACTCATCACAAAATGAGGAAATAGCTCAAAAAAAGAATATCAAAACTCTACCTCAAAAAGACTAAGTCTTAAGATTGTTGGATTTATCATTTAATGATAATGGTGAAAGGTAAAATCTGTGCTTACGGAAACATTGATACTGTTTCCTCCATCCTACATGAGTATGATTAAATTTTGATATGAATTGGACTTGATTGTGAAGCATACCATTGTTTGGGCATTTGAGCTAAAATTGTATAAACTCTTACATACATTGCCTAAATTGACTTTAAATATTTTAATTGATCATATAATTAATCTCAATTGGTATCACATATGACTTATTGATATATATGACATTTGTGATCATATTGGATTATTAGTATTGAATATGCCTTGTCATTGGTCATTCTCGATTGAAAATGAAATGCATGTATATTGGTATAACTTGGATGATTTTGATGATTATTTATGCATGAACATTAAATTTTTTATGGTAAAAGGGGAGAAAATGCTGAGAGTGCATGTTTATGAACTTTAGTATGTTTTGTTCACATAAATGGTTTAAATATCTTAATGCTTAATTTTTACTTCTCTATCATTTTTGATATTGTCAGAGTGGGAGAAATCATATGAAAATGGGATTAAAAATTTGTGCTACCTTCACCCTTGTATCAAGGGGAGCAAATTTATACTAATGTGTTTGTCTAAGTTTTATAGAGTTATATTGAAAGACAATCACATGTTAAAGAGGAGCAATAATCATCAATAAATTTGGAACTCTCAAAGCTCATAAGTATTAAAGGTTGTCATCACAAATAATGAGGAGATTGTTATCGACATATTCTTTTGATGAATTTTGATGATGCAACACAAGAAGACTTCGACGTGAATTCACGAACATTACAAAAAATTATCGAAGAAAAATAAATGTGAAGACTCAAGCGCCAATATGAAGAAAATCTAGTGTAGTCTTATAGCTTATGACACTCATTGTAAGTGAGTTTATAATTCAAGTACTCTAAGCTTATAGGACTTATACACATTCATATAGATGCATTATATGTTGGGGTTGGTGCTCAGAGCGCCAATTCCCGGTTGTATTTCTGTTGAATACTTCTGTAAAACATTATTATTATGAATAATATATGCAGTTTCTATAATATAATCTATCTTTCTATATGGTAAAGACTTAATGACCCTAGAATGATTAGTCATGATACAGTTGCAAAAGCGTCGCAACGGACATTGAGAAGTATCATGACGTTGTCATTCTCAGACAGTTCCTGGTCAAGGTTTACACTACTTGGTCAGTATAGTAAACTCGTTGAGACCGGTACATGTCGTATACTGGAATATATGATTCCAATGGTTTCTCAATGAACCATGAGTCTTGGAGACTAGTATAGACGTGTAGGTGTTTATAGCAGATAACACTGAATGACTCACCGAAGATTCTTAATGGATGGTACACCAACGTCAATAAGAATCTTCTTGGGTTGAGTAACACTTGTGATTCTTAGACTTGAGATGCCATTGTGGGCACATGAGACATCTTCTACACTTAGACGGCAGTCACGTCACCGATCTATTTAGATCAGACCTCCGTCTGTTCGTTGGGTGTAGATAGATCCTCAGGGTGTCCTATGTATATCAAGATAGGATCCGTCATTTCTGTGTATCAGAGCATAGGTAGTCCATATGATTAGCAATCAGATAAAACCATGGGCCCGTGGTAAAGTTTAGAAGCTAGTTCTAAACATTCTTTTGAGATTGCTAATAGAATAGTCGACTGGATAATCCCGATAGAGATTTGACGTTTACATCTATATCTCTGGGATTTATCCGGATACCTGTGACGGAGGAATTATACATTTGTCATGACCTCGACCTGTATGGTTCGGCGAGATTATCCGTGATCGTCATAATCTACGGGTGGATAGATTATGGACACAAAATTAGATTTCGTGACGGATATACGTGAATCTAGAGAGTCTCAATAATGAAACATACTCGTAGAGCACTAGAGCAACATTAATAAATAATATTGATTATTTATAAAGTCGTTTAAAGGTTAAACGCAAGATACGTGCTAAAGAGACTAGATAGTCATTTACTTAATTATTGTGTATTTACATTTAATACTTGATTAATTTAAATACACATTAATTAATAGTCAAAATGAGTCATTTGACTTATTTCCTAAATGAATATATGTTTTTAATATTTAATGTAAATATTATACATATATTTAATATATTTATATTTGATTAATTAATTAATTATTTAATTGTTAATGATTAAATTAATTAAAATATAAATATCTTACATTAGGATATTTAAAGTAAATGATGTTAGTTGCTTTTGTTGACTTAAATAAATATCTAATAAAGTTGTTATTAAGATATTTATGCAAGTTGACCAAATTAGCTTGAAATGAAAATGAAATTACATGTCTTATATTTTGTATATGTGAAATTCGGCCAAGGCCTTATTGTTACATGTATATATTGATTTTCATTTCACTTACACTTAACCTAATACACTTTACAAAAGAAAACTCCATTGAAGAAACTAAGGAGAGCTTGAGAAAAGAAAGATAAATCAAAGAAAGCTTGGAATTTTAGTAAGTTTTTCAAACTTGTTATTAGAGAGGAAATTGTTCCTTAGGTTCCAGGCTTCAACATGTGATGTTCTTAGATTATTTATTTCTTTATTTCTTTGTGTTTTTGTTGATGGAAGTTTGATAGAAGTGTTGAGCATGTATGGTGAAGAAGGTTGTGACTATTGTAGTTGTAAACTTTCTTTTAAGGTTTTTGAAACCATGTTGCTAATCTAGAGTTATTGACCCACTCTTAAATGACCTAGATTTGATCTTGAGTTGTTTCATTGTGTTGAGACTTGGATTGGATGGAAGAATGATGATTGAAGTAATTGATTTAATGTATTTGGTCTAATTTGTCCAATTTCCAATTTGTCAAATTTGTGGAAATTGTAAAATTAGGGTTCATGACCAATTCAAAATTTGGGGCTTTTCATATATGTTGTGTATTTGTGTGTGTATATGATGCATATAAAGTTTCATGTTCATTGGATTACATCTTGATGTGTTTTGAAGCATGAAATGACAAAGTGCACCAAATGGGACATTAGTGAGGCTCTCGGCCAAATAAGAATTTTTGGGGATTTTGTTGCTTTTGGTGTTTTGATGTTTTGAACATGCTAAGTTCATCTTAGAAATGATTTAGAATCATTCAAAATTGATTTGATCAATTTCGGACTAAAATCGACAAAATACAAGTAAGGGTAATTTGGTAAATTCACCTAAATATGATTTATTGAATTTTATTTCATAATTTGATTATTGGAATATTAAATAAATATGTTTATTTATTTAATCCGAGAAAAATTTTTGAAATCTGAAAATCGGATTTTCACCGCTTCCGCTGCGTTACCGGATTCACCCCCTAAAAACCCTACATTATAGTCATGTGCAAAATAGTTTTAACCTTCAAATCTTGAGTTTTTACACTTAATCGGCATATCGGTCACCACACCTGCATACCGGTGACCCTGCTCTGCCTTAGGGAGATTTATATGCTCTCTGGAATCAGACTACTTCATATCGGTTAGTCTGGAGTTTGCACAACTATCAGAACCATGACAGATCATAATGGTCCTCATACCGGTTAGCTAATCGGCATACCGGTGAGTAAACCGATATGTACGTTTTAATCTTCAACGGTAATATAGTTTTTTTTTTGCAGGACCAGCATACCAGCCCCTATAGACCGACATATCGATCTTTGGACATATAGCTTGAGCAGTTTTCACTTTCACTATATATTGAGCCATAATTTCGCTCTTACCTTCTTCTTGCACCTTCTAATCTTTCAAGGAAAAATCATTGAGAGTAACATAAACCTTCTTAATCATACACTCTCATCATAATCAAAGCTCACACACTACATCTTCATTATCATTTAGTGAGCTTGGGTTAGAAACTCACAACTTTAATCTTCTTTATTTTTATGAGTACTCAAGTTGTGCTTTAAACTTTCATATTCAAATACTTATGGTTAAAAAAATCCCTTTGTTGAGTCGATATATTCAAAAGACTGATTTGTGTAAGGGTTTATGAATGAGCCTAAAGATAAAACTCATTGTAAAGATTTAAAGAGTGAGCCTATATGATAAAATTCTTGGTGTAAGGGTTTGGGGTGAACTTTTGGACAAAAATCTTGGTTTGAAGTGAGTCATGAAAAACTTCTGTGTAAGTTGTGGATTCAACCTGACATAGTGGATTTTCAAATGCGGCTTAGAGGAGTGGACGTAGGTTTGTTGGCCGAACCATTATAAACTACAATGTCAATTTCTCTAACACTTACTCCTTTAATTATTGCAAGTTTTACTTTATATATGCATATTGTTTAGAAACTTGCATTTTTGAATTAATTGTTAAATTCATTAATTTGGGAAATTGATTCTATACTAAATTGGTAAAGATAATAGCTTAATAGCGTAAAATCGAAAAGAAATTACAATTATGCATAATTAGTTCATTACCAAATTCACCCCTCTTAGGTATATAGAGATTGTTGTTTGAGTGCTTGTAGGTAATTTCAATTTGGGCATCCATGATAATGGCACTATGTATATATTGAAAATCTCTTTGTCAAACCATCCGACCCAGCTTAAGCGGAGTAGGTAAATTAAACTTCTGACTGTCTCAGGTTCTTACAAGAAATGTACCCATTGGACTCGAACCCATGACCTATCAATCAAGTCATAATCCATTTGCCACAAAGTCACACTCATTGAGGACCAATGGCACTATATAATATATATCGTAAATAAAACCTAACTAGGTTGCACGCTATATCTATTTATGCAGCTTTTAATTGTGATTTCATCTTATATCATTGAACTAGGGAAATGAGATCTACATACCATTTAAATTGAATCAATGATAATCAGCTTTATAAGAATATATCATTTTTTTGATACTCTTTCAAGAAATACATCTCTTACACTCGAATTGAGGACGTAGAACTAAGTTCTAAAGTTTTTATCACGAAGTCACGCCCCTTGAGCGCTTAAAATATACATGCCTTTTCCTTTTGACAAACCCTAGCTAATTCTATGGGCAACCAATCAGAAATAATTTATTAACATTTGTATTCATCAATAACTCTCAAATTAGGGTTTTGAAGTACGAAATTTCCATGCTTTCATCAGTTACTATAATTTAACTTTTATTTATTTATTATTCGTTTCTTCTTTGATCAAACTTTTTGTGGGACACAAAATTGCAACTTGGCAAGAGAGAGTGGTAATATTATACACCATAAAGACAGCTCTTGTGGAAAATTTTGTCATGAACATCAAATTCTTCACCCAATTTTGTTCCTGAATGTACTATCAAGCTCTAGAAGATGCATTATATCAAAGAAGCCAAGTCATCCGTCAAAGCAACGGTCTTGGTCAAATTTGTTTATCAAGATTATATAATTATATATTGAGGGTAGTTATAAATGGACAAAAAAGAGACTTTAAGTTTCTTTTAAAAAAAAAAATCGTTGAATGAAAATGAAAGAACAAATTTGATATGATTTCATATCCCAAAATCGATCGGTATCTTGAGTGATGTTCATAATTTTTTTATGACTTGGAATTGTTAACAATTTATTGCATTCATGGTAAATATTTATCTAGCTCAGGGACATAATTGAGTTGGTAAAAATAAATACTTTTAAAACGTAATATTTATATTCGATTTTATTAGATAAAATATTAAAAATATATTTGAATGTATCTAATTCTAATTCTTATCTTTTGAAAAAAAAAATGATAAATATGTATCCACTATATATATAGGGCTACCCACTTGGAGGTTGAATTGCAGAAACCTGATTAAAGGAAAAAGAAAATGACATTTACAACATTCAACATCACTTCTTATAATGAGATCTCTTTTAACCCTAGTTTTGCTTTTTATATTCTCATTAGTAGGAGAATAAAAGAAAAGGGACAAGTCTAACCAAAGCCAAATTTAGAAAGTAACAGTCTCGTTAAAACCCTAATCGATAGGAAATGGGAAACCCGAATAAGGAAAGAGTGCCAAACTAATACAAGAAGAAAATAACAAAACTAACTGAAAACGATAATGAAGAAGCATCTTTAGAAAGAAAGCCACAAATAATTTCAGGAAGAGTTTTCCACCAAATAAGAGCTGAAGAAGTTATAAGACTCTTGTTCGCAAGTTGATCATTAATAACATTACATTCTTGAAATGTATATAAATTGTGAAACTTCATATATAATTTTTTTTAATCATATTTTGATAATTCAGCCAACAATTATGAAGATTTTATTGAGCCTTAAAAAAGAAGGATTAGAGAAAAGATGAAGAATCATCATAAAATCACTTTCTACCCAAAGTGATTGCCTATCCTTATCCAAAGCAATCTCTAATAATAATCATCACCTTTCATCAAATACACGTGTAGGGTTTATGTCTATGATTCCCATATTATGCGTTTGCAAGCTTTTGGATGGCTTTAATTGTTTTACTGGTTTAATTAGAATATTAATTTTAAAAAAATGAAGTATGAAAGCTTTAGGATGGCATGCATTTGTGTCATTTTGTTATAAAAGATTAATTGATCATCTGAGTCATTACTCTTGTATTTTATATTGTAATAATATTATTTGGAAAAACGGCACCATGATCCCTATACTATCATTAAAAAAAAAACATTAATAATTAAAAAAAAAAAATTATCATTCCATTTTCTTGTCTGATCGTGTATATTCGTCTCTATGATAACTCAGTAATGATCATATACGATTTTTTTTTTTTTTTTTTAAAAAAATTAAGATATAATGCTATTATTTCATTATAAAGAATAAGATAATTTGAGCTCTCCTATTATTTATATAGAGACTAAAATTCGTTTGCGATCGAATCACCGTTGAATAGGTCCCAAATGGATGAGAATAAGACCCACATGCTGACTGATTTATGCCCAAGATATGTGAGAATAAGGTCATATGCTAATAATTATATGAATTCTTTAATCAGTTACGTCTATATGAGGAATCGAATCAAATACATATTATATAGAATAGAGATGTTTAACCAAGTGATAATCACACGATTTAGTTGGGTAAAGATGCTCTTGATGATAGTTTACACAGCCGGCTGACTGTACCCCAAAATTAGAGATCCCAAATCTAAATAAATATTTAATATAACTTATATTTTTTAGTAATTTTTTATCGATAGAGACCTCATTTCAAAAGTCTGTCTAGAACACTAAAATTCGCTTTTTAGATAGTGATGAAAGAAGGGGAAAGTGATACAAGGAACCAAAGTAGGACCAGCAACTAAGCAAGAAGCAAAAAGAAATTAAAGAAAGCAACCTGAATAAATTTTACAAGAACAAAATTAAAAGTGCTGGCTAAATGTTCATGTGAAAAGAATATCTCAGCAGAACTAGTAATAGTGAGCATGTTAAAAGATTTTAATCCTGAAAAAGAAGCTAGTGGCATTAAAGAACTTAGCTACAAAGCCAAGTGCATGCATGCCCTCGGCACGTGAGGCTGGCAAGCTCTTTTGTTACGTGCCTCACCTAATGGAGAAAATCTTTGGTGCAACGGTGGTATCACGTCATCCATACAACAAGCCAATCATCATTTACCACGCGTGCTAAAAAGTCAAAAAACAACTAAAAAATAGGAAGAAAATTAAACATGTTATTTTTTAATTGGTTGGTGGTACCACGTCATCCATACCACTGTTGCACCAAAGATTTACTCCACCTAATGAGATTGTGTAAGATAATTTAAGGATTCTAAACCATCTTAAGAGTAATTCGAAATACTTTGACTTTCTTAAAAACTGCTTGAATTGATCAATCCATCAAAGTTTCCTACACAAATGATACAATCCCCGCTCTCAAACTGAATCATCTATAACATCCTTGAAAACATATATCACCATTTTTTTTTAGGAATCGTTGGAAATCCCGCCGTCAAATCATTTCTTCCGAGCTTAAACGGAATAAATAAAATATCCGATTGTGCTAAACTCTTATAAGAAACGCACTCCCTAAATTCGAATACAGAACCCTACAACATCAAGCCACACCTCTTGGAGACATATATATATGACCATTTATGTCATCCATTTTAACACAAGAAATCGCTTTATAAATTTCACTCTCCATTGATTCATTAAGTTAAATTAGTGGATTGTGCAGTGTAAATTATTTATAATCATTACATAATCGAATGATTAATTACTAACTCGCTGATGTTAATCAACAACAATCAAAAGAACAAAATATATTACCTATAATGACAACAACCCCACCTCTAGATTAGGTTTTTAATGCATGATATATTAAATAAAGCACTGTCGGTTTTGGGAGAAAATTTACAATACAACGGAACCACGCCATTCTTACAATAATTCAAAAATTAATTGTCACGTGTGCTAAAATATTAAAAAACAACTAAAAATATGGGTATTAAATCATACATGTCATTTACTAATTTGTTGGTGATACTACGGTTCTCATGCCTCTGTTGTACCGAAAAATTACTTCAGTTTTGGAGCCATAATGAAACTAGGGGTGACAAAACGAATCAACAATTCGAATTTTATATCGAATCCTAAATGAATCAAATCAAAATGTGATGAATTCATATTCAATTTGCTTATTAAACAAATCGAATACAAATATTCGTTTAATCATGATATTATTCAATAACATAACTTACCATAATTTATTTACATTAATTTTTCATTAATATTTACATATGAAATATGTAATTAATATATTTACTACAAATATCTCACCAGATATCGACAATATTATTTTTCTATGGTAATTAGTCATAATTTCTCGGATCTTAATTGAAAAATATTAATAACTAGTAAAAGAAAATAATAAAATGAATCATAAACTAATAAACGAATCGAATTTACGAATCGAATCGAATTGACTCATTTATTAAACGAATCCATTTTTTTCAAACTCCTATTTGCTTTAAAGCGAATCGAATCGAATCAAACGTATAAATGAATCTTAACTAAAATTGCTACCCCTAAATGAAACTTGCCCAGCAACAAATTTTAGGGTTTCATGTAGTTACCATATATATATCAATTTTAACAGCACATTATGAAGCTACTTGAAAACATGCAAGTAAAAGAAGTAGTAAAAATGTAAAGAACACAAAGGATTTTGATGGTTCAGTAACTGTTTATATTCACTTTTTTACGGTTTTCAGATTTTTGTATCCCACTACAACTAATCATTTATTTATATGGTACGTATTCTAACACTAATGAAAATTAGATATAAGATTTTAATATGATTAAATGAATAATGAAAAATTAGTGGACATGTACAAAACAAGATTGGTTCATCTTCAATTCACATAAGTCTCTTCATAATCATAATCAATTTATCATTAAAAAAATTTGAGGGTCCAAATGTGTGTATAAAAGTCAAGCTGCAGTGACAATAATGTCACCTACCAAAAAAAGGTGCAATATCTTTCAAGTCTCATCATGCTTTTAATTTTTGAATATGTCATTAATTATTCATTAAAAAAGGCTATGGTTGTTTTTTCACGGTCTTTACTCTTAAGACTCTTTTCCAATTAATTAATGCAGTTAATTAATAATTAATATGATTAACTTAAAATTTTCATTTAAAATTTGGACACTATTTTTGAGTTATTGATTCCATGCAATTTAAGTGTGGATGAATAGATATCATCAATTATTATTTTGACTTTTAACATCAATCATTAGATCACACAGGATTAATGGCTCAAAAATTATGTTAAAATAACTTCACCCAATATTGTGAGCCTAATACACACTTGTTGATCAAAGCTAATTAATATTTTTAAGTTAATTAAGCTTGCGCATATGCTTAATAATTTGAATTTTGATCCCATGGGTTGAGTCGTGCTAAAATTTTCATAATTTTCTACCACATATGTTTTAATAATAATACACAATTAAAATTCAGTTAAATTTAAATTTTTGTCCAATTTTTTTTTTTAAACTTTAGAAACCTCTCCTCCAAATCACATGACCTGGCTTAAGCGAAGCAAGTAAAACATCTGGCTGTCCTAGACTCTTATAAGAAATATACCTCATAAACTCGAACTCATGACCGAATAACAAAATCTTAAATTCTTTGTCACCAAACCACATCTATTGAGATTATTGTTCAATAACTACCGATCATAATTCAAAAAAAAAACTCAGATTATTTTGTCAATCACTAAGAAATTTCTTATAAATTTTGCTAGCTTTATGATGGGATGATTTAAGAAAGAAAAACCATATACTACAAAAGACAAATCTAACGAAAGCTACTTTTTTTTTTTTTTTTTATGGGTATTAACAGCCGTTTCCAATTGTTGTTTCTCTTTCAAATATAATTCTTACGCGTTACTCACCCGTCCATGTTCATTTGAAATTCTAGATTCTTCTACTTCATTTTCTATGTCAATGGTGGGTTGCGAAAATCTAAAAGGGTAAGCGGTAATTTATAATAAATTAAGATATGTTGGATTCTATATGGCATTTGCTTAAAATTAACTCCTTAATTTCCAAATAAATGACAAATACATCACTAATCACAGAGATTATTTTAATATTACTTTTTAACTTACATTACTCTTTGTTAATGACCAAGTTTTTCCCTGACCTTGGAGCTTTATTGTTACATATTATATGATTTATCGCCAGTAGTTGTTGACTCTCACAAATCAGCTATTTGGAGTTAATTAAGTGTGTTTTTTCCCCTTACAAGTGATTTATAGCCCATTTTAAGTAGACCCGGTCGGCGGTTCGGTTCGGTTCCGAACCCGTCCGGTTCCGGTTTCATTTGGTTTTTTTTTTTATTGAAAATAAAAAATTGAGATTGATAAATCAATATAATTTAAAGTTATGAATTTGAATTTATATAATACATTTACATTATATAATTACATTAAATTACAAATAAAATTCTTATATAAAAAATAATAAAAAATTTATTATATAAATTCAAACCGGTTCCAACCAGAACCTTACGGTTCCGGTTGGAACCATTGGAACCGCTGGAACCCAGCGGTTCCAACCGGTTCCGGTTCCGGTTCGGTTCCGAACCGAAACCTTGGCCGGGTCTAATTTTAAGTATGGATGGTAACAAATTAAGTATGACACAAGATGTTAATATATGTATTTGTTTCATTCAATCTATGAATACGAAAATTATTATATTATTGTCCCTAACTTATCGGCCTCGTATGATGTCTCTATTTAACAAGGATCCTACCTTTTATTTTGAATAATGATGGTAATATATGTATCTAATCCGTTCAACCAACATGTAAGATTCGACTCAATTAGCCAGATATTGTGCTGATGGTCCAATGATTGGCCAGCAACTTGGCCCCTGACCTTTCACGATTTTGTTTTTGACATGAGCTCAAGCCCACTCCAAATATCTTTAACTAGTTGAGAAAATATTTCCAAAATCTTTCTCAAATAATATGAGATATTATACAATAAATATAAAAAATTATCTATTTACATGTCTCTAATGTACATAGACCCCATGAAACCATCCCAAGGAGATTTTTACCGTACGTAATTATAAGTACAAGGTGCCGGCTTGCAGCATTTTCCAAGCAGCTCCCCAGAAGAAGGGGCATTTATTGTGTCCATGCAAAAGACAATCAACAAATTACGATTGTACCATTTCATTCAACAACTGAGAGAGATTAGTTGTTGAGCTTGTAAGGCTTATGGACTAGGCCCATTTAAAATTTAAAAGTCACAAGTCCATGCGAGATATTGGGCTAAAGTGTGGCCCAACAATGTGTATCAAACAGTTTTATTTGATTGGTTATTTCTGGAGAAAATTACTTTATGCTCATCCACTGTTTTTTTTTTTAATTAAAAAATCATCATATGGACCTTAAGGATATTTTCTTTTGGCTTTTATTGATATTCGTCAAATAGACTTCAATGATATTTACCTCGTGGACTTGTTTAGTTACTCCTTTAGTCCTTTACTTTGACAATTAGGACTCTCTTTCTCCTTAGTTAATTTCCACAAAAAATAGCTCAGAGCTGTCGACACAATGGCTGTCTAAGATTCGGTTTAACTAATCAAATATTGTCATTTCTGACGGATCAGGAATTGATCCAACAACATGTTCCATTGGCCCTCATTGTTTTGTTCTTGACATGAGCCTAAATCCACATAAAAACTTATAACTAGTTTAAGAAATCTTTTATTTATAAGCATATGTCCAAGATCCAAGCGATATGAAATATTACAATCCACATCCTTTCGGACCCAATGTCCTTGTTGATATATTACTGGTTGAGATTTGGCTTTGATGTCATTTATAATATCCGTCTCAATTAATCAAATATTATCCATTCTGGCAATTCAGAGATTCATCCAGCAACCTGACCCCTAACCCTTCACGATTTTATTCTTAAAATGGGTTAAAACCTACCCAAAAGAAATCTATTAGATTATATGGACCTTACAGGTTATCTGGAGCCACAAAATTTGGCTCAAAATTAAGCGTAGAATCTTCAAAAATTATAATTTTTAATTTTCCTCCGGAAGTTGTACGAATTGTTCCATCCTTGGATTGAACTAAATATATATGGCTCTAGCTTTTAAGTTAAAAACCACGCCACATGTTAATGTGCATGAGCAATTGAGCATGACTAAAGCTTTCAGCCATCACTTTCCCTTTTGGCCTGCTTATTGATTTGTTATCCTCTATTGGTTCCAAAGCAATGGCCACCATTTTCCTCACACCAGCCGCAGTATCAGCTGCGACATCTCAACAATTTCTCCGACGAAAATCAAATTGTTCTAAACCAACTAAATGTTTTAACAAAACATCAGAAGAAACCATTCATCTTTCAAATAATAACAACGGAAACCCCACTGTTTCCGGAAAAAATCACCATATAATACGTACAGATACAGATAGCATTAGTATCCCTCCTCCTCCTCCTCCTAGACCTCGTCGGATAATATTAGTGAGACATGGACAAAGTGAAGGGAACGTGGATGAGAGTGCTTACGCAAGAGTTGCTGATCCAAAGATTGCACTCACAGAGAAAGGCAAGGCTGAATCCGAAGAATGTGGCAAAAGAATAAGGGATATGATTCATAAAGATGGAGTTGATGACTGGCAAGTTTATTTCTATGTGTCACCTTACAGAAGGACTCTTGAAACTTTGCAGCTCCTGGGTCGTGCATTTGAGCGTTCAAGGATTGCTGGTATGACTAAAGAACCTCGTCTTCGCGAGCAAGATTTTGGTAAAAAGCACAGAAACTAGTAACAGGTTCAAGCATTTGGTATTAATTACAGTCACCATGTTTGTTTTGTTAATTGGTTTGTGTTGTCATGAAATTGAAGGGAATTTTCAGGACAGAGAGAAAATGCGAGCTGAGAAAGCTTTGCGTTTGCTTTATGGTCGTTTCTTTTACCGCTTTCCCAATGGTGAATCTGCTGCTGATGTTTATGATAGAATCACAGGTGGGTTTCTTTTTTTTTTTCAACTTTCAAGACTATTTTTGTGAAGAAGTTGACACTGAAAGTTGAAAATGAAACAGGATTTAGAGAAACACTAAGAGCAGATATTGATCATGGGCGTTTTCAACCACCTGGGCAACGAAGCCAAAACATGAACATAGTGATAGTATCACATGGTCTCACGTTACGTGTGTTTTTGATGAGGTGGTTCAAATGGACAGTTGAGCAATTTGAAGGACTCAATAACTTAGGCAATGGAGGCATGATTGTTATGGAGAAAGGCTATGGGGGAAGGTGATTCAATCATCCATCTTTGTCTCTTTTAAATCTATTTTCTATCAAGAGTTGAAAAAAGTTTCGTGTAAATATTTTGTATCTACAGGTACAGCTTACTTGTACATCACTCTGAAGAAGAGCTGACAGAGTTCGGATTGACAAATGAAATGCTGATTGATCAAGAATGGTAAATTTTGAAATTGTTTCTTACATTTTTGATTTGTTAACTTGCTATCTGTTTGGTCACCAAGAAGGAAGAAGCTAAGAGATTTTCGTCCTGTTTCAGCTAACCTGTGTTTGTTTTTGTTTTCTTATACTGTCAAGGCAAAAATACGCAGAACTGAATGACATAAACTATGAATGCCCATTGCTGAATTCTTTCTTCACACATTTTGATGATGAAGAATGAGATACTTGAAAGAGATCAACTACTCACCAACACATCGCATGAGGAACAGAAACCAAGGAGCCCTTGATCAAAAGGAAGATTCTGACTCAAGCTTATGAAGTAGGTAGGATCGAAAGCATCTGTAGATGTATTGAATGATTAGATTGCATTGTTAAATTTTTCATCATAATTTGCAATACAAGTTTCATCAGGGGAAAATTATCTCAACTGTTAGCTCAGGTAACAATCGTCTTGATTGAACTCGATTTTCTGAGACTTGGTGAACACTACATGTATTTACACTTGACCTACACATCTGATAATTCGAAAGTTCCAAATCAACAGAATCTGAGCCCATTTTCACTATTCCTCTCATGCTATAAAGTATCAGTTTAGAGATCATTTAGTGATAGGAGAAAATCTTGAATTCCGATAGGTGACGATTCTTCATCGCGAACCCACAATCAGGACAGGACCAGGATTCGCAAATCCCGACCTATCCCACCGATTGCCAACTCTATCCTGGACATAAACCAACCCTCCAGTCCAGACTAACCAGAATCCAGAAAGTCCCTCTCCAAATGATAAAGATTATATAAATGATAACTAAAAACTAAATTCAAGATAGCAATAAAAAGTATCAGAGCATCATGCAAGGGCCACTCAAACAAAAAAAAAAATTCTATTAAGTTGATATTCAAAAATTGAAAAGAAAAAATGGAAGTTGCACCTGGACAAAGTTGTTAATAAACCCCCTTAAGGATTATCTTTTGCTGTGTTTGATAACTTCTATGAGTTATTAATGGTTGCAGCAATAATTCGTAACTGCAGCCGTTGTTCCTGCTCACCATTACGTCTACAGAAGGCTCTCCTCCACCAAACTTCAAACCCTCTTTGTATATTCGGACAATCTTCACCAGAATTCAAGAATCGAGTAAACCAAGCCAGCAAAATTTCCTGTTGCCCAGCTAGAGGCAGAGTGAGAATTGTGCTACTAAGACCATCCTCAATTAAGTGTCGATCAAGGCCTTTAGATGCCCTCCTCATCCACCCAAAATCACCATAAAAAGGCTCCAACCAAGTCCGTAAAAGCAAGCACCGCACATCCTTAATAGCCAATAACTGACCTTTGCCAATGCCAACAAATAGTCTAGCCGTCACCCTACTAACCTCGTACCTATGAACTGCAGGAACTTTGGAATGTGCCTCAGATATTTCAGATTGAGAAGCCCATGTTTTTAGAAATTCCTCAGCAATTTGCCTATCAATCAAGATATCCAAAAGCCAATGCAAATTATCCGCCTGGCGTGCAATCTGACCCACTTCCCGCATCTCCCCTGAAGCTGCCTGGAGAAAATACTGACGAAGCAATTGCAAACACCCATCACATGCAGAATACAATAATTCCTTTCGAATATCATTTTGACAGGAATTTTCATGAAGCATTTTCGATACCAATCCTTTCATCTCACGCCTTGCCTTCTCGTCTTTTCCTTCAAGAACTACATGTACAAGCTTGAGAAGCACTGCCTCATTATCACTACCCTCTTCTGTTCCATTAGTAACTTCAACTGAAACCCTCTTCAAAACTTCACCAGCTCCAACTCCTTCAAGTCTAAGCTCTAATAACAACGAAGCCACTTTCTCTTCTTCATCCTCAGCCCACGGTGCAGCCTCTAAGTACTCCAAACAAAACAAAATCCCCTCATCAAACCCAATGGCCGCCGAAACCTAAAAGGAAAAAAACACACACACACACAAAAACCAACCAATTTAATCCCCTATATGCCAACTCTCCATTTCCTTACCGCAAAAAGCGTTAACTAATCTTTTCTATTGCATAGATATTACTTTCAAATTCTCAATTAAATGGGGTTTTAAGTTAAGCCAATTTCCTTAATTTCCTTCATAATCATACAAACAGTTTCTAAGCAACCATAAATATAAGCTCAATACAACATCATCTAATATTATTTTACAAAGATTAAAAATATATATATATATATATATATTTACATACCTTCAAAATACCAAGAACTTTAGAAACATCCTCTTTCATCAACTTCTTTTTAAGATCCTTACAATAAATCAACCTCAAAGTCTCAATATAAACCTCCACGTCATCACAATCAGCAATCTGCACGAGATACGGAAGAGTCGTTTTCTGCTGCTGTTTTATCCACCGATCCGAAAACTTCACAGCGAAAAACCTACTATGCGCCACAAGGATTTGCCTGTGCACATTCAACGACACACTAATTCCATCTTTAGAACTCAAAGTCAACTTTATGTCACTCGATGTTGACTCATTGAACTGGTTACCGGAAGTTCTGGTAAGCAAAAGATCCTTTATTCGTTGCATTTTAAGTTGCTGGGTATCAAAATCAAATGACTGTTGCAATTGCTTCTGTTGTTGTTGGGTTGTTTTGGTGTTGTGGGAAGTTGGGAACTGGGGTTTCGGGTGAGTGTCGGGTTCGGTAGCCATCATTTCGGAAAGGGTCTTTTCGGGCGGAGGAGACATGGGGTTCAAAAGACCCGCCGTTAAAGGGGAGTCGAGCTTGCAGAAACTCGAAGGAAATGATGAATCCGATGAGTGGCCGTTATTCGTCGGCGGTGGTGTTGCGGTGTAGGTTAAGTCCATGACCAGGAGAAAACAGGATCCTGAGCGAAAAATGCGGACGTCTCTTTGAGTCCTTTAAATCCGAAAATTTCTTAAAATTTATCTGAATAATGAAAAATGATTTGTTAATAGAGAATTTTGATTTGCTTTTATCACTTTTTTTATAAATTTCAAATTTTGTGAATCAAAGTTATTATTTTGTTTGGTTGTTGCTGTTGTCTTTTGGTTTACGGTATTAACAAGAGATTTTGTGGGCAAGGAAAATCGGAATGAATGGTGGCGGTGGTTACGAGACCAGAAACGAGCAAAATTTGTGACTGAGCAACCGAGAGAGAATTTGTTGATACAGTGAGTGTTGTGTTTTCGGTTACTCCGCCGATGAGCTTTGTCTTCTCGAAAGACCAGCAAAGAGTAATTGACATGACAGGGACGGAGTATTTATTAGTATCTTAACGGTGTCAGATATTCTCATTATTTTTAAATTTTGATATTTTTATTATAATATAATATTATTATAAAAAGTAAAATAAAATTAAGACCCTTAGCAAGACATACGATAAAAAAAAAAAAAAAAGATTATATTATATGCTGGATGTATATGTCATCTATGCGGGTTTTTTTTTGGTACATGCCATGGGAGTGATGTCTTTTGTTGCTCATAGAAATTACAATTGAGTCGTCTTGAATCTCAATCGATTTCTTTTTATCGGGATAAATTTATCTCGAACTAAATGGTTCAAGATCCCATATCTCGATTATACATGGCAAAAAAGCCCGAGGTCCGGCCCGGCCCGGCGGGCTTTGGCCCGGCCCGAGGTGAAAAAAGCCTTGGCCGGGCTTCAAAATTGGGGCCCGACTCGGGCCCGGGCCCGGGCCGGGCTCAACCCAAAAAGCCCGGGCTTCAAATAATTAATTAAATTTTTTTAATTATAAAATATATATATTTATATTATAAATTTCTTATATTTATAATTTTTTTTATAATAAAAAAATCGGGTCCGGACTTAAAATAAATAAATAAATATTTTTATTTATAAAATATATATATTTATATAATAAAATTTTTATTTTTATAATTTTTTATAATATAGAAATCGGGCCCGGGCCAAGCCCGGCCCGGCCCGATGACAGCCCGGGCCGGGCTTTTTTCGGGCCCGTGTCAAATTTTTTTTTTCCGGGCTCGGGCCGGGCTTAGCAAAGCCCGGCCCGAGCCCTGCCCGTTGCCATGCATAATCTCGATCACATTTTGAGATTTTTTGGGCTGAAATTCGAGATTTGAGAGGAAAAATTATCATGAATCATAATCCAAAATTTTTTGACAATAGGAATGGCAAAGATTGTACATCTGATTATTTTTGGTATATGTACAACTAAATATGAACATACAACTAAATCTGAAACATATATCTAATATTCGATACTTATTAAAAATAGAAAAATTGGATGTTCATATCCGTATTTGAGATTGATCGAAAATTCAGAGATATGATATAAACTAAAATAAACAAAAAAAAATTAATGAAATGATAACATAGATTGAATACCCAATAACCGATATCATAAAAATAAAAATAATTAATTAATTAATTAATTAAAAAATTGTTGTTGTTGTGGTTATCTTTTTTAATTTCTCTTATCGAATATTGTCTCAAAATACTAAAAACTACAATGGACTAAAATCAATTTTGATTACCTAATTTCCAATATCTAACCACCATCAAGTATCAAGTAAATTTTGGATACCGGATAATTTTTTCAGGGTCGATAAACCGTTATGAAGCTCTTATGGGTAGTAGGCCCAGCCTATCGTTTCAAAGACAAAACTTTCGAAATTTCTCAACTGGGCTTATGGCATCTAATCATAGTCTTATTTTTCGGCCTCTTTGAAGTGGCCCAAAATTGAATGAATCATGCTTTTGATGTTATTGGGTTACTTTGATAATGAGCTGAAGTTTTTAGGCTCAATATAATCAGGATTTAGACTCGAGTTATTAAAAAAAAAAAAAAAAAAGACCTATAAGAAATGAAAAGCATTTGATCATCCATTACTCAATAAAAAATGATAAATGTGCCCAAAAAATGAATAAAATCAGTAATTGTTGTTGATGGTGTTTTTTAAGCACTATGATATTTAAGCAGTACGGCATGTGTAAAAAGGGGAACTCTCTTGTTTAATACCGATCCGACCACATGAGTTAGGGCCCGAGCGCTTATGATCGGTAACCCGACCACTTAAGATCGGATGACCGGGTATTATCAGATCGACAGCAGCATTCTCAATTCAAAAGACTATCATGACCGACCTCATAAAGACCGACCAGATAGCGAGATATGCTCGAGAGATAAGTTATCATATTCTTATGGGGTAAGAGGATAAATTATCATATTCTTATGGGGAAAGGGGATAAGTTATCATATTCTTATGGGGTAAGGAGATAAGTTATCATATTCTAATAGGGTATGGGAAGTGAATATAGTTTTTGACTAGGAATCCTTATGGGAAAGGGAAACCATCTCCAACTGGGAATTCTTGTACAAATAGGAATATGATTTCTTCACCATTATAAATAGGAGAGTAGAGTGAGTGTAGAAGGGGGAGGAGAAAGAAGAGGAAGATCATTACGATCAGACTTGTAAAAAAACAAGACGCAGAGCTGAGAAGCGTGTTTGAGTAATAAAAGCATCATCATTTTTGTGCCCGTGGACGTAGGTTGGACCAAGATCCGCCGAACCACGTTAAATCTCCTTGTTGATTGGTGTATTTATCTGTATTTTGCTAAGTTTGCTTTTGGTCCCCCATAACCAAACAAATTCACTATTGAGGGAAGATTGTCTCGGGAGTAATATTCTCATATTGCCCTGAGACCAAAATCAGCCGTCAACAGTTGGCGCCGTCTGTGGGGAACTCCAACAAAAAGCAGCTCGCGTGGTAAGACGATGGCAGAAGATGGAAATCACCGTCGTCAGGGAGTTCAACAGCAAATTGGATGGAGATGATGGAGGAAAATATGAGGAAAGATAGGGAGGAAAATCAAACACTTCTAAAATCCATGATAGACAAACTGGAGAGGATGGAAGAGACGAATAATTAGGGGCTTGAAGCCGGAGCCAGTCGGAGAAGAGGCGAAAAAGCGGAAGGCAACGGATCCCATAAATGTGAGTAAGACCTCTTCTGTTTTAGGCTGGCATTTGATTACGATTGTTTGTTATGGCCCAAACAATGGTTTTGATATTTGTTTTACGGCTCGGGTCTGCTCTTGTACCGCCGAGTCCGTTTTGTTGATATATGTTTTACGGCTCGGGTCTATTCTTGTACCGCTGAGGCCGATGTCTCTTTCCGTCTCGGGTCTGCTCTTGTACCGCCGAGACCGATGTTTCTAGCCGGGTCTGCTCTTATACCGCCGAGTCAGATGTCTCTTTCCGGCTCGGGTCTGCTCTTGTACCGCCGAGACCGATGTCTCTTTCCGGCTCGGGTCTGCTCTTGTACCGTCGAGACCGATGTCTCTTTCCGGCTCGGGTCTGATCTTGTAATTGTAGGGGTTTTTAGAGGGTGAGTCCGGTAACGCAGCGGAAGCGGTGAAAATCCGATTTTCAGATTTCAAAACTTTTTCTCGGATTAATTAAATAAACATATTTATTTAATATTCCAATAATCAAATTATGAAAATAAATTCAATAAAACATTTTTAGATGAATTTACCGAAATACCCTTGCTTTGTATTTTTGTCCATTTTAGTCCGAAATTGATCTAATCAATTTTGAATGATTCTAAATCATTTCCAAGATGAACTTATGATGTTCAAAACATCAAAACACCAAAGCAACCAAAATCCCCAAATTCTCTCACAAGGCCGAGAGCACCATAAGGTAGCACATTTGTGCACTTTGTCATTTCATGTCTCAAAACACATCTAAATGTAATCCAATGAACATGAAACTTTATATGCATCATATATACACACAAATACACAACATATATGAAAACCCCCAAATTTGGAATTAGTCATGAACCCTAATTTTTCAATTTCCTCAAATTGGACAAATTAGACCAAATACATTAAATCAATTACTTCAATTATCATTCTTCCATCCAATCCAAGTCTCAACACAATGAAACAACTCAAGATCAAATCTAGGTCATTTAAGAGTGGGTCAATAACTCTAGATTAGCAACATGGTTTCAAAAACCTTAAAAGAATAGTTATAACTACAATAGTCACAACACTTCCTTCATTACACATGCTTCACACTTCTCCAAAACTTCCATCATCAAAAACCACAAGGAACAAATAAAGAAACATCCTAAGAATATCATATATTAAAGCCTAGAACCTAAGGAACATATTCCTTACTAATAGCAAGTTTGAAAAACTTACTAAATTTCCAAGCTTTTGAAGTTTTCTTTCTTTCTCAAGCTTTCTTTTGGTTTCTTCAATGGTGTCTCTCTTTTGTAAAAAGTGTATTAGGTTATCAAATGAAGATGAAATGAAAACATATATACTTGTAATAAAAAACCCTTGGCCGAAATTACAAGCATTCATTTGGCAATTTTCATTTCAATTTCATTTAACTAAAGTTTGGCCAACTTGATTAAATATCAAAAAACACTTTATTAGATATTTAAAAATTGGTCAACAAAGGCAACATAATCATTTACTTTAAATATCCTAATGTAAGATATTTATATTTTAATTAATTTAATCATTTAACAATTAAATAATTAATTAATTAATCAAATACAAATATATTAAATATATGTATAATATTTACATTAAATATTAAAAATATATATTCATTTAGGATATAAGTCAAATAACTCATTTTGACTATTAATTAATGTGTATTTAAATTAATCAAGTATTAAAAGTAAATACACAATAATTAGGCAAATGACTATCTAGTCCCTTTACCACGTATCTTGCGTTTAACCTTTAAACGACTTTATAAATAATCAATATTATTTATTAATGTTGCTCTAGTGCTCTACGAGTATGTTTCATTATTGAGACTCTCTAGATTCAGTTATATCCGTCACGAAATCAAATTTCGTGTCCATAATCTATCCACCCGTAGATTATGACGTTCACGGATAATCTCGCTGAACCATACAGGTCGAGGTCATGGCAAATGTATAATTCCTCCGTCACAGGTATCCGGATAAATCCCAAAGATATAGATGTAAACGTCAAATCTCTATCGGGATTATCCAGTCGACTATTCTATTAGCAATCTATAAAAGAATGTTTAGAACTAGCTTCTAAACTTTACCACGGGCCCATGGTTTTATCTGATTGCTAATCATATGGACTACCTATGCTCTGATACACAGAACTGACGGATCCTATCTTGACACACATAGGACACCCTGAGGATCTGTCTACACCCAACGAACAGGCGGAGGTCTGATCTAAATAGATTGGTGACGTGACTGTCGTCTAAGTGTAGAAGATGTCTCATGTGCCCACAATGGCATCTCAAGTCTAAGAATCACAAGTGCTACTCAACCCAAGAAGATTCTTATTGACGCTGGTGTACCATCCATTAAGAATCTTCGGTGAGTCGTTCAGTGTTTATCCGCTATAAACACCTACATGTCTATACTAGTCTCCAAGACTAATGTTCATTGAGAAACCATTGGAACCATATATTCCAGTATACGACATGTACCGGTCTCAACGGGTTTACTATACTGACCAAGTAGTGTAAACCTTGACCAGGAACAGTCTGAGAATGACAACGTCATGATACTACTCAATGTCCGTTGCGACGCTTTTGCAACTGTATCATGACTAATCATTCTCGGATCATTACGTCTTTACCATATAGAAATATAGATTATATTATAGAAACTGCATATATTATTCATAATAATAATGTTTTACAGAAGTATTCAACAGAAATACAACCGGGAATTGGCGCTCTAAGCACCAACCCCAACAGTAATGCCGAGACCGATGTCTCTTTCCGGCTCGGGTCTGCTCTTGTACCGCCGAGACCGATGTCTCTTTCCGGCTCGGGTCTGCTCTTGTACCGCCGAGACCGATGTTTCTTTGGATTGGGGATGTAACATTCCCCCAGAGCCAAGTCTTTCTTTTAGCTCGGGGACGGGTTACGTCCCACCGAGTTGGCTTCTTTGGACTGGGGATGTAACATTCCCCCAGAACCAAATCTTTCTTCTAGCTCGGGGTCGGGTTACGTCCCACCGAGTCGGCTTCTTTGGACTGAGGATGTAACATTCTCCTAGAGCCAAGTCTTTCTTTTAGCTCGGGGTAGGGTTACGTCCCACCGAGTCGGCTTCTTTGGACTGGGGATGTAACATTCCCCCAGAGCCAAGTCTTTCTTTTAGCTCGGGGTCGGGTTACGTCCCACCGAGTCGGCTCTATTGGTCTGGGGAGGTGACATTCCCCCAGAACCAAATATTCTTCTCAACTCGGGGTCGGGTTACGTCCCACCGAGTCGATCGTCATCAGCATAAGGGCAAAGCATTTTCTCCACGTGTAGATATCGGGATCCGCGTTGACTAAGCACATGAAGGTGGCAGGAATGACCAGATTTGCAGCCAATGCATTTTTCTCTGCGGTTCCTGGAGTGACCACCGACGGAATCATCGGCACACCATTTTTTTTATAGTTCCCGGCATCAACTCGCAAACTCGTTGTTACCGAGAACTAGGGGATAGATGTTGATGGTGTTTTTTAAGCACTATGATATTTAGCAGTACGACATGTGTAAAAATGGGAACTCTCTTGTTTAATACTGATCCGACCACATGAGTTAGGGCCCGAGCGCTTATGATCGGTAACCCGACCACTTAAGATCGGATGACCGGGTATTATCAGATCGACAACAGCATTCTCAATTCAAAAGACTATCATGACCGACCTCATAAAGACCGACCAGATAGCGAGATATGCTCCAGAGATAAGTTATCATATTCTTATGGGGTAAGAGGATAAGTTATCCTATTCTTATGGGGAAATGAGATAAGTTATCCTATTCTTATGGGGAAATGGGATAAGTTATCATATTCTTATGGGGTAAGGAGATAAGTTATCATATTCTAATAGGGTATGTGAAGTGAATATAGTTTTTGACTATGAATCCTTATGGGAAAGGGAAATCATCTCCAACTGGGAATTCTTGTACAAATAGGAATCTGATTTCTTCACCATTATAAATATGAGGGTAGAGTGAGTGTAGAAGGGGGAGGAGAAAGAAGAGGAAGATCATTACGATCAGACTTGTAAAAAAACAAGACGCAGAGCTGAGAAGCGTGTTTGAGTAATAAAAGCATCATCCTTTTTGTGCCCGTGGACGTAGGTCGGACCAAGATCTGCTGAACCACGTTAAATCTCCTTGTTGATTGGTGTATTTATTTGTCTTTTGCTAAGTTTGCTTTTGGTCCCCCATAACCAAACAAATTCACTATTGAGGAGGATTGTTTCGGGAGTAATATTCTCATATTGCCCTGAGACCAAAATCAGCCGTCAACAACTGTGAAATTAATTTTTTAAATTATCAAAATGAAAGAAGATCGATTATCTACCCAAGAAGATAGAGAGTCGAGAAAATGTCACAAATAGAGTTGAATCAAGTAACATTGTGATACGGTTCAAACAACTTCCCAAGGTGCAGCTCAAAAACAATCTCAGTCGTATGTAGAGTCCAACTATCAAGACCATCAGGGAGTGCAGAATAGGATCAAGAGCTAAAGAACAGAGGATCAAAACTCAACCAAAGAGGCTCCAAGATTATGTACTGAAATGAGAGAGGATGGCTTACTCAAGAAGTTAGTTAGTTAGCAGTTAATGGGTTACTTCGGGTCTGCGAGGCTTTCAAGCATCCGAAATATGCCGGGAAATTTCGTCCTAAAAGAAGTTGGTAAGCAAATCTCAAGACTCCTATGAAGTTCTTGTCACCACCATTAACACTATGCTTTCAAAACTAAAGTAGCTCAACTATATAGATCCAGTCTCAGCAGAGGTCCACATGTACCCATATTTGCAGATAAAAAGCAAGCAAAATAAATAAATAAATAATAATTTCATTTGACACGTAGTTGAATCAATTCCGCCAGATGTCCTTACTCAACATATGTGAGATATTTTTTTCCCAAATCTGAAAAATGGAGGGGATTATGTTAGGACTTGACAACCAACGTAAAACAATATTGAAATTTTATAATATTAATCCTAAATAAAATTGTTTTATGAATAGATCATAAAAAAGTCAAATGGTCCATATAACCGACTTCACTCAATAGGGAAATCGGGAAAAGACTTTTATTTGACTTGGTTCATCTAGTTGAATCACTTGCATAGGTTGCATGCATGTATGCATAAAACCTTTAAAAGTAAAATATTTTTTTACAAAAATAAGAGGGTGGATAACCTTCTCAAGACTCAAATATAAACGCCATGGCGTTTTGAATACATTTATTTTTGCCAACCCGACAACATCATTAGACGATCGATCTGCAAAGTAAAACATGATCGGTAGAATATTTCATAGTCATAGATGATGTGAGAGACCGTACAATGATGCAATTATCACAGGCAGTTGTTCGGACGTTAAACAAAACAGAAGCTCTTTACAATTGCTACGTTTGGTTTATAAACTGCAAACCCAGTTCATGATATTATATTTTTTCTCACAAGATGGCATGTTGTGCTTCAGATATAGGTAATTCAAAGGCTAGAAGATGAAGGGCTAAGAAATTAATGAGCAAATAAAGAGACTAGAGACTAGAGAGGGTTAGCTTGCATAATCAAGGGCCGAGAGTTGTACATTTGTACCACCACAACAAATATAAATTGACCCAGTGGAGTTTCCAACGTTTAAAAAAAATGTACTGAGGAATTGCTCTTTATTAGTAGCAATTCTTACTGCCCCCATTCTTGCTGTTGCTCTCAACCTTCAGATAAAGTCAAGATAGAAGGAAGCTTGCAACACTGACAAAGCGAAATTAAAAAAGAACTGATACAAATTTATGGGTAGAACTCGCCCTTCAAAATTAACTTGTAAAGATAGGGAACTTACGGGCTTATAAAACACAGCGGTCTGCAGTCTCGATGTTCACACATGTTAGATTTTTGCACTAGTCTTGTTTAGTCTCGGCCGAATAATGTAATACCGGTGTCAACCTCTGCATCGCACAATTGTAGGTGGATAGCGTGTTATTAATTCTGATATCACTTATTACAAATTCTTAGGTAGAACTCATCCTTGACAACTAACTTATAAAAAGAGGGAGTTCATGAACTTATAAAACACTAATCAATCTCATACCTAACCAATATAAGACAAATAAACGATAATAGAAACTCAATAGCTCTGTGGCTGGGCAAATGTCTGGGCATTTACTTTCTCCACACTTGCCACTACATAGCATATAACCAACTCATTAAACTTACCTATTACAAACAAGAAAGTACCACACTTACTCAACATATTACATTAGAGATTCAGGGTGGCCGTGAAAATCAAAATTCATGTATGAACATGAACACGGGTCGGTGGGGCTCGACATGTTAAGATTGATATGGATAAAATTTTCGTATCCCTTGATTAAATGAGTCGGTTATAGGTATTAATATTCTCATATCATATATGGCCCATTACCATTAATATTATTAGTTTTTGTTTTATGAAGTTTCTAATAAAATATTCTTGTGAAGTCCCTAATAAATAATTAAGTCTATCTCTAGTTCATAATTATTAAAAAAAATTGATTTAATAAATCTCCCATAATTATTTAAAACACAATTACTATTAATATGTGGTTCATAAACACTACAAGAATTATGGCTTTTAGCGTCCAAATATTTAGCGTCGAAAATGTATTCGACGCCAAAAGTGAGTTTTAGCGTCGAAAATCATTTTCGACGCTATATGTCATATTTTTAGCGACGGAATAAAACTTCGACGCAGAATATTAATGTTTTAGCGTCGAAACCATTTTTCGACGTTAAAATCAGTAATTTAGCGTCGAATAATATTCGACGCTGAATAATTCTATTATTGCAATAATTTTTGGCGCCAAATATTACACTTTTAGCGTCAAAAAACGGAGTCGACGCCACAAATATACTTTTAGCGTCGAAAATATATCGTCGCTAAAGGTTTATGAAGTTTCCACCGACAAATCCTTGATTCTTTCGCGTCTAAATTAAATTCGACGCTAATTTTTTGATATTTAGCGTCGAAAAAACAGTTTCGACGCTAAAAACGGCAACAATTAGCGTCGAATATTCAAATTCGACGCTAAAGATAGATTAAAATGCATATTGCCACCAACCCTTCTCCCCCTCTGTTTTTTCTCTCATTCTCTTCATTTTCATCCTCTGAAATCTGAGAATTTCTCCTCTACAGCCTCACATCTTTCCTAAAAATTTTCAATAAAATTGTAATCAATTTCCGATAAGGTAATTCTTCTTTCATATTTCTTTATTATTTTCAATTTTTATGATCATATATGTTGTTTATATGTTGTTTGTTAGTGATTTATGATTCATATATGTAGAGTAAGTATATTAATTAATAAAATATAATTTTTTTTGTAAACTATTTAATTTATCAACCAAATATATATATATATATATATATATATATATATATGTTTAAATAAAGTATTACTGAATTAGTAATGTTGATTACTGTAAAATGATATCTAATAATTATATTATTATATTACCGGTTGGAAGCAAATTGCCTAAGTCGTACTACGAGGCAAAGAAAATGTTGTGTGATCTGGGAATGGGGTATGAATCCATTCATGCTTGAAAGTTTGATTGTGTATTATTTCGTGCCGAGTATGAATCACTTGAACATTGTCCGATATGTGGTGAAAGTCGGTACAAAGTCCGTGGTATGGGGAAGAAAGTGCCTCAAAAGATATTGCGATATTTCCCTTTAACGCCTAGGCTGCAGAGATTGTTCATGTCACGACAAACAGCGACTGATATGATGTGGCATCATGAAAAGAGGATCGGTGCGGAGGGCATACTTAGACATCCTGCGGATGAAACCGAATGGAAGAAATTTGATGACATGTACCTCCGTTTCGCTGAGGACCCCCGTAATGTCAGGTTAGGTCTTGCCTCTGATGGTTTTAACCCAATTGGGAATATGTACAACTCTTATAGTATCTGGCCCGTTATTGTCATTCCATATAACTTACCTCCATGGAAATGTATGAAGGATCCGTTCATGTTTATGTCATTGCTTATCCCTGGTCCACGTTCACCTGGTAAAGATATAAATATTTACTTGAGACCATTGATCGAGGAGTTACAAACATTATGGAATGTGGGTGTGCATACCTATGATGCAGCTTCAGAGCAGTATTTTCAGATGCATGCCGCATTATTATGGACCATTAATGATTTTCCAGCCTATGGTTCATTATCTGGATGGAGCACTAAGGGATACATGGCATGTCTAGTTTATGCGGGTCATACACCTTCGCAACGATTACGGAATAAAATCGGATACACGGGGCACAAGAGATTTCCTGAGTCGAGTCATCCTTGGCGGAGGAGTAAATTATTTAACGGGCAACATGAACCTCAGAGTAAGCCCAGTCGATTGTCTGCATTTGACATACTTTGCCAACATCAACATCTCAAAGACAGCACACCAGGTAAACATCCTAATAATAGAGATAAAAATCGAAAATGGTTACCTGAAGAGTTGAATTGGACAGGAAGAGTATTTTCTTTGAGTTAGAATATTGGGGGACTCTGAGTTTGCGACATAATTTGGATGTAATGCATATAGAGAAAAATATTTGTGAGAGTTTAGTGGGTACACTATTCAATATTCCGGGTAAGACAAAAGACACTGTAAATGCTAGATTGGACCTACAAGATCTTAGAATTCACAGTGAATTGCATTTACAAGTCGCCTCTCGAGGTTTTATTAAGCCTCCTGCTAGTTATGTGCTCAATCAATCGGAGAGAAAATCATTCTGTGATTGGCTGAAAATGGTTAAATTCCCTGATAATTATGCATCTAATATTTAAGCGTTGGGCCAGAGATGATACAATAACGGGATTAAAGAGTCACGATTGTCATGTGTTGCTCGAGATTCTCCTTCCTGTTGGCATTCGACCTTATCTCCCCCCGAATGTATATGATGTTGTACTTGATCTATGTAGCTTCTTTAAACAATTATGTCAGAGGACATTAAGCACATCTGTTATTGACGACCTTGAGCGAGGAATCGTGATAATCCTATGCAAGCTGGAGCGAATTTTGCCACCCGCTTTCTTTGATGTCATGGTACATCTGGCTGTGCATTTACCGGCTGAAGCTAAAAAGGAGGTCATGTCCATTACAGATGGATGTATCTCATTGAGAGGTACTATATATATATATATATATATATATATATATATATTATATATATATATATATATATATATATATATATATATATATATATAAGAAAATTGTAACCGTTTTTATGTGCATAGAATTTAGTCTTAATGCAAACTTGTTGTCATATCTGCAGAGCTTTGGGAGATTACAAACAATATGTGAAAAACAAGGCACGCCCTGAAGGTTCAATATCTGAAGCTGTTATAATAAGTGAAGCAATAACATTTTGTTCGATGTACATGCAGAATATTGAAACTCATTTTAATCGTCGGCCACGAAACTATGATGGAGATGCAAGTAATAACCAAGAGATCACAGTGTTCCGTCAAAATTACAGACCATTTGGGGCAGTAGGTGTCAAATTACTAACCATTCAGGAAGTTCAACGTGCGCATTGGTTTATATTGAGTAATTGTGATGAAGTGCAACCGTATTTAACGTAAGTTTTTCTGGTGCATCATTACTGTATTTTTTCCATACATTAACCGTGATAATTTATTGTAGGCAACATCTAACAATGCTATAATATGATGGTGACCATAATATTGATGAAACCCATAAAAAAGAATTTCCTAAATGGTTTGAGACAACTGTAAGTTAGAATATTTTATATTTATTTTGATCCTAACATTAGACATTTCAGTTTGTTATATTACACATATATTTCATTGTTAGATTATTAATCAAGTGCAAAATGGTCAATTGGACTCGCAATCCTCGTTGGTTTCTTTGGCTTATGGGCCTCAAACAGGCTTATGAGTATAGTGGATGTATTGTCAACGGAGTTAGATTTCATACCGAACAGCGAGATGTTACTCATGTGACTCAAAATTCTGGAATTGTAGTCCAAGGAGAACACGGCTCAGATGTAATTGACTTCTACGGTGTATTGCAATCGGTCATTGAGTTGATATATCGACCCAGACGACATATTTTGCTATTCCAATGTAAGTGGTTTGAAACAAATGCCAGAAAGAGGAGAATTCAAGTTAGTAATCATCTCACGTCAATTAATGTTCAACGTTGTTGGTACAAGAATGATCCATACATTTTTTGTACGCCAGCACGTTCAGTGATATATATACATGATCCTAAGTTAGGAACTGGATGGATGGTGGTAGAAAAGTTACAACATAGGGCCATTTGGGACACGCAAGAGAAAGATAGAGTTGACATATCAGATGAAACCAAAAGTCTCCGGCAATTTTGAAGTTCCTGAACAGATATTTTTTTGGACCAACTGTCAACGTTCCTGAAAATATCACATTAACTCGAGCTAGTACAGACGTTGAGCTAATTCCTCATTCTGAAGTGAGCGTTGAAGTAGCAAGTGAAGAACAATTTGACACTGAAGATGACTTCGATTCCAGTCACGAATCCTCAAATACCGACGATAATAATGATTAATTATGAAGTTACTGTATTTTGTGATTGATGAATAATTTTATGGATTATAATGTATGATTGTTGATTTTAATTACTCTTTAGATATGGTTGAAATATTAACGTAATGATTAATAGTATAACTATGATATATTTGTTTTTAATTATTATTTTAATGGTAGACATTTAGCGTCGAAATACTATAGTCGACGCTAAATGAAGAAATTTAGCGTCGATTATTCTTCGACGCTAAATGAAAGACATTTAGCGTCCATTATTATTCGACGTTAAATGTCTTACATTTAGCGTCGACTATTGTATTTCGACGCTAAATAAAAATTAAATTTCCCGGAAAAATAACCCTAAATTTTTAATAAACCGCCTATTTTTTGGCGTCGTAATAGTCGACGCTAAACTCATTATTATTCGACGCTAATTGTACATGTAGCGTCGAATTGTGTGTTTCGACGCTAAATATGAAAATTAAATTTCCCGGAAAAATAATCCTAAATTTTAATGAACCGCCTACTTATTGGCGTCGAAGTATTTGACGCTAAAAGTCAATAAATTCGACGCTAAATGTTGTTTAAATCCCTAAAACCAGAGACATCTTCTTCTCGACTCAAACGAGCAAAATTCGCCCAAGGCACTCTCTTCTTCTGCATTCTCGGCTTCTAGACATCCCAAGCAACGAATTTAAGGTAAGTCTCATTTTTTTATTTTAATTTGATGATGATGATGATGATGGTTGTCAATATGATTTATGGTTGTTGATGATGATGATTGTTGAAGTTGATGATGAATTTGCATGATTAGAATTATGGTTGTTGATGTATGATGATGAATTTGTATGATGATGATTGTTAAAAGAGTGGAATCATTGATGATGATGATGATGATTGTTGATGATGATTGTTGATGAATGATGATTGTTGATGAATGATGATGGTGATGATTGTTGATGAATGATGATGATTGACGCTAATGAATGATGAATGATGAATGATGATGATTGACTATTACTGAATGGGCGACGGACATGCTGTTCTGCCCAGAACAGCGGCAGAACAGCTGATGTTCTGCCCAGAACAGCAGCTGTTCTGCCCAGAACATTCCAAATTTGGAATGTTTGTATGTGTTTTGGAATTCGAAAGTTCATATAGTATAGTATGTGTTTTGGAATGTTTGTTATGGTTATGCGTGTGCATGAGAAGTCGTGTGTGTATTGGTTGTTAAATGTGCTTCGTGGTTGGTTGTATGATGATTGTGTGTGTGACTGTGTGTATGTACGTGTATGATGGAACTCGTAGATTATATGGATAATGAATGCATATGTGAAATGAATAAATGAATGAATGAATTTGAAAACGAAGTGAGCATTCGATGTTATAAGCGCTTTTGTTAAGTTGTATTGACTTGTATGGATATGTATGTATATGTATAAGAACTTTAGAATTTGATGACGCTAATGCGACGGGTTTTTGCAATGGCACCGGGCAATCGCAAACGGGCTACCGCGACTCCATCTACATCAGCAAGGGCAACTGGCCCTGGTGATTTCTCTGCTAGCACAGGTGAGTCCAGTACACTGAAGGGTCGAGGACGCACCGGTGGCCTGGGGTTGGCTAAGTACGTTAAGGCTCACGGCCGTATCCGGATACAGATATCAGATGATGGACACACTCAAGTTGGACAACATAATTCAGCGTTTAATACAGCCATATGAGCTACAGCTCGATATGAAGCTCCCCAAAACTACGTATCTTGGAGAAAGATACCGTGGGAGACGAAAATGAACCAGCTATTCCCTTCGCTACTTGTAAGTTTTCGATATTGTTTGTTATTTAACATTTTTATTTTATACTTATTTTTACTCGAATTTTCATGTAGGAATGGTTCGACTTCGATCTGACCCAAGTGAATGTCCAACAATATATTGACTACCACATGGGGAAAAGTTATAAAGATTATAGAAAAAAGTCCTGAAACCAATATTCGACGAACATGAACCTTCAAATGCTCCACAACACAAGCCTGATTTTATAGAGGAACAAGATTGGACATTCTTATGTGAGCTTTGGTCTAGCAAAAAACACGAGGTAAATTTTGAAATA
The DNA here is from genome assembly GCA_019454045.1 of Zanthoxylum bungeanum. NCBI lineage: Eukaryota > Viridiplantae > Streptophyta > Magnoliopsida > Sapindales > Rutaceae > Zanthoxylum > Zanthoxylum bungeanum. The sequence continues at coordinate 114,191 of SKCR01028251.1, forward strand.
AACGGAAATTTATAATTGTCTTTGTTTTCGGTACTTACAGTGTTGGTAAATACAAGATAAATGTCACGCAAATGCGGAAAATCGAAGTCACTTGCGTTTTAACCACCGTGGAGGTTCGAAGCCATTTATCCAACATCGTGCCGAACATTCTGAAGTAAATATATCCTAACGTAAAATTTAACAGTTAATTGTTTTTACTAATCTGGAATAATATTGAATTTATTTTATGTTTATAACAGAGTAGCACATGTGAGGTGCAATCATTTCCAGATTTTTTTCGTGTGACGCATTACAATGAGAGGAACAGATGGATAAATGAAGAAGCCGAACGCTGCTATATAAGTTTCAGTTTTTAAAATAAAATAATTAATATTATATATGTTAATTTTTTTTCTCAAATTCTAATATTAACATATTTTTTGAAACATAACGAAATGATGGAACTCCAACATCAAACTCAGGAGACAGGGTCCGACCCCATACCAGATGAGCAGCTGTCGCAATTGGTTTTCAAGAATCAGACAGCTTACAACGTTGGTCTTGGCACTCGTAAGAAGCCAACGTCATCTGCACGCAATAGTGGTAATTCGGACAATGTCTCTCTTCGAGACGAGTTAGTCACCACCAAAGACGAGCTGCAGCAGACTAGGAGAAGCTACAACAGGTCACGGTGGATCACGAGAAGAAGATAATGGACCACGGAAAGAAGATGGAGCAGTGGAACAGCAACTGCTGGCTTTCCGTCAGATGTTCGAGGCCTCAATGAGTCATGGTGCATCGGGCTCGAGCGTCCCCCCATCACAGTAGCAATTAATTTTATATTTGGTTTTGTATAAACATTTTGAACAAATAGATTTAATATAATATTCTTTTTTTAAATCAAATTTCAATATAATATTTCATCATTTTGTTATTAATTACATTTTTTTTCAACTAAATTAAATATTTTAGACCAAAAAATAAGTAAATTACTAATTTTTTAAAAAATAATTTTTTTTACTTTAGCGTCGAATATTTCGACGATAATAGTATAAAAAATGACCGCTGTAGCGTACATATAATACTTTTTTAATATACGTTAGCGTCGAATGTTTCGACGCAAAAATTCAAACTTTTAGCGTCGAAAATTTCGACGGTAATAGCAAAAAAATGGTCGCTGTAAGCTTACATATATTACTTTTTTATATACTTAGCGTCGACAATTTGCGACGCTAAAAGTTTGAATTTTTGCGTCGAATTATTTTGTCGCGAATTAAAATATAGCGTCGGACAATTTACTTTAGCGTCGAAAAAAATTGGACGCAGAATACTGTTTTTTAGCGTCGCATTTATTATTTCGACGCTAAAAGTGATTTTCGTCGACATTTTATCGTCCATTTTTTTGCGTTAATTTTTTCGACGCTAAATGTCTTTTGCGTCGAAACCGTAACTTATGGCGTCGAAATATTCGACGCTAAATGGTCTAATTCTTGTAGTGAAAATAACCAGCTTTCAAAAATTCAACAAAATTGAAACCATGTGTATTTGTGAAAAAAATAAATTATTCTAGTTTTTTCCTTTATGAAATTGTCAATCATACAGTGCTAAAGACTTTGGTATTGAGTGATTTCTCTCTCTCAGGTTCAATGTTCGAATCTCACTAGAAGCATTTCCTTGGGGTCATACCCCCTAATATAAAAAGTCAGTGACTAACCCTAATATGAGCTGGAAACTTCTGAGAGCACATGACACAAGTCTTGGGGATTAGTTGAGGTGCGCGTAAGCGGGCCTAAACAACCCAGTTTAAAAAAAACTGAAATTATTATACAACATTACCAACATATAGAAAACACAGAGAATAATTATAAATATATGTTGATTTATTTTACATTTTGAAAATATTTATTTTATTTGGGTCATGTTAACGAGTGTCCTTAGGGTACTCATTAAAAAATAATTTTAGGAAAATTTTAACTTCACTTTTATAAGAAATGAAAAAACTGTCAAAATATTAATTATTTTTTTTTCTTTTCCCATCAAAATTTTCTTAAAATATATTCTTAAGGACACTCATTAGTATTTCTCATTTTTATTTTAGTACATATTATTTTTTAAAATAGCCCCGAGTTAAGGCTACATAAGGCTGTTAAGAGAGTTTTTCCTTATGTCGTTTAACGAATTAATAGAAAGTAAAGGGGCAAAAGTGAAAAGTTTGTTTCCTTTTATATCCATTATCAATAGCAGAAATGGACGAGTCTCCCATTGTTGTTTGAAAATCTCTTTTCTTTTTCTTTTTAAGTGGAGAGAGAGACGAGACATAGCTTTGTCTCTTTGTCCTCTTTCTGCTGGTAATGTCTAAGCCTTGAATAAAAATAAATCAGAAACCAAGTGTCACTCGTGCTTTGTAGCAGTTTCCCAACCATAATATCATGAAAAAATATTAGTAATTTTGTCCAGAAGCAGCAACAAAAACCAAAAAAAAACACCAACATCAAGCTTCTCTCAATTATCAAGTTCAATCAAAGAATTTGTTCAATGTCTTCTGATCTCTACGTTCTTGATAACTTCTTCGCTGATTCTTTCTCTCCATTTTGCGAGGACTCTTCCATTGATATTCTTCAAGCAAATAACCAAAACCCAGTTGATGAATCTTGCTCTATTGACCAATTTGGCCATAACTATCTCCTGTCTTGCTCACCACCAAGCAACCTTCTTGAAAATCTAAGCCTTTATCAATCCACCAACCATTTGCAGCACCAGCCTCTCGCTGCAAATGGGTACCAAGATTTTACTTGTTTGGAATCTATGGAGGTCAAAAGTGAGGATTCTCTTGTAGGATTTGATATTTCTTCTTCTTGTAATAATCATATTCAGCAAGAACCTTTGGTGGTTCCTCAAAGTTATAGTGGTGTTGAAAATGGAACCAAGTACATGCAAAGAAGCTATAGCAGCAATTGTTTCGATGGCAATAACAGGCCTGGTTTCCTCTTTCAACCTCGCTTTGATTCTCTCTTCGAGTCTCCGAATTTTTACAATCAAGCCTTATTAAGCTCACCGGAAAATAGCTTTTTCGCTGGACAAATGAGGAGGGCTTGCAGCACTGGAGATTTACAAGTTAGTTCCTCTTTTTTCCTCATTTTCATGTTTAATTAACTTTTGAATCATCTCAAAATTAAAATCCGACGACTTTTAGAAAATCTCATGAAAATTATTGATTAAAATTATCCGAAAATCAGTTTCAATTTAAAATGGTCAAAATCAGCCGATTAAATTAACGATCCCTAATTATTTTTTCTCTCTTGGAATTTGAAGAATACAAGGACCACAGATAAAGGCCAAAGGTCTATTTCAAGTCCTTTAGCTACACAGAGCTCATTTATGGAGGACACAAACTTTAAAGTTGGTCGTTACAGTGCTGAAGAGAGAAAAGAAAGGATCTTGAAGTACAGAGCTAAGAGAAATCAGAGGAACTTCAACAAGACAATTAAGGTACTTAATTAATATTAATTTTGCTTAATTAATCAATAACTATAATAACTTGGTGTATATAATTAATTAGTGTTTCTATTTTATTTTTTATTTTTGCAAAGTACGCATGCCGCAAAACGCTAGCGGACAATCGACCTCGTATACGTGGCAGGTTCGCACGCAACGACGAAGCTGGTGAGATTCCCAAAGCTGCATGCTCTGTCAGAGATGACGACGAATATGAGCTCTGGGTACTAATATTTTTTCTTATTTTCTTAATTATAATAACAATTATTTTACTAAGGATAAATACAGGTATAGTCCCTATATTTTGACTAAATATATATTTAATCTTTATATTTTGAAAAATATCTTAGATTTTATAACAATATGATTCAATTGTAGAATGAGTGAGATGTCTTATTTTTATTACAAAAATTTAGGAAATATAACTTTTAATTATAACAGAATTAATTACGGAATATCTTGAGATATTTTTTAAAATATAGATACTAAGCGGGCATTTAGCCCGAAATATAAGGACTAAACGGGAGTTTATCCTTTTAGTAAACCATTCCAGGAGTTTCTTTAATGTGATTATTAAAATGATAGATCTTAATTAAATTAATCACTTGGCTTCTTGAAGCTTGATGGGTTACAAGAAGAAGAAGAAGATGGGGCAATGAAAAGAGGAGGGCCTTTTGTTGGCAGTTTCGGCCAGCACCAACAACACCAGCTTCAGTATTATGGCTGCTATTGATATAATTAATTAGCTTGAAGAAACTTTAATATTTAGAGGTTTAAGCAATTTTAACATGCACCAAAAATGCCCTTTTGAGCTAAGAAATTCAAAAGGGGCTTTCAATAAAAGTTGGTGCTTGTTTCCGAGTTAATTATTTTCAGTTGGGTAATTTGTAGGCTAGCTAAAAGCTTTTTTTGCCCTTTTTTTTTTCTTTTTTGATTTCTCAATTGTATATTTATGATGATGAATGCTAATAATGACTTCACAACAAAGACAGGTCTCACATGCATAAGTATTGTAATTTAGGTTTTGGTTTCTTTTATAAATTTTGATAGATGGTTATTAAATATTAATTTATATGTAATTAAATATTAATAAATTAAAAAATCAGAAAAATAAAAATATGATAAATTATCCATTTATGTTTTGGCATCTGTCCAATAGGCGTGACTTGATGGTGTAGGGGTTATGATCTCACATTGAGATCTTCGGTTCGAATTTAGGGAGTGTATTTTTTGTAAAAGCTTAGGACAGTCGAGAGTTTTAACTACTCCGTTTAAGTCCGGAAAAAAGTAATTTAACGGTGGAGTTTTCAACAATTTCAAAAAAATATATATCCTTGTAGATTCCATTGGTGTTGCAACCGTAGGGTAGGGTGGCAAAACAAATCAACGAATCAAATTTGTATCGAATCCTAAACGAATCGAATCAAAATGTGATGGATTCGTATTCGATTCGTTTATTAAACGAATTCTAATATCAGGATTTGTATTCGACTCGTTTAATAAACGAATCGAATACAAATATTCGTTTATTTGTTTAGTCATGATATTATTTAATAAAATAATTTACCACACTTGATTTACATTAATTCTTCATAAATATATACATATGAAATATGTAATTAATATATTTACTAAAAATACCTCACTAAATATCGAAAATATTACTTTTTATGGTAATTAGCTATAATTTATCTAATCTTAATTGAAAATTAACAAGAACTAGTAAATAAAAATAATAAAACGAATCCTAAACGAATAAACGAATCAATGAGCTTAAATTCGTATTCGATTCGTTTAATAAACGAATCGAATCGAATTGACTCATTTATTAAACGAATCCATTTTTTCAAACCCGCATTTGCTTTAAAGCGAATCGAATCTAACGAATAAACGAATCATGATCCAAATTACCTCCCCTACCGTAGGGTATTTATCATAAATAAATAATCCACAAATCTTTTCTATATTCTCTAACCTAGGTGTTCATGTATCGGGTCAGATCAATTCAACTTTTATTTTGATGAACTCGACCGGGTCAAGTCAAGTTAGGTAATAATTAGACTCGAAACTCGAAATTTGAACAAGTTTAACAATACTATAAATTTCCTCTCTTTTATTTTTCTCGGTTTTCCCAACAACCAAACAATATCTAGTGATACATCGATAGAAATTTCTAATTACACAAGATTCAAATCACTTCTCATATTTAATCCTCAATATGGCACCCAATTCATTTATTTTCTCTTCATTAATTTTCTTACGAACCACATATTTATTTAAGATCATGTTAGGTCGGGTAATTTTTAAGAAAATTCGAAACCCGACCAATCCTTATCAAGTCGAAGTGTTTCAACTCGAATAACATAATTTGATATTTAAAACCCGGCTATTTTGGGTCGAGTCGGGTCGTGGGGTTTAATTTTAGTTTTAATTTTTTGGTTCACTCCTGTTGAAGACAGAAGAGCCAATTCCACCGAAAGCAGCAACAATTGAGGACAAGTTGCAGTGTACCAAAAGTCAGCAACAAAACGGTGTGTGTGTGTTGTGTCCAAGCTGTGTGTGAGTTGGCCAAACCGCGTGACACTGTTCACGCGGTTTTGGCTCTATAAATTTGAGCCCCTGGACCATTGTTAAGCATCCCAAAACGTGAGAGTATTAGAGAGTAAAGTGGTGTGAGAGTTTTTTGTTAAGCTTAATGTTGTAAGCTTTGTAATTCTTTGTTTGTTAATATAAAGAAGAATTTTCTCTCATTTCATCTCTATTAGTGTGTGTTTATTCACAACAAGTGGTATCAGAGCTACGGTTCCACGGAGGGATCCCGAAATTCAGTAACGAAGTTTCGGTTCGGAAAGTCGGTTCCGACAAAAGTTGTCGAAAATCGATTTTGAGCATATCATCGGACTTTTCACGGCGAGACGAGTACGGTGATATTTTCCGGCGATCAAACGGAGGTCCCAGCACGCCGCACGCGCCGCACGCGCCGGTCAGAGACGTCTTCACGCGCCCCACGCGCATCTCACGCGCCCCACGCGCCCAAAGGTTGAAGACGAAGCTGAGTCATCCGCCACGTCAGCGCACAGTCAGCGTCCAGTCAGCGACACGTCAGCAGACCCTGCACAGTCAGCAGCCCAGTCAGCAGGACACGTCATCAACACAGTCAGCTGCCACGTGGCATCCAGTCAGCAGCCACGTCATCCGCCACGTCAGCAGAACTGCCACGTCAGCGGTGTCTGGTAAATTTCAGATAGGTCCCTGAACTTTCTGGAAATTACAATTTAGCCCCTATACTTTCAGAAATTTTCAATTTAGTCCCTGAACTTTTTGGTAATTGCAATATAGTCCCTTAACTTTTCCGTAATTGCATTTTGGCCCCTGAACTTTCGGAAATTGCACTTTAACCCCTGTAATTTCTGTAATTTGCAATTTGATCCCTGTGTCGGATTTTGACAAACGAAGTGTCATTTCCACTATTTTCGACCATTCCTGACGCAATGGTGAGGTCCGTTTTTTGAAAGTCTGCTTATAATTTTTATGATGGAGGGGAGCAACGGAAAAATGATTTTGTTAACCAGTACAAACTATTTCACATGGAGAGGAAGGATGAAAGACCTTCTGTATGTGAAGGACTATGATGTACCGGTATTTCTGGAGAAGAAACCAGAAGGAATATCCGATGAGAAGTGGGCTAATCTTCACCAGAAAACATGCAGTACTATTCGTCAGTGGATCGACGATAGTCGTCAACCATGTCAGTGAAGATGTAAATGCACGTACCTTATGGGGAAAGCTGGAGGAGCTTTTCCGAGCAAAGACTGGCAACAACAAGATGTACTACATCAAGAAGATGATGGGTTTGAAATACCAGGAGGGTACAGCTGTGGCGGATCATATCAATGACTTCCTCGGAACCATGAAGGAATTGTCTGGATTGGGCATAGACTTCGGAGATGAGGTAAATGGCTTAATACTTCTTAATACGTTACCAGAATCTTGGGAAACGTTCAGATCTACGGTGATCAATTCAGCCGCAGATGGGAAAGTCACTATGGAGATGGCAAAGACCAGGATCTTCGAGGAAGAAAAGAGGACGAGATGCATGAGTCAGCATCAGCCTCAACCTCAGAAGCTCTAGTGACAGAAAAGAACACCAGAAGGGGGAGGAGTAAAAGCCGAGGCCCATGGAGATCAGACAAGAACCGAGGGAAATCAAGAACGAGGGATATTGAGTGCTATCACTGTAAGAAGAAGGCCATATGAAGAGGGACTGTTACAAGTTGAAGAACGAGCAGTCTAGGAGAGATGGTGACTCTAATCAAGAAAGAGTTGCTACAACCACCGAGAAAACCTCCAAAGACTTCTGCATAATGTATGAAGAAAATGTTGTGAATCTTGCCAGCCACGAGACCAGTTGGGTGATAGATAGTGGCGCATCCATACACGCCACATCTCGCAGAGACTTCTTTTCATCTTACACACCAGGAGACTACGGTGCTGTAAGGATGGGGAATGACGGACAGTCCAAAGCCGTCGGTATTGGAGACATCTGCCTTGAAACAGAGAACGGGACAAGGCTAGTGTTGAAGGGAGTCAAGCACATCCCAGATATCCGGTTAAACCTGATCTCAACAGGCAAGCTGGATGATGAAGGTTTCTGCAGCACCTTTAGTGACGGATGCTGGAAGCTCACTAAAGGATCAATGGTCGTGGCACGAGGTAAGAAAGATTCAACTTTGTATTTGATGCATGCTAAGCTTTCAAATAGTAGCATAAATACAGTCAACAGCAATGAGGCAGCCGAGTTATGGCATAAAAAGCTCGGTCACATGAGCCAAACAGGGATGGAGATACTACGCAGGCGGAATGTTCTTCCGGAATTGAAGAACTCACACTTACAGAAGTGTGAACACTGCATGGCTGGAAAGCAGAATAGAGTATCCTTCCAGAGCTCCCCGCCTCAACGGAAACCGAAGGTACTAGATCTCATACATTCAGATGTATGCGGTCCGATGCAGATACGAACACTCGGAGGGTCACTGTATTTTGTGACATTCATTGATGATCATTCAAGGAAGATCTGGGCATACACCTTGAAGAGAAAAGATCAAGTGCTTGAAGTGTTCAAGGAGTTTCATGCTTTGGTGGAGAGAGAAACCGGCAAGAAACTGAAGTGCATCAGAACAGATAACGGTGGAGAATACAGAGGTCCGTTTGATCAGTACTGCAAGACGCAAGGAATCAGACATCAAACGACACCTCCGAAGACACCTCAGCTGAATGGCCTAGCTGAGAGGATGAACAGAACCTTGTGCGAGAGGATCAGAAGCTTGCTGTCACAAGCCAAGCTGCCGAAGACATTCTGGGGGGAGGCACTCATCACAGCAGTTCATGTTTTGAACATGTCCCCAGCGGTCGCACTGAAAGGTAATGTTCCTAACCAAGCTTGGACAGGTAAAGAAGTGTCTTATGAACACTTGCATGTCTTTGGGTGCAAAGCTTATGTACACATCCCAAAGGACGAGAGATCCAAGCTTGATGCGAAGACGCGACAGTGTGTCTTTATTGGCTATGGTCAGGATGATTTCGGCTACAAACTCTATGATCATGTGGAGAAGAAGATCGTCAGAAGCCGAGATGTTGTCTTTGTTGAAGACCAGACCATAGAAGATATTCGAAAGGAGATGAAGACAATGCCCCAGCAATACAGAAATGTGAATCCAGAACCTCAGACACCGGTGCCAGTTCGAGTTGAAGATGAGGTTCCCAGACATGAGGGTACAGGTGATGAAGCTCCCAGAGATGATGATCATGATCAACCACCAGTACCAGAAGTTCCACCAACAGTTCCACAGAGAAGGTCTGACAGAGAGAGGCGACCTTCAAACAAATACTCTGCATATGAGTATGTGCTTTTACTGACGGGGGAGAACCCGAGAGCTACCAGGAGGCTGTGGAAACAGAGGACAGAGAAAAGTGGGAGGAAGCCATGCAAGATGAGATGAAATCTTTGCATGACAATCACACTTTTGAGTTGGTGAAATTGCCAAGAGGCAAACGGGCTTTGAAGAACAAATGGGTGTACAGGGTGAAGCAACAGAGCACAATTCACAACCCCGGTACAAAGCCAGACTAGTTGTCAAGGGATTCAATCAGAGGAAAGGCATTGACTTCGATGAAATCTTCTCTCCAGTTGTGAAGATGTCATCCATCAGAGTGGTACTCAGCTTAGCAGCAAGCCTCGACCTGGAAGTTGAGCAGATGGATGTTAAGACCGCATTTCTTCACGGGGATCTGGAAGAAGAATTTATATGGAGCAACCAGAAGGCTTCAGAGTCAGCGGGAAAGAGGACTTTGTGTGCAGACTCAGGAAAAGCCTATACGGTTTGAAACAGGCACCGAGACAGTGGTACGTGAAGTTTGAGTCAGTTATGGGGGAGCAGGGATACAAGAAGACCACTTCAGACCATTGTGTATTCGTTCAGAAGTTTTCTGACGATGACTTTATCATCTTACTGTTATATGTAGATGATATGTTGATAGTTGGCAGGAATCAATCGAGGATTGATAATTTGAAGCAGCAACTGAGTAAGTCTTTTGAGATGAAAGACTTGGGGCCAGCTAAACAGATTCTTGGCATCAGGATCGGTCGTGATCGGAAAGCCAGAGATTATACTTGTCACAGAATGAGTACATTGAAAAGGTACTTCAGAGATTCCAGATGGACAAGGCTAAAGCGGTTAGCACTCCTCTTGCTACCCACTTTAGATTGAGTACGCAGCAGAGTCCCTCTACTGAGACAGGGAAGGAGGAAATGAAACAGGTTCCATACACCTCAGCAGTGGGAAGTCTTATGTATGCCATGGTGTGCACGAGGCCAGACTTAGCACACGCAGTTGGATTGGTCAGCCGATTTATGTCAAACCCAGGACGGGAACACTGGAATGCTGTCAAATGGATTATGCGGTATCTTCGAGGCACATCCAAGATGAGGTTATGTTTTGGAAGCAGCGACAAACCAGTGTTGATGGGCTACACCGATTCAGATATGGCAGGAGATGTAGATACCCCCGAAAGTCTACTTCGGGGTATCTGATTACTCTCTCAGGAGGAGCTGTGGCATGGCAGTCGAGGTTGCAGAGGTGTGTTGCACTTTCTACAACAGAGGCAGAATTCATTGCAGCGACGGAAGCTTGCAAGGAATTGCTGTGGATGAAGACATTCGTCCAGGAATTAGGTTTCAAGCAGGAGAAGTACATTTTGTACTGCGATAGCCAGAGCGCTATCTATCTCGGTAAAAATTCCACATTTCATTCGAGGTCAAACATATCGATGTGAGGTATCACTGGATACGGGATGTCCTGAGCTCAAGGCTGTTAGAACTCAGGAAAATTCACACCGATGACAACGGTGCCGATATGTTCACGAAGTTTTACCGAATGAGAAGCTTGAAATCTGTCGTGCCATAGCCGGGATAACAAAACTCTCCACATAGTCAGAGTGGGGAGATTCAGAGAACTACGATTGGCTTGATCCCAACTCAGGGTACGTAGGCAGTCATACAGATGCAGCCAGGGGAGGATCCTTTGGAGGATCCGGTTTGGATGATTGATGGTCGGCTCAGATTTTAGAAATCTTCACCGATGGGGAGATTTGTTGAAGACAGAAGAGCCAATTCCACCGAAAGCAGCAACAATTGAGGACAAGTTGCAGTGTACCAAAAGTCAGCAACAAAACGTGTGTGTGTGTGTGTTGTGTCCAAGCTGTGTGTGAGTTGGCCAAACCGCGTGACACTGTTCACGCGGTTTTGGCTCTATAAATTTGAGCCCCTGGACCATTGTTAAGCATCCCAAAACGTGAGAGTATTAGAGAGTAAAGTGGTGTGAGAGTTTTTTGTTAAGCTTAATGTTGTAAGCTTTGTAATTCTTTGTTTGTTAATATAAAGAAGAATTTTCTCTCATTTCATCTCTATTAGTGTGTGTTTATTCACAACAACTCCCTCCAGGCACATGTTTCAGTATAAACAAGTCACTTGTAACTTTAAACATTCACCAATTTTTTTTCCAAACTCAAGCAACTTGAAAGGAATTTTTTTTTTTTTTTTTTAAAGTTGCTGTAACTTAAAATAATAATAATTCTTGCCAAGTTATTGGCAGTCAGAAAGGCCAAGTTTTGAAATCTATGCAAGAATATTGTAATTAAATATGATCAAAGTATATGATGAAGCAAATACTGCACATGTATTACTCACACCTTCATTAGATTATTACTATTTTTTTTTGAAACCTATCGTCAAATCATCCGACCAAGATTTAAACAGACCAGATAAAATCATCGACTGCCCCTAGGTTATTATAAGAAATATATCATTGGATTGAAACCCAGAATCTGACAACCAAGTCTTAAATCATTTACCACCAAACCACATTTATTAAGAGATTCTTTACTAGTTACTACTTGTGTTTCTCTTAATACCAGTTTGTGAGTACTTAAAATCATAATAAAATATATTTTTTCAAAGTTTAAATTATTTAAAATCTTTTAATAATAAAACTCTGAATGGACGCTTAATCAATTATATAAAAGTAAATAGCATAGCAAATATATCAGAGAATGAAATAAATACCGAGCGCAATTTTTATTTATTTTCTTTTTTATAGTTCTGGTGATAATAAATTATTTGCCTTGAACTACTCTTTTCAATCCTGAGAGTTTTAACCTATATTTTATATTGAACTCAACTTTTAATAAATTGTGATTATTAGTTATTGGATAAGAATTTCTCCCTCATGGCTAAGTGTTGAGTGGCACAAGGACAGACATTTCCCTTGTGGCCAAGTTATTGCATTGGCTCGGGTCCGGGTTGTTGGAAAAATGCTTATTTATAAGCATTTTGAGGCTCAATTTTAAGCATGATCCATCGTGTTAGTGGTTCTTATTGAATGATTCGGATACTCCTCCGTGAGTACTTCGAAATGGTATATTCATATGCTTAAAATGGTGCTTGGGTGAATGAGAAATTGTTGCTCAAAGTCAATTTTCTCTCCATTTTTCCAAGCCTTTTGTAATTCCATAACAGCTAATTTAATTAGCTTGGTGGTTACAAAGTTTAATCTCCATAAGTGCTAATTTAATTAGCTTGGTGGTTACATAGTTTAATTTCCATTAGTGCTAATTTAATTAGCTTAGTGGTTACAACAATGTGTAAATCTCCCATTATGAATTTAATTGGCTAGTTAATTTCTATTAATTGAGATGTGTTTTCATTTCCTATATAAACAACATCATTTCTTGTTTTCAGAATAGAGAATAAAAAATAGATTTCTTTTTTTGTTTTACAAGGAGAGTTCAACACTTTGTTGTTCGTTGGTGCGAGTTTGGTGGTGCCCTTGCTCGTGCGGTTTTCTGTTGTATCCTGGGAAACAAACGTCCCAAGTTCTACTGCACCTACGGTAGGGGACGAATTTGTTTTAAGGATATTGTTGTAATCAACAAGCCTCGGGAAAGTGAAGAAGGATCATCAATTTCAGGGTCTAACTTACAGCCTCTACCTCTACTGATCAGCCTCTACCTCAGCACAACAGCCTCTACCTCTGCTGTCAGCCTCTGCCATCAGCCTCTGCTGTCAGCCTCTGCCTCTGCCATCAGCCTCTGCTGTCAGCCTCTGCTGTCAGCCTCTGCCATCAGCCTCTGCTGTCAGCCTCTGCCATCAGCCTCTGCTGTCAGCCTCTGCCATCAGCCTCTGCTGTCAGCCTCTGCCATCAGCCTCTGCTGTCAGCCTCTGCCTCTGCCATCAGCCTCTGCTGTCTGCCTCTGCCATCAGCCTCTGCCTCTGCTGTCAGCCTCTGCCATCAGCCTCTGCTGTCAGCCTCTGCCATCAGCCTATGCTGTCAGCCTCTGCCCTTCAGCCTCTGCCTCCGCTCTCAGGGTCTGCCTCTGCCCTCAGCCTCCGCTCTCAGCCTCTACCGTCAGGGTCTACTCTCAGGGTCCGCCGTTAGGGTCTGTTTGAGGATAATAATTATAATTGTAATTTTTTCATATTCGGATTTCCCAATTACCGTGTAATAATTGTAATAATTGTTGTTTACACGGGTTACGTCCTGCCGAGGTCCTATTATTGTGTGATGGCGCAAGGAGGGTTCATTCCCTTGCTACCAAGTGACTTGTGATTGCTCGGGGTCAGAGTTTCTCCCCTGAGGTCTTATTGTTCTAATAATAGCCCGAGGATGTGAGTTTTCCCTCGTGGTCTGTTTTCTATTTTTGCATATCCTTCCAGATCATATCTCTCCGGGATTGCAGAGTGTCAAGAGCATGCATCAGCCCGAGATAGCACGAGATGAGCTTCTTCAAGTGCGGAAGCCAGTGGATGAGTTAACCAGTGTTAGCTCGGCTTTGGTCAACCTTCGCTTAGAGAAGCTCTAATGGAATGGATAACCAAGTTATGAATCAGAAACTGAGATGATGGATCAGAATTGTGAACCCGATATGGATTTTCACGAGAAGCATTGAAGCTTGCAGTTGTGATACCTGCTGCCTGCTGGGAGATAGGGCAGACTTGAGATTTTGGACTGAATCAGAACATAGTAACAGCCCGAGAATACCAGATCGGTTTCCGGCTTCATGTACCACCATCTTTTTTATAGTTCTCGGCACCACCATCTTTTCTTTTTTTAGTTTTGGTGATAATAAATTATTCTTTCCTATGTTGCCTTGGACGACTCTTTTGAATCCCGAGAGTTTTCAGATTTGGACATATATATATATTTGAATCGTTGGAAATCTCGCCGCGAAATCACTCATTTCGAGCTTAAGCGGAGTAGTTAAAATCTCTGATTGTCTCAGGCTCTTATAAGAAACACATTCACTGGATTCGAACCCATTACTTGAAGGTGAAATCCTGAACCCTACACCACGTCCCTTGGGGACACTTATATTCTTTTTTTAGAACTCGACTTTTTATAAGTTGTGGTTGTTAATTATTGGATAAAAAATTCAGCACAAATGAACTTAATATTGATCAAAGTTCTTCAGATTTTTGGCTCTACTTTGAGGATGTTAGTGGTTTTGTTTCTAACTTAAGATCAAAAGTTAATTTGGCTATTAGCTTAAAGGAAAAGGCAATATAGCAATAAAATATTTGATAATATAACACTAGGGATTTTACACTTGTTATTTCGTTTTCATGGGAATTGATTAATTTAGAAGAAATTTACAAAGCTAACTGAACAGCCGATCACGCTTTGACTATAACAACTTACCATGATATTGCAAGATCATAAGGCCTAATTGGCTTCTAATTAATTAATTAGTTTTTTCTTAAAATATAATTGGTTAAATGAGAGGGATCATGATGTTTATCATTCTTAGTACTCATAAATCATTTGGAAAGGTTGTTGAGATGAAATATAAACTAACAAAATCTGAAGAGACAAAGGTTTGGAGTTAGGTTATTTTATGCTGTCGTCACATGTTTTTCTTTCTATGTCCTTATCGGAAAATAATATATATACACACACGGTCAGACTCTAATCCACATGTTATCGTTCTAAAAGACATGAAATTTTTTTATTTTTATACGCCCTTATAATTTACATGAACCTTACCTAAATCTGACCGTGTGTGTATATATGTGTGTTCAATTTCCAATCAAAGATTAGTCAAAAAGAATTTTCCACCAGTAGTGGGTGATTAAGTTAATATATAGTTAATTTATGTTTCAATTCTTTTAGTGATGTCAAATCCATAGCCTAAATCATGACAAAGAGCAAAGAATTTTGAAGTGTCAAAGAGTATCAATGGCCTGTCTCACTCTCTAGGAGATCTCTCTTAAATGTCTTTTGTTCTATTCAATATAAGTTTCTCTCCGGGACACAAATCTTCAGACTTTCAGATAGAGCTAAATTTTGAAATTTTTGCATGCACTGATTATGTTTGATGGATCGGAATTAAGTGTTAAATAGAATTGTATTGAATATTGAATTAACAGTCAAAATTTATCTATTATCGAGTTCATGTAGATCGTCACACTTATCTCGTGACTGATAATTCTATTTGAATCGAGGTTGTTGGAACAATAAGCACAAATTAAAATAATTTTACCGTTCACCAATGATGCAAAAAGTGAATCTGGGTTGAGTCGCGGATCGGTTCGCTCTCTTTAAGACGTTCCGCGGCTCTGCTCGGATTTTGTGCTAGCAGTAATCAGCCCCGACGTCCCCAGGATAAAACAAGCCCAGATAAACACTGTCTCAACCGATTTTGCACAAAATCGATTGGTATACTCACACCCAAAATTATTTGCTCGGTATCTTATCTTTAGCGGGGACTTATGTTAATAGCCAATTTTTGAAACAACCATCCAAAAAATTAATGAAAATTATATTCTTGTATGTAGTATATATCCCAATGGAAAGAATCGTATTCCCATTTTCTACTAACTTTTTGGAACAAGATTTCATGAGAGCTTATAATTGGGATGAAACAAATCAAAAGGAATAGCGTGGGAATGCTATTAAAAGAAATCAGGCAATGGCGATTTCCTGGTGCACCACCAAAATTTTTTTTTGAAGAGACCAAGGAATAAGAGAAATAGGGATCTGGTTCTTGTGATTTCATATTGTTGTTTTTTCTAAAAATATGAGAAGATGCAACTTGGGTTAATATAGTGAGGCTTTTGATATGTTAACCACAAAATGTAACTTATTCAATAAAATATAATAATAAAGTAATTTCAGTTATTGAAAATATATAATAATTAATTTTTTAATTAAAACACATTAACACCAATTATAATGACAAAATTTGATAACTTAAATCATCATAATAATTTTGATTTTCTAACTTCTCCAAAATAAATTTTTGTAACTCATCAAAATATTAAAACCAATTTTTATAAAAATTCATATTTACAACAATCCCCCTTGAATTTTAATAAAACATTTTCATCGAGCAATATGATATAAGGTCGTGCATAAATAAAAGTGTCTTTCGACTTGAACTTTTACATAGTGTTGACGATTCAGATTATACTAGAGTAACTCGTAGTTTTGAACTCTATCTCTGACAACGTCACACACACAAACCTTTCAGGGTGTAGTCAAAAGCCAGAGCATTACGGCCGTGCTCGTATATCCCAGTATAGTGAAAGCTCTAGAAATTTTTGCCTAAAATTTCATAAGAAGCGGCCACACTTCTACATTCACATAGGTGTGTCTATCAAGAGTACTCCTGTAGCTAGGTACTCCACTCTACATAGAGTATAGAACACATTAAGAGTTAAATAACTCATCCTTCTATCGCTTCAGGATATCATGCTCTCAGAATGGAACTCACAAATAAAATAATAGCATGATTCATCATCACTTCATGACTTGTTATTACCCATTGAACCTATTTCTTGGGATCTCCAGTCTATAAGGTCGGGTTACCATCATAAGTGACTGTCTAATGGCAATAGTTCCATTCTTTTCTAGGTATTGGATACCTTCTCTTTTGCTAGTCCTTTTATTAAAGGATCAGCTAAATTATCATCAGTCCATACATGATCCATTCTTACAGCACCAGAAGAGAGGTACTCTCTATCTGTACTGTGTATCTACAATCTCTTACTGTTATAATAACAGTTCTGAATATTTGTAATAGTCCGGTACTATTACAATGGATCAAGACAACTGGTATCAGTCTCTCCCATAAAAGGGTATCATAGTAAGCTGCTTAATCAAGCTGCTTCTTCACTAACTGATGCCAGTGGTATCATCTCATACTCAAGTAAATATATCCCTTGGTAGCCTTGGAATCATCCGAAAAGATGTTCCAATAACATCGCTATATCCTTCAAGGATAGCGGAAAACCTCTAAAAATATAACTCTAGGTTCATGGTCCTTTTCAGGTACCTTATAACCTTCTCAATAGCATGTCAATGCTCATACCAAGTCTACTAATAAATCTACATAATAATCCTATAACATATGCAATGTCAAGTCTAGTGTTACCAAAACATAACATCAGTTACCAATGTTGTTCGCATACTCAAATTATCTAACATTGACAGCAATGTTCTTGAACAACTTTACACTAGAGTTATAAGGAGTACATGCAAATTTATTATTAAATTCCATTTTCTGACCAAGTAAATTTTTTATTCCAAGAATTACACTAGTTTCTTCTAAGTTGTTTCAATTACAGATTTAGAAGACAACATAGAATTCAACACAATTAACAACATGCATATAGAAAATAAACATATCAATATATAAACATTTCACATGTTGTTTTTTAACCTTTATAATGCATGTATTTTTCACCTTCAATCACTTTAAAACCATGAGTAAAACATTAGAGGTAGAACCCCCACTATTTCCAATTTATCATTGGAGGTCGAGCCCCCACTATTTCTTAATATCAAAGAATATTTTTCATAGAAACAATATGTCCATATCAATCATAAAATTTATATATTTCTATAAATCTTATACTCAAAGTTCTAGGTTCTCAAACTTTCATATTTAAAATTTCATAAGATTTAAAGTTCACATCACCAGTTTAGCTGCTATAATAGTTTAAGAAACAACTCATCACATTAACTTATTTACAGCTTATACATAAACTCGAACATAGCATAATCATAATAGACATGATGGAAAATTACAATGCCTACCCACCATCCCTCAAATCCACCAAACATGTTGATCTCAAAGATCGTAGTAACAAGTTGGTCTTCGGTAAAGTTTACTTTTGGAGCAGAACTCTTTAACCGGTAGTTCCGGGCAATGTGCCTAGTTTGCTACAGTTGTAGCATTGAAACTAACTATCATCATTTCTTGAGGGAGATTAGTGTCCATCCAGATTGTTTCATTTTTGGTGATTATGATTCTTGTTATTCCTAAGGTCATAATCATTCATATTGAAACAAAGATCATATATGCATGTATTAGGACAACCTTAATTTTCTATTATTCTTTTGCAGTAAATTCATCATGACAAATATCAAATAATGCATCAAACATACCGTTGAGTATTTGATTCCCACATATTTCATCATCGTTGTTTTATTAGTTTCAGCAATTGATTCATCTTCATTACCTTCTGCTTAGCAATTATGACAGCATTTGCATATGATTCACAGCTCTAAGCTTCTCACTAACAACATGTTGAACAAGAAGAGTATCCGTTGAAACGTTGTCTCTCTCCAATGTACATTCAATAAGCAATCGCAGTATAGGAAGAAAAACACACAATGAGAACAATCATACTTGTCAGCAAAAGAGTTAGAAAAATAATTAGCAAGCTTTACTCTTCTTCTTCTCTGCCTTAGATGGCAATATCTTTGTTGTTTCAGCAGTTGGCTCAGCCATTATATATACAACAAAATGAGAACAACCTTCAAGTCTCAATTGAGATCAAGCACAAAAAGATCTAAGCTGATTAAATCATTAACACATGAAAGAACCAAACACCATTTATGATGATCCCCACTACTAGCCTACGAGTCTCAATCCTATTCCACTATCAAATTTTGCATAATCCTTGGGGTAAAATAAAGGCCACAAGATCAGCACATAAGTTCAAACATGGAACATGATCAAGCCAATCCTAGACAATGAAGTTGCATTTTCTACATATTTAAACCATATAAATAAGCCACATACAAGGACTGTTCAGCTTCCAAGAAACCACAAAAATTATGATTTCAAAAACAACATATTTTAATCCAAAATCATTCAAATCGGTAAATATACATCTCTAATTCATTATAGGCAATATATACCAAATAATTTCTCAAATATTACTCACATGATAAGTCTAAAAATTTCAGAATATGACATCAGGCTATCAATCTCAATAACCTATATATATACTCATATTCTAGCAGCATTGAAAAAAAATTCAATAAATAGTTAATAGTCATCAATTAAATTATAAATGTATTTAAACATTTTCCTGCAGCTTCTTGAAATTGTTGACAATTCTAAATAATCATCTCTATACATTAATAGCCATTTCACCATTGCATATTCTAAAAGTTCAACAGCTTCATCAATTTTACAGTCTCATCCGCACTCATATTTAGCATAAATGATTTCATCAGAATTATATACTTAAACATTGTATATTCAAATACTATAAAGACTTTGATAAAACAAAGTAAGTCATGCAAATATACACCAAATGTTTAAAAAATGATCAATTCTAAAACATCAGCATGACTGTTACCACATGAAAGCGGGGTACTTCATGAAGGGCTTGCAAAGCTACAGCAAAAAAGGTGATCATCTAAATATAAGGAATATCATAAGCATACCAACAAAAAATCTATTAAAATATATAATCCCACATGGCTGAACATCGTACCAATAACCATGTATTTTTTTTATGTAAAAGCTTAATTCAAAATAACCACTTTTGCAGGATGCAAACATCGAATATTCTAATTTCATGAAGTATGAAGATTGTCAAGACTCCAGGATAGAAAATATGTTAAAGCCAACTTTCTCACAAGCCTATCAATCCCTTAAAATTTATTCATGCATAAGATTACTTATAGTCCCACCATAAGACACAGTAACAAGCATAACATAAGCAAATATGGCAGATCGAATCGTCTTAAAAATTGTTGGAACAATAAGCACAAATTAAAATAATTTTACCGTTCACCAATGATGCAAAAAGTGAATCTGGGTTGAGTCGCGGATCGGTTCGCTCTCTTTAAGACGTTCCGCGGCTCTGCTCGGATTTTGTGCTAGCAGGAATCAGCCCCGACGTCCCCAGGATAAAACAAGCCCAGATAAACACTGTCTCAATCGATTTTGCACAAAATCGATTGGTATACTCACACCAAAATTATTTGCTCGGTATCTTATCTTTACGGGGACTTATGTTAATAGCCAATTTTTGAAACAACCATCCAAAAAATTAATGAAAATTTATATTCTTGTATGTAGTATATATCCCAATGGAAAGAATCGTATTCCCATTTTCTACTAACTTTTTGGAACAAGATTTCATGAGAGCTTATAATTGGGATGAAACAAATCAAAAGGAATAGCGTGGGAATGCTATTAAAAGAAATCAGGCAATGGCGATTTCCTGGTGCACCACCAAAATTTTTTTTGAAGAGACCAAGGAATAGAGAAATAGGGATCTGGTTCTTGCGATTTCATATTGTTGTTTTTTCTAAAAATATGAGAAGATGCAACTTGGGTTAATATAGTGAGGCTTTTGATATGTTAACCACAAAATGTAACTTATTCAATAAAATATAATAATAAAGTAATTTCAGTTATTGAAAATATAATAATTAATTTTTTAATTAAAACACATTAACACCAATTATAATGACAAAATTTGATAACTTAAATCATCATAATAATTTTGATTTTCTAACTTCTCCAAAATAAATTTTTGTAACTCATCAAAATATTAAAACCAATTTTTATAAAAATCCATATTTACAACAGAGGTGTTTGCGGTTTTTAATTCACAGTCGCTATAAAAATATTATACCCTTGCTGCAGTTAAACCAAAATGACTAAAATATTATCATAAGCATTATTTTCTTCAAAGGGACACGAATATTATATTTTAATTTCATACTGGTACGAACCCAAATTTACAAGATTCGATCTCTTCGAATTGAAAATTTTGATGTGATAAAACATCTTCAAGATTAAGCATCCGGTGGCGATGATACAATGCAAGAGACAGCTTGTGTCAAGACTAAACAATTCCATAATCCCTATATATGTTTGCAAAGTCTTTTTTTTTTTTTTTTTTTAAATGATATTATGAGATTTATATTCGGTACACTTCTTTTAGATTTTAATTTGGTCCCCATAAAATTAAAATCGACGGTCTCTTAGTTGTGTAATTGTTGTATCTTATTTTGATATAGAAATATAATTTTTCATTGTTAAGTGATGGTATCGCATTATATAGAAATACATATAGAATTCAGGGAGTACGTTTCTTATAAAAATCCAGGATAATCAGGGGTTTTACTTACCCTGCTTAAGCTCGGAATTGGTGGTTTGATGGCAGGATTTTCAACGATTCCAAATATATATATATTATATACACACACATACACACACAGCCATAACTTTGATCAAGCTTTGGCATCTTCATTATTTATATTTGTCAATAATTGACCAGCTTTGCCTTGTTTAGATATATAGACTATAGCATTAGGTCGCTTATTCAATCAAAAGTTTTGATTGAAACCAATAAAGAAACAATTTAGCATCTGTTAATTAAGAGTCATCAAAGGCAAATAAAGACCGAATATTTTTGATCTAAAGAACAACATCTTGCTGTTTTGAAATAAATGTGAAAATTGTACACATAGTAGCAACTGAGTTAATGGGGGAGAACAGTAAGCAAGCAAAAGTATGCTTATAATAATATTTTATCATAAGCACCCAACCAAAATGTATTAATGTGTCTTATAAATTAGTACCAAAAGGGCATGACTTGGTGGTGTAGGATGCATGATCCGATCTGTTTGAATTCAGGGAGTACGTTTCTTATAAAAATCTGGGACAATCATGAGTTTTCTTGCTCCGCTTAAACCCGAAAATGATGGTTTGGCGGTCGGATTTCCATTATTCCAAAAAAAAAAAATGTCCTATAAATTATTAATGAAAAATTGAATTGTTAATGTGATAATTTTTTATTTGTCCCATATGAAATAAATAATATATTTTTTGTGAAAATCAAAATCAAAATTTATTTTCACTCAAATAATATTATGATTACGCCACCTCACCCGAGCAACAATAATGATTCCAATTTCCAAAGACTCAATTTTGACCACATCAATATTGAAAGAATTAGTATTAAAAACAGCTTCAACATCCAATCATTGTACTGCTATAAATTATGAGGTGATTAATCCATAGTCTCGTTGAAATGATACCCAGAAAAAAAATATTCTTGGGACTGTAAAGATATCGAAAGGAAAATGAGTGATGAGAAAAGTTGTCGACTCTTTAAGAAGAAATTTTTGGTGCTTAATTAGTTGTTCAATTATCAAACAAAATAAAATATCATAAGTAAGAGCACGAATGGTTTTTATGACTGTTAAGTGAATTAGCTTTATGATTTAATTTAAATAATTTCCATTGTAGCAGACAAGAAAGATTCATATTCCTCACGGTGCTAATTTATTTGGTTAAGACTCCTTACTATATGAAATAGATATTGAGTTCGATTTCTCATATTAACGTATATAAGTGAATAAAAAATTCATGTTCGGGTTTAATTATATTAATATACGAGTCTTATTCTCTTCGAATATGATTCTATCAACTTTTGGATTAAACTTGAAAAGACAAGAAAGATCCCTACGTCAATGATGATGAAACTTTTGGTTAAGGCAAAAGGAATCATATAAAAAGGTCAAAAAAAATTAAGAATAAAAGATAAAAGAAATGAGAACTTTGAACGGTTTTGTTTCTTTAGTGATGAAGAATCAAATTCTACAGTCTTTAGACAGCCAGAGGTATATATCATTATGATCCAAATTGCGGAAGGTGACTATTCTCATTGACTTTCATTAGTTTCTAAACGATTTGTTCATTAATAAGATGTTATTTTTTTAACGGCTCAAGATGATTCAATTTTAAAATCCTAACCATTCAAGATTTTGTTTCAGTTGATCGTTTTTAAACTCATCAAATCAAATAAACTTAAAAAACCAATGTAGCTTGATAACTGTTGACAAAAGAAAATCGTCCTAGAACGATAAAGGCGAAAGCAAGCAGGAAGGATATGTATCTCTCCACGGAACGATTCGAACCTATGACGAGGACGAATAGAGCAATCATGGAGGTCGCACAACAACTAGGGCGACTCAGAGACTGAGGACGACCGAAACAGCGATTAGAACGATAGATGACTCAGACCAACCGAACACATGATCCCACGATTACAGCAGTTAGGCTGTTATGGCGCACAATTCAACGGTTGAAGACACGACCAGGCAGTTACAGGGAAGTTAAGAACTGAAACCGTCCAAGCAGTTTACAAATCACACTATAAAAGACTCACTCACGTGAAGGAAAAATCTCCAATCAAATGAAGACTCAAAAGAGCATATTTTTTATTTCTTAGTTTCATAACTCTTAGGACTGTAATTTGTGTGTTTTCGTCCCTTTGAGACATCTTTTCACTTAATCAATACCCCTTACTGGGATTTTGTCTCGGGAATTTGAACCTTACACGCTCTTCTTTTTTCACGTAGAAAAATTGCGCAAACAATAACCAAACTGAATTAAATTAATTTAAAACCGATCGAGTAAATTAATTTCCAAAGCAGTGTTGGGATCCCACATATAATATAAGTGCATTTCTACACAAGTGCTTTCACAATCAATCAAGTGCAAGCTAACGAAAGCAAAGCTGCACCAGGAAATGTTCCAAAAGCAGTCAAATGCTAGAGCCTAGAGTCCCTATGCTCTTTGCAAGAAAAATTAATAAATAAATAATCCTTCCAACGTGTGAAGAATCTATAAAGGCAACCATCAACTCAACTCTCTTTCTGTCAAAAGTGCTTGCTTGTGGTGTCACTTACCAACTTAGGTCTTCTAGTTTCAAAAAAGAAATAAAGTGTTTAAAGAGGAGTGCTAATTTCAATTACAAGTGACTAATGCAACTATTGTTCCAAAAGAAAGAATAACGTTTGGTAGAAGATCGTTAGAGCGTTAACGTTTTGACTTATCAACTTATTACTTCTAGTTCCAAAAAAGAAACATTGTGTTTAAAGAGGAGTGCTAGTTTCAATTGCAAGCGACTAATGCAGCCACTGCTTCAAAAAGAAAGAATAACCTTACGTTTGGTAGAACGTCGCTAGAACATTAACGTTAACATTTCGACTTATTAACTTACTACTCCCAGTTTCAAAAAAGAAATATTATGTTTAAGGAGGAGTGTTAGTTTCAACTGCAAGCGACTAATGCAGCCACTGCTCCAAAAGAAAGAATAACCTTGCATTTGGTAGAGCGTTAACGTTAACGTTAACGTTTCGATGATTTGTCAAATACATATTTTAATACTCATAAAATCATAATATCACAACAAGAGTTTATTTTTTTACTCTAACTTATACCGTAACATTTATTCCTTAACTTATAAACTATCTTATAATTTCTGATAATATTTTATTACAAACACGTCTTTAAGTATCCCTTCTTTTGTTATTCACTGAGAGACAAAAAGAATGGATACTCATCATTTCTAAAGCAGTATCTGCGTCAATCATGTTTTAAAATGTCCAGAAAATATGAAAAGACCGAAATGTCATGTAGATGTAAAACAAAAATCATTTTTTATTCAAGGGAGAAAAATTCTCAATGGCTCTACTTGTAAAAAGCAAATTCTTAGTGCATTGGTCTCTAAATTCTTTACATCACATCAATCAGTTGTGGTGAATACTGCTACTACTTTACTTGAAGTAACATGAGCCTTTCATGATTTGCTATCAAGTTGATCTAATATTATATTGATCCTTTTTTTTTTTTTTTTTTTAAATGATGGAAACATCACCACCAAATCACCTATTCTGAGTCGCGGCGCAGGTAAAATCACCGGCTGTCCCAGGCTCTTACAAGAAGTGCACCCCCTGGATTCGAACCCACATTACCAAGCCACACCCCTTGGAGACAATATTATTATTATTATTATTATTATTAATGATCAATTTTAGGAAAATTTTCACATCATTTTTATGAAAATTACAAAAAATTATCAAAAAATTAATTACTTTTTTCCTTTTTCCCATTAAAACTTTCATGAAATAGATCATTAACGACCATTTCCCGTATTATATTAGACCTAAAATGGGATCAAATATGTTGGCTGCGTCCACTAAATTTGGGTTATTGCATGATTTGAATAGTCCTAATTTATTACTACTCAATTTTTCCATCCTCAAAATACATGAATGCTATGTATATATTGTATTATCTCAATTGGCTTGCAACATTTTTACTTTGTTCATTGTGGTGAGTCAAATAGGGGGAGCAAATTGATTTCCGTTTTGATTTCGAGTGAAATCGAAACCTATCCGAAAAAATCGATTTCTAATTTTTTAGAATCGAAACTTATTTAATTAAATAAGATATCTTAATAACCGATTCTGATTTAATTCTTATCCTGTTTCTGTTATTCTATTTTACATTTGTTAAATAGATTCGCATATTTAATCCTTAAAAATAAAAATAACAAATATTTTCAACAATATTCTAGCTCTGTCAATACATAATTAAAACAATAAATTAGTCCTAAACATGGCGTAAAATTTTTACTGCAAATTAGACGTATGACGACATGTCGTCTCCTTCCGAAATAATTTATAAACATAATTTGTAAGAGACTAATAGAAATGTTGAACAAATTTCAAATAGATACGTATAAATCAAGAAATTATAATATCATTTTATATATTCAATTTTTAAAAAAAATTAGCTCAATGGAAAAATTGTCTCTACCGTATGAGCCAAGTATTAACTTACTATCCGCTAAGTTACGAATTTGAACCAGACCAGAAAACAACATTTAGTGAACAAAAAAACATGAATAAGGTGGCATAGAATCTTGTACACGATCTAGTACAATCAATAGATACACTAAACTGAGCAGATGCAAACTGTTGGCTTAGAAGGCAAAAATTGCCATCAATCTGCAAGGATGGCTCTCAGCCGAAGCGTTTTTTAAACAAATGATGCCGCTTGGACGGATCCTTAGGCTTGGCCTTCTGGCCCAGACCGTGTTTCTTCAGACCCGTGCTGCGACGTTGGAAAATAAAATAGATAGTTACAGTAATGCACTGAGCCAGATGAAGCAATTGAAAACTGAGAAGAAAATTTAAAGAATTATTGTTCTTGCTAGCTTTATTATGCCTTTGATAAACCTACAGATGGGAATCATACCTGTATTCCATGTAAACCATCCCCTGCGCACCCGACATTGCACTCATGGATCCTGCTATGCGACGGGCTTTATGGAGGGCTATGTCATCAGCATCTTCATCTAATTGCTCTAAACCCACAGCGTCATCACCGGCACTCAAAACCTGACATGTAGAAAGAAACGTGTAAGAAATTTCTTATCTTCAATCACGTGTTAAAAGCTAGGTAAAGGAAAATACCTTGCCGAGAAGAGCCAATTGCTCATCCAGACGATGGTAGCTCAGATCAGCACCTGTATCAAGTGGGGGCAAACTTGTTATTACCTGTCAAAAAAATAAATAAATTAGAAGCCAAAGATACAACTGTGACGCAAATGTGACAGTTGATGCACTTCAAAGTTTATTAGGTTGACCAGCAACATGTACAGTTATCAAATGTCAATCAACTCAAAGCCAAGCAAACTGGAAGCATATGTACAACTGCTATCGGTTAGATAGTTTCCCTTCACAGTTGCTTAATAAAATGGAATTATTATTGTTGTAATACGATTTCAACAAAGAAGCGACCCCATCATACAGAAACTTCCAATATGATGTGCGAACACACAAAGAAGCTTTTTCCTAACAATAATTTTGATAACTTCCTAAAAAGATTAATTTGTTTCTTAAAAGGCACTGTGTAATATGTCCCGCCTCATCAGCAAAACAATTCTAAATCATATCATAGTGATATATTGACAACCTTTTTTTTTCTTATTTTTTAAATTTTTAGTTACAATGTACCCTACCCCTCGACAGCGGGTGCGACTGAGATTGAACCTTTGCCTCTTGCTTCCATTGCAAGAGTCCAAATTCAATATGTTGTCCCTCTGGGGCTAATATATTTACAAACTACATTCAAAATTTGATACCGAATGACCACTAAGATCTAACGCACCGAAAACAAGGACAAAACTAAAATTTCAGAAATGATGTACCTTAAAGCTATAACCTTGATCAATCAGAAACTGCTGTCTCTTAGTTGAGTAGAACATCTCCTGCAATGAACAGAGGACTAATTTGAAACAAGATCCAAAATAAAATGTTTGGACACTCAACAGTGGCAAGTTTACACTTTTCCACTGATTTTAGTTATATGTGGCTTGAATTTTAAAAATCGAAATAAGCATAGATGCACACCTGGGTATCTGTAGAAACAAGGGAATAGAAAAATGCATTGTACTCCTCCTTACCTCCTGCCATTCTATCTTCTAATTTACCCTGTTGCAACAAAATTTAAATTTTAAGAAATATTATAACTTGAACAAAGATCATTTTAAACACACTTCAAAAATTCAATTTCACACTTAATTTGTAAGTTTCCAGTCCCAACATATAAACTATGGGTAAATCATGTGCCAATCAACAAACTGCTCATTGTATTATACTCACTAGTGAAGCAATAGAGTTGCAAAGATAAAACTAACCTTTGCCCTAAGAATACGACCCAAACGTTGAGCCTCTTGACGTCTTGACCCAGCATGAGATGAAATCTGGATGATCACATTTGCCTCGGGAATATCTATTGAGTTGTCACCCACCTGTAAATGGCAGAAGCAATCTCCTTCATTAGATTAGGTGCACCAGCTTCACTTGCTATTGCATTTTCAATATCTCTGACAACCAATATCATAGTATTTTATAACAGTCAGTCAGTCAGTGAGGAAAACAAAATGATGAAATTCATTTTCCGAAAAAAAAATACCTTTGACAGGAAGATAGTATTCACATCTCGACTACATTTAAATGCCTGGAGAATCTTTGTCCTCTCAACATGGCTGCATATTACGTGATTATTAACGTGGAACAAAACAAGTAAAACAAAGCCTCTAAAAGCAATTGATGTTGATGATCAACCTGGTAGCACCATAGATCATGGGCTTGCGAAGTTTCATTGCATACTCCGTGAGTGCAAATAGATTGTCTGCAAAAACAATTATCTTATCTCCACGCTGCTGTTCATGGAACCGTATGAGGAATTCGCACGCCCTGAACTTGTTAGGGTTCATCACATAAAGTGCCTGAAAATTTAAGGGACACAAACCTAAGAAAGACAGTAGAGAATAACTGATCACTAAGCATAAAAAAGAGGAATCTTTATAAAGCAGTGACAAAATTTACCATATTCAATTTCACAATAAGGAAAAGCAAGCACACATTTTTTAGAAAATAAAATTCAGTATGCAGAAGAAAAAAAAGAACTATAAAATTCAGTACGCAGAAGGACCAAAAATAAAAAAGAATAGCCCACTTGGTTGGCCTCTTGCAGTGAAAGCAGGAGAACAAGGGTTCAAGTCCAAGGGGGTATATTTAATTTGAGTGGTGGGGACGGATGGGGTGCAAGGTAACTAAAGAAAATAAAAAGATCCATTTTCATTGAGCAAACCTGCTTCTTCTTGGAGTTCTCTTTCTTCAAATATTCAGCGAAGAATTCCTTCGTCATTGGACACCATACCTCAGCACACTGTACATTTGCAATAAATCCTCCTTTGACTAGATCCAACCAGTTTGCCTCATACAATTTAGGGCCAATAAGGAAATTCAAATCTGTAATTCTTTCATCTTCTCTCACAAGTGTAGCTGTAATTTAAAAATAAGTTGCACTCCCAATTAAAAAGGACGAATGTTGGATACTGCAGTATCAAAACTAACTTTATCATAAACATACCAGTAAGCCCAAGTTTGCAGTGTGATTTAGTAAGGCTGATAACTTTACGAAACATATGAGCAGGAACCACATGAACCTGAAGAAATGAGATGTCATGAAGAAACGAGATGTCATGAATGCATATCTATATCACAAATAATATATATCATTAAAATGGTGGAGTGCATTCACAGATATAGAACGACTATGAATCAATTAAACGATTACCTCATCCATGAGAAGCAATCCCCATTCTCTATTTCTAATTTCTTCGATAATCTTTTCAGATTCTTCAGACCGTTTACCACCAAAGGCAACCATGTTATATGTTGTCACAACCACCCCAGCATTGCCACGGAATCTTTCTTTGCTATCAGAAGTAAAACGACAAATATAATCATCTTGTATGGTAGACCACAATTTGAATTGAAAGGCCCATTGATCCACAGAAACAGCATTTGTTGCCAAACAAAGACAGCTCTTCTTTATGCGGCATGCTGCAGAGACGCCAACAAGAGACTTTCCAGCACCACAAGGAAGCACGATAATGCCAGACCTTGCCCTACCTGAAATTCAAATAATCCTAATATGATTCCAAAAGACATTTGTTTGATTATGGAATCGATTTGAAGACGGAGAAAAAAAGAAGATAAATACACTTATCTGACAATTACACAACAATATTATAAATTTTGATGAAGAAATTACACAACTTCTGTAGTCACTGATAACCTTACCATTTCCAAACATTTTACTGAGACTCTTTTCTTGATATGGTCGTGGTTGAGCATGAGGCTTCAGTTCCATATTAAGGTCAGGGTTGACCTGTCATGTCAAAGGTACTTTTAGTTGAAAGATATGCAAAAAGTCTGTGAATTCCATGATAATGTCTGGACCATCAATCAATCTTTATAATATTCTAAAGAGCAAATCTATAAAGTTGAAATGCGCTACTAACGTTATCATTTCTGAAGTCATACTCCTCCAACATCGGATAATTTAATGCATTTGGCAAGCAACGTTGTTTTACATTCTCGACCTGCCAAAAAGAAATGAACTGTTTTAACAAATTTAGACCTTTAGTCAATGCAGCGAAAGCCTAATTTTTTGTTACTTCTCTTTTAGCAAAAAATAAAAAATAAACTGCTGCATCTCAGAGAAACTTGACCCATTCAATCTTCTAACAGAAACTTGTAAGGAACCATGAGAAAACAAGAACTAAACATAAAAACTCTCTGTACACTCTTTGAAACTAAACATAAAAACCCTCCCCAGTTTTGTACCTGGCGAGATCAGTCTCAACTAGAATGACTTTAGTCAGGAAGTTTCCAAAACACAATACATGAGTGGACTCGTCGATCAAGCACCCAAAACAGAACAAAGTCAATAGTTCGCAGACATGTATGATGAACCTAAGCCATGAAGCAACATGGATGTATGATCAGTGATAGGTCAACTTAAAAATATAACATATAGTAAAACCTGCCTGGGAAGGGTCAATCTCAAATGAATGAGTTTCTTTCTCTTCCGCTACAGCCGCCAATTCTGCTTCATTTAGCAACCCATCATGACCAGTTGCAATTTCACCAGCAGCCTTGCTGATTGTAAATCCATCGCTTCCATGTGGATTCTGAAAAGGACAAACATAGATTCAAGAAACAAAGTCAATAGGTATAAAAGAATTAAAAAAACAATTACACAAGCAGGAAAGTGAGTAAGAAGGATAGATAAAGGATGAAATGTATTTTTAAAGTGATCATCCAAGCATTTGGAAGTTAGAAGCTATTAAATTCCACTTCCAAGTGATCATTCAGTAGAAAATCTATTACAATAAGTTAAACAGTAAAGAAAAATAAATATACACCTAAGATCAATGAATTCAATCACATTCAGTAACCAACCTCAGAGACCATCCTTGCCCGGGCTATAACATCATCCTGAAGCAGCCTCTTCAAGACCTGCACATATGAAGATTAAAGGTTATTATCAAACCTCAATGAAACAAAAACCCCTC
The DNA here is from genome assembly GCA_019454045.1 of Zanthoxylum bungeanum. Taxonomy (NCBI): domain Eukaryota; kingdom Viridiplantae; phylum Streptophyta; class Magnoliopsida; order Sapindales; family Rutaceae; genus Zanthoxylum; species Zanthoxylum bungeanum. Next base: position 145,263 of record SKCR01028251.1, read on the forward strand.
CAGTCCTACGTAAGCATAACCAGCTTACCTCTGGGAAAGGTGATTCAACTAAATACCTATTCTTCTTAAGCACAAGCTTCACTTTTCCATAATTAGCCGTTGACGCATGAATGAAGTCAATCATTTCTTTAGGTAATATCGTTTTCGACAACTTATTCAAAACAGAAATGATAGTCTCAGTCTCAAGTCCCACTGACACAGCCGCATACAAAGAATGTGGAGTCAGATTATACTCATGCATAGACTCCGGCCTAGAACGTTGTAAATTAAAATTATCAATCATATAACACAAGGCATTCAAATCATAAATTAACTGCAACAAAATTGAATTTAGTACCTGCAAACGGGCTCGGCTATAGCAATGAGAAAATCATATGCTTGTTTGTATAATGGAGAGAATGTTTCGAGAAATATTCGCCCATCAGCACAAGCCCATAACGGTCGATTAGCATGATCAGGTTTCAATTCTAGCTTGCTAAAATCACGTTTTTTCTCTTCCTTTTCACCTTCAATATTTAAAATATCAAATGAATTCAAATGGAATCTTAAACATTGAAATATAAATTTAGTAATAAAAATTCAAATACCATCACGATTATCATCCTCAGCATCTTCATTGTAATAGGCGTCAACGTCATCCACAAATTTACCGCTGTGATCATCCTGCAGAAATTACTTGATTTTACAAGCACTATAATTTATTTGTTTTTTAAAAATGGAAAATATGAAGAATTCATGGTAACCTTATTAGAAAACTTAGGCTTTTTGCTAGGTCGGCCCTTGTCACCTGAAAAATTAATAAGAATGATAACATTAATACGTATTTATTATTATTGATTTGATAAAATTATAATCCAATTCTGTAAATGAAAAAAAAATGAAACTATACGCACCACGGTGGTGGCTTTTATGATGATGCATGGATGAGGATCTACCGCGAGGAAGAAGATGATTATTTATTCCTCGACTTGCCCTTGTATAATGATGAAAGAATAACGACTATAATGTTGGGCCGCCCATTGAAATATACGGCCCAAATAGATCAACTTAACCCATTACTTTAGGCCCATAAATAGCCCACAACCTGGTGACTTCCGCCTAGAGGTGAGCAAAACCGGTTTCGGTTCCGGTTCCGCATGGAACCGGAACCTACCCGAAAAAATCGGTTCCTAACTAAATGGAACCGGAACTTACCCAATTAAATATGGTACCCTATTATTCGGTTCCGGTCCGGTTCTGAATTACCATATTTTAAAATATTTTAATGAAAACTATATTTCGATACGAGTCCGTAGGAAAAAACGGGGACCAAATCGGAGTCCGCAAACTCAAGAACGAAGAAAATGAAGTTTTAGTACTCACCGGGAAGGTGCACTTCTCTTCGATAATTAGAGCATATCAGGCAGCAAAATCATCCTCAATGCACTAATCATCATCTCCTAGACCAACAGAAACTAGACGTGTTCCACCTGCATTAACCAGCAGAATGTAAAATAAGAACATAACAAAGAGAGATTTGTGTGTTTGGGGACTCATTATGCAGCAAACCCATAGATAGAATGTCATCACTGAAAGCTCGGAATATTAAAGTTTAATAGTTTTTTTACAGTTAGTAACTTCTAAAATTAGCACCAATCCTATATATAAAATTTAAAAAAAAAAAAATTGTAATTGAGTTATACATTGCTTGCAAAGTTCTTCATCAATCACCAATCCTATATGTTTCCAAAACAGTTCTTCAAGTACCAAACCAGTTCTATATTCGATTCGAGAAACAGGTTCCATGGTCCGATTCCGATTCCGACCAGTTTAGAACCGGAACCGGACCTGTTAAAATCGATTCCTTCATTTTGGAACCGGAACCGGACCTGTTACAACCGGTTCCGGTTCCAAACCCGAAAAATCGGTCATGTTCTAACCGATTCCACGTAGAATCGAAACTGATACTCACCTTTACTTTCGCCTCATGTAGTGATGCTAACTGGCTGCCAATTTAAGCTTCTCCATGATCATTTGTAAAGTTCATGATCATTGTATTGAGTTGTTGTCCGCTGATGGCTCATTGAAAATTTCGTTTGATAAGTATAGTTGGTTATGGGTCGGGATTAAAATAATAACAATATTTGTTGATGGTGGTTTTTCACCCCCAATAAGTCAACATCCCGAAAAATGGCAAGAAAATAATTTACGCTTACGATGATGAGTTTTGTGATTAATAAAGGTCCTCGTTAGGGCGATATTAGGTAGAAGGGCCCGAGCCTGAGGCGCAGAATTGATCCGACCAGAGGAGGTCATGTTCCGACTATAGGAGGTTATGATCCGACCAAAGGAGGTCATGTTCCGACCAGATGAGTTCATGTTCCGACCAGAGGACACAACATGATGCAGGTTTCAGAGGCCGACAACATCAGAACCTAGACCGACCACTTCAGACCGGTAGCTCGGATCAGTCATATCCTTCCTTTTAGATCGGAAGATTGAGCTCGGATACTTCGGGTCAGGTCGGAAGTAGTAAGAGTAGTGTGGCTCATTATCTGGCCGTCCTCATGACACCCGACGTGTGATCGGGACTGTTTGGACTTTTCCCTATGACATGTACCACCGTATGAGAGAAATTTACAAGCTGTCATCATAATAGTGAAGTGTGGCAGTGTGGAAAATAGAGTGATTTGATAATGAGTCATATGACAGGTTTGCTTTCGGCGAAACAGTTAGGGCAGAGAGCTCATCAATCGGCAGGAAAATCACGTGGCTGACGTCATGACGATATGAGAATAATGTTATTTTTTCCTTAGTATATAAAGGGAGTGTAACATCATTTGTAAGAGATAGCAAAATTTATAAAAGAAGAAAGAAAAACTACTTGCAAAAGTATGAAAGACCAACAACTCGGTTTTCTTTAGACTCTACTGAAAAACAGGTCGGCCGAGCTCGGTTTGATAATAAAAAGTAACACCCCACTTTGTACCCGTGGACGTTAAGTTGGATTCGCTCCGCCGAACCACGTAAAACTCTCTTGTCGATTCTGTGATTGTTTTGTCTTCCGCCAAGTTTGTTAAAATTATTTGAAGGATTATTCCAGGAGCGTTATCCATAAACTGTCTCTGAAACGAAAATCACCCGTCAACAAAGATTTATTATAGGTTTTCATTCTTTTCTTTGTTAAAATAGATAATGAATTTTGTATTTTTAAAAATATTTGTTAGGATTTATTACCGGACACGTATTTTGTATTTTCGGAATTCGAAAAAGAGAAGAAGATACCGAATGGGCCTTAAAAGCCAGACGTTCAGTTTCCGAAGATGGAGGGTATTATGGTCATTTCCGGTACCTAAAAGGTCTAAAATTTAACAAATTACGAAAGCGGGTAAAGATCTTCCCATCCAAATCCGCGGGTCACTCTCTCTCACCATTTTACGTGTTCTTCTTGTTCATTCGTCATCGAAGACTCTGAAGCAGCGAGAGCTGACAGGAGGAGGATAGAAACTAAACAAAGATGAGCGGTCACGATTCGAAGTACTTTTCCACGACCAAAAAAGGAGAAATCCCTGAGCTCAAAGAAGAACTCAATTCTCAGTACAAGGTAATAATTGCCTTTCAATTTTCATATTTGTGGCTGTTTGTTTACGGTGTTGATCTCTGATCTGCATTAACTAGAGCTTTGATTTGCGGCAGTTTAGCCTCCTCTTTCGGCTGATTGATAACTGTTCTTAGCAGATCTATTACTTTGTTTCGTTGTTTAGAATTTAGCGTTTCGGAAATTTTATGGATCGCAAGCTGATATGTGGTTCTTTTGATGGAAATTTCGTTTTGTTTGGTTGATCAGAAGACGTTGCAATAGAAACGGAAAAAAAAAATTCTGATATTTTACTTGGTCTAGCGATTTGACTTTAGGCTGATTGAAATTGGACTTAGTGAGGGATTATTCTGTTAGGATAGGATACTAATTTATGAGCAATTTAGAAGAAACTATTGAATGTTGTCATTTTGATTAGAAGCCATTATAGGATTTGAAGATTCTGTTTATTTTTTTATTGCTTGTTTGAGGTTAATAATTAGTGACTGTGTTAGATCTGCAATCCACTAGCACTGTTATAGAATTCTGCTTGCTGGAAGTTGTGTGTTTTTAATTTGGATAATAACTGTAATTTGAATATGATGTGTCACGAGCAGATTAGTGTTGGGAAGCAAAAAGAAATTTACTATGTATTTTGGTTATGATGCCCCCATGAATTTTTCTTCAAAATGAATACATAAATCATAGTTCATCATCACTAATAGTAATATCCCAATAATTTTCATGGATTAGAATGTCAGACATTTTTAAAGATTTTTGTGACAATCCTATTATTAATAATTTCTTTTTCTATGTTATGTAGGATAAGAGAAAAGATGCTGTGAAGAAGGTGATTGCTGCTATGACTGTTGGGAAGGATGTTTCATCATTGTTCACAGATGTAGTGAATTGCATGCAAACTGAAAATTTGGAGCTGAAGAAGCTTGTTTATTTATATCTTATAAATTATGCTAAAAGTCAGCCGGACCTAGCCATTTTGGCAGTAAACACATTTGTGAAGGTAAAAGTTACGATGAATGATGTGTCTAATGAATTGTGTGTTTAACACTGCTGTAATAATGCATTTAGGCTTTAGCATCTCTAATGTACCTTTATGAAATGCAGGATTCTCAGGATCCAAATCCTTTGATTCGAGCTTTGGCTGTGCGGACAATGGGATGCATTCGTGTTGATAAAATCACAGAATATCTATGCGATCCTCTTCAGAGGTGTCTTAAGGTTGAAGCTTGGGTCTTTTAAAATAATTGCATATTCCCAGCTGCTGGAACTAATGTTGAGTTTTCATATTCAATGTAGTATTTACTCTTTGCTGCTTCAACAACTGTAGCATATTTATTGTACTCTGACTTGCACTTCACCACTTTTTCTTTTTTCTAAGTCATTATGTTATAATATTCTGTCAGGATGATGATCCGTATGTACGCAAGACAGCAGCCATATGTGTTGCCAAACTCTATGACATAAATGCCGAGTTGGTTGAGGATAGGGGCTTTCTGGAATCTCTCAAGGATTTGATATCTGACAACAATCCAATGGTCGTAGCAAACGCTGTGGCAGCACTTGCAGAGATTCAAGAAAATAGTAGTAGCCCTATCTTTGAAATCACTGGTCACACACTCCAGAAGCTCCTTACTGCTCTGAATGAATGCACAGAGTAAGTTTACATTTGAAAACTTATGTTTTTTGTTTCCTCCTTTGACACTTATTTAAAATTGAAAAATTTTATGTATTGGAACATATGGGCAGGATATGGCAGCTCAATTTGAGCTGTCTTTTTTCTGAGTATAGCCGATGTCCTCTCTCTCTTCTTCTTCTTCCTTTTTTTTTCCCAGTTTTAAATGTCAAACTACTTCTTGAAGTTGTTTTCAACTTTTCTTGGTAAAGGCTTGTGCTTAAGAAAGATAGCATTGACTTTGGTCATTCTGTGTAATCTATATAGGTGTGTGGAGATAGATGTTTTCCTAGCTATCTTGTGCACACAACTGTCTATTTACGTTTGTAGTGAATTTGAATACTAAGAATATTTTGATTGAGATGTTTTGATCTTTCACATCTTACTTTAAATGGTTCTTTCATGAGTAGACTCCTAAAAATTGTTCTGCACTTGGCAGCTTTTTATGCTACAATGATGGTAGTTTTAATCCATTATTCAGTTGCCTCTCATCTTTTTGTAAGTTTTGACAGTGAGAACCTTTAGTTTGCTATTATAATGTGAATTATTCGATTTTGCAGGTGGGGTCAAGTTTTTATATTGGATGCTCTCTCCAAATATAAAGCAGCTGATGCTCGTGAAGCTGAAAATATAGTGGAGAGAGTTACTCCACGACTACAGCATGCTAATTGTGCTGTTGTACTTTCAGCTGTTAAGGTATCTTTCAATTTTCTGTATTGATCGGTATACATCTTGGTTTTCTAGTTTGTACTTATATCAGTCAACGGTTTGCTTAGTTCCGTCATTTTTTACCCTTTTCCAATTTTCTAATGGCCGCTAGATGATTCTCCAACAAATGGAACTTATCACCAGTACTGATGTTGTTCGAAACCTTTGCAAAAAGATGGCTCCTCCTCTTGTGACATTACTCTCTGCTGAACCTGAGATACAATATGTTGCATTGCGTAATATCAACCTTATAGTACAAAGACGCCCTACAATTCTTGCACATGAAATTAAGGTGATCAATAAATTCTTCCTTGGTTCGTGATGACTGTTGTGTAATGCATGGTTATAATATTCATGCTTAGCCTTTTAGAAATTGTATTAGAAGGGACACTGTACTTATCAAACTCCTTGATGTTCTGCTAGGTTTTTTTCTGCAAGTACAACGACCCAATATATGTGAAGATGGAAAAGTTAGAAATCATGATAAAGCTGGCTTCTGATCGAAATATAGACCAGGTTGGTAAACTTAGGTTAGAAATCTCTGCTGTTGGTTTGTCTTGAACTTCCAATTTCTTGTTAAAACAGTATTTATCTTGTGATGCTCTCGTGGTGAACCCTTCTGCAGGTTCTGTTGGAGTTCAAAGAGTATGCCACAGAGGTAGATGTAGATTTTGTCCGAAAGGCTGTCCGTGCAATTGGTCGTTGTGCCATAAAATTAGAAAGAGCAGCTGAACGGTGCATAAGTGTTCTGCTTGAGTTGATCAAGATTAAAGTAAATTATGTGGTTCAAGAGGCTATCATAGTTATTAAAGATATCTTTAGAAGATACCCTAACACGTAGGTGACAGATTTCCTATCCTTTTGACATCAGATTATTATAACAATGGGAAAACCCTTCAAAACTTGATTTTGAATCTTCATCACTGGTTGCAGCTATGAGTCCATCATTGCAACGCTCTGTGAGAGCTTAGACACTTTAGATGAGCCTGAAGCTAAGGTGGGGAGAATGTTCCTTCAGCTGCTGAGTAATTTGTTAAGTTTTTTATTTCCTGAACTTATATTTGTGCTTCCTTGATCTGGTATCTCTCCCCACAGGCATCCATGATTTGGATAATTGGTGAATATGCAGAAAGAATTGACAATGCTGATGAGCTCCTTGAGAGCTTCTTGGAGAGTTTCCCTGAAGAGCCTGCACAAGTCCAGTTGCAATTACTAACGGCAACTGTTAAACTTTTCCTTAAGAAGCCTACTGAAGGCCCACAACAGATGATTCAGGTAACACTAAATGCTTGTAAGTTTCATCTTGTTTACCCTTTGTCATGGAAGTATAATATATCCTACCCTTTTGAAGCAATTCTTCTAGTACTGAAATCTGTTGATGAATTGTGGCTATGTTAATAGAATGTCATTTTGGTGATAGTGTTATATTGTGCTTCTCAAATTATAATATGATATTGCCCAGTAGTGTGTCAGAGTCTGCTAGTTTGAGGAAGCAAATCCTAGTTATATATGAAATAGTAACATGTTTATCTGTTTAGGAGCAACTACCTTTATAGTGAGATGTTGGTGTAAAATGTAATTCCTCTTCCATATCTAGAAGAAAATAGTGATTATCACTATGTTTTTGACAGTAGTACAGAAATATTGACTGCTAACCTTTTATCACTATAGTTGCACCGTTGTACATGTTGAATCTTCAAATATTCCAGCCAAGTCTCACTATATGGACACATGCTCGCAGGTTGTTCTAAACAATGCTACCGTAGAAACGGACAATCCTGATCTGCGGGATCGTGCTTACATATATTGGCGTCTTCTATCAACTGATCCTGAGGTTTGGATTTACTCAAATAATTTTTTTGTATCACCTTTTCAGCAACTGGTTTAGCGGATGTATAAACCCGATGTTCTCTGTCTCATTATGGTGGTTGGTTTTTGTTGGGGGTTGGGTAAAAGAGTATATACTGCCGCTGGAGTCCATTATTTAGCCATGCTTGCTAGAGTTACCACCAAGGGTGGTAACAACTGAACTGAATCTATATTATTCGTATCAAAATTGAGGATTTTACATGAGTCCAGCCAGTGCTCAGCCCCAGATCTTTAAAGTAAATTATTAGCATTGAACCCTTTGGCTCTAAAGATCTGTGTGTGTGCTTGCATGTAGAACATTAGACATTTTTGTGCCCTGTCTGAGCTGTGCATATGATGGGCCTCTTTTTTTTTTTTTTTTTTTTTTTTTTAACCTTTCAGGCAGCTAAGGATGTTGTGCTAGCTGAGAAGCCTGTGATCAGCGATGATTCAAACCAAATTGATCCTTCTCTTCTTGATGAGCTTCTTGCCAACATTGCTACACTGTCCTCTGTGTACCACAAACCGCCAGAGGCTTTTGTAACGCGTGTGAAGACCACTGCCCCAAGAACTGAAGATGAGGACTATCCTAGTGGGAGTGAACAGGGGTATTCCGATGCACCCGCTCATGTTGCTGATGGGGGAGCATCACCACAAACTAGTTCAAGCAGTGCCTCATATACTGCAACAAGGCAGCCAGCACCTCCTGCTGCTCCTGCACCTCCTCCAGTCCCTGATTTACTCGGTGATCTGATAGGCCTAGATAATAGTGCTGCCATCGTCCCTGTTGACCAGGCTGCCGCTTCCCCTGTGTAAGTGTGATGAAACATGCAAGTTACTTGTCTCTTAGTTGTGATGCAATCTCATTAGCTTTTATTATTCATTTCACTAAATGTTATTATTATGTAATTACACAATGACGAATCTGGCTTGCAGCTCTTGGGATGATTATGATAGTGATTAGTTTAACCAAAATGTGCATGCCTATAAATTGCATTTACTGAATATTTTGTCCTTGATCGCAGCCCAACTTTGCCTGTTGTACTACCAGCATCCAGTGGACAGGGACTGCAGATCAGTGCAGAGTTAACACGACAGGATGGTCAAGTATTTTACAGTATGCTGTTTGAGAACAATACACAAACTCCGCTAGATGGGTTCATGATTCAGTTTAACAAGAACACATTTGGTCTTGCAGCTGGTGGACCCCTTCAGGTAGTCAATGTTTGTGTTTCAAGTCAGTTTTGTTCATGCATCATTTGGCTTTTAAAATTCATGTATTTCTTGTCTATAAGGTTCCGCAATTGCAACCGGGAACATCGGCCAGGACACTGCTGCCAATGGTATTGTTCCAGAATATGTCTGCTGGTCCTCCAAGCTCAGTTCTGCAAGTTGCTGTGAAGAATAATCAGCAGCCTGTGTGGTACTACACTGACAAGATCTCTCTTCATGTGTTGTTCACCGAGGATGGGAGAATGGAGAGAGGAAGCTTTCTGGAGGTAAACTTGTTCATTTTGTCTTATTTGGTACAAAACAGAGTAAATCTATCGTATCAGTATCCTTGCACTGGTAAAGTGGGAACCAGTTCAAGCTAACAGGAAACTTGTGTGTGGTTTTCCGATTCCGAAATTGATGTTGTCAGAGCTGAAATTGAGTGATGAATTGATGAAGCGATTTTATCTTCTTTTTTTTTTTTTTAAATTGTTGTCAACAGAAAATATTTCCCAGCTTTGACAGCCTTATTGTACCAATTGGAACATTACACCTCTTACTCGACTATTTCTTTTCCATTTTGCAGACATGGAGGTCCCTTCCTGATTCCAACGAGGTCTTGAAGGACCTTCCCGGGGTTGTGGTGAGCAACGTGGAAGCAACTCTGGATCGGCTGGGTGCATCAAACATGTCCTTTATAGCGAAGCGCAAGAATGCAAACCAGGATGTTTTCTATTTCTCTGCTAAGATCCCTCGAGGTGTACCCTTCTTGATCGAACTCACCACAGTCATCGGAACTCCTGGAGTCAAGTGTGCGATCAAGACTCCAAATCCGGATATCGCCCCTCTTTTCTTCGAAGCCATAGAGACTCTCCTCAATGCTTGATTCTTTTCTCCCAACTTTTTTTTTGGTTAATGTAAAATCTATCTTGGCTACTGAGGCTCTGGGTGATCATTGCACCACTGCGGCCCGTGTGCTTTTCCAAACTTTTAAATTTTTTGTCATTTTTTCGTCAGTCTTCACATTTTGGTAGTGTTTCGTTTAAAATGGATTTTATTGATCGACTCTGATTGTTAAATATTGGAAAACAAAACACGCCACAACGAAGTAGAACACGTAAAGGTACTTAGAGACGAGTACTTTTCTTGCTGCTTGTCGTCTCACGATGTGTGTGTATATATATAGACAGTAGACCGATGTGTGTGCGTGTGTTTCTTGTAAAAGTCTGAGATAATTGAGGATTTTATCTGTTCCGTTTAAATCCATAATGCGTGATTTGATGGTGAGTTTTTCAACGATTTCAAAAAAAAAAAAATAGAGACAATAGATACACATATACACAGTATGCGCACAACCACACACGACCATATATATAAAAAAATTGGGTGCGAGAATCTCCATGAAATTTTGATATATCTATGTAGTCATTTTCTTGTTTGGGCGGCATGAAAATAACATACTAATATTCGAGATAGTATATGTATTATCTCGAATAATATTTGAAAAGATAAGATATTCTTATAAGTATTTTCTCATACAGGCGTATGAAAATATTATGCGGATGTTCGCACTTAACAAAAGTTATATATTATATAATATGTATTTTATGTGGACATCTACACTTTAAAAAATATACAACTTTCCTGTTAAATAAAATAAATACAACTCAGTTTAATAACGAGCTTACAACAAACAGGAATGCCAATTACACTCAATTCAACATTGAATTTTTGTTATTTTGGGTTTAAAATAATAAATTTTAAAAAATAAGTTTTAAAATTTTAAAATTATCTAATTATTTTATATATAAAAAGATAAAAATTCGATGGAGATTTAGGGTCTGTTTGGTTCAACGAAGGGGATGGGAGGGGAGGGGAGGGGAGGGATTTTAATGGATGAGAGGGGAGGGGAGGGGAGGGGAGGGGATGGAACTTGGAAGGGAACAAATTTTAATTAAATGTATGTTTGGTTCAAATGAGGGGAGGGGAGGGGAGGGGATGATTTTTAATTAGATATATGTTTGGTTCAAGAAAGGAGGGGAGAGATTTTAAAACTAATTTACTATTTTATCCTTGTAGCCTTTTATAAATAAAATTAAAACAATATAGGCTTATATTATATTTGAATTAAATAAAGAATAAAATTAAAATTAAAAGCTCTACATAATACGTGTTATTAAAAATAAAATTAAAACAAACATCAAACCAGTAGCTAGGATTTGACATAGATGAATAGATAAAGAAACACTCCAAAATATCCAAGTTTATAACATAAATTACTAAAATGATTAAGTTCAGATAATACGCGAAATGTTAATAAGGTTTCAGCAAAATAACAATTATTAAGCTCAAGTCTTTAATCAAATACATCATCTCTCTGAAGAGCGAAAGACCATTTGCATGATCACTGTCTTACGTGCTTCCGCTGGACATTGAAGAATTATTCTAAGTTTGTCAGCATCTTTCATTAAAGAACAATGGATCTTGGGCAATGAGTTTGTATCACATCCACAATCCTTGATTAAATTCCAAGCTTCTTCCTCAGAAATTGGAGGCAGCTCATAGTTATGGCGTTCTCTCATTATTTCATTTCCTTCTCTTATTGCTGCATTCCCTTCTCTCAAAGCCTCTTCAACCACATGCATTGTCTTTTTAAGTTCAACAAATTCATTATTTTTGTCTTTGTTGGCCACTCTAGATTTCTTCTTTTTACTGCCATCATTTGATGTGGGTGAAAAATCTTGTGATTGCATTCCATCATCAAAATAAGTATCAAAGTTCTCCAAATGCACCTCATTCCGAGAGATACTATTATCAAGGTCATCAATAGATTCAATGAAGTCTTGCTCTGTGGTAGAATGCCCTTGTTTTCTTGTCTCCTTTCCAGTCCCACCTTCATCTCCGTTAGTTATATTATACCCGTAAAGTTTCACCATCTTCTCATAATTTGGAATTGAGACATTTTTCCAATATGCTGCCTTTGGTTTTGATTGAAAAAGGTAAATTTTACATAAGTTAATCAAGTATTGATTAATGACATATTATAAATTACAAAATCTAAGAATTTTACCTCAATTAGAGCATCTCAAACTTCTGGCTCAGCATCCCTCAAATGAGTAGATGGATTCCAAGCAAACCCACTCATATTATTTTTTAAAAATATCATAAACATCAGTAAAGTTTTTTTTTTACAGTTTTCCAGCGATTTTTTACCCTCTCATTGTCAACTTTCTTCCCAAATAATGCATTCAACTCAGCCACAATATTTTCATATGCAGTTGTAGTGAATGTACCATTGACTTTGTTACCTTTTTCATATTCGTGCATGAAAGCATCAATAAGAGCATGAGCATCGTCCATGGCTCTAGACCAATTCAAGTGCTCATTACCATTGTTTGTTGGTAATTGCCTTTCGGGTGCCATGCTACTATATTTATAAATCATAACATAACAAAATTAATAAAATGAGATAATAAACAAAAAATATTGGAATAATAACGTAAACATGTTTCATTTCAACAACATCAACATTGCAAACTCAAATCCAACGTACATCAATGTAAAATAAACATTCATGTAATAAATACAAGTGATTTGCTAGACTATCTCTTATAAGCTCACTCCGAGCAACCTCCTCACCGTCATTTCTCGAAGCTTGATTATTTTCGTGAGATACATTTTGATTTGCAAGTTCAACATCTACTTCAGCTATAAAGTCTTCATCCGGGTCTATGCTTATTAAATAATTGTGACGAATGCAACATGCAAAAATGATCAGTTTTTGAGCTTTGACTCCATAAGTGGGCTCTGTTAAATTAGATAAAATCTCAAATCTTTTTTTAACACCTCAAAGGCTCTTTCAATTGCATTGTGCAATGACGCATGTCGAAAATTAAATAATTCTTTATAATTTTTTGGTGGATTTCTTGTCGAATATTCTTTCAGATGATATCGAACTCCTCTATAAGGTGTAATAAGCCCACTTGTCAACATGAAGCCATCATCAACAAGGTAATATTTTCCTATAATCAATGTAAATAATCAATGTGATAGATTGAAAAATAGGAAAATGAAGAATTTTAATGTATTATGAGTTCTTAATTACTTTGAGAAATTTTAAGTCTATCTTCTCGTGTTAATGCATTCTTTATAATTATTGAGTCAGAGGCAGTGTCTTCCCATCCAGCGAGCACATAAGTAAACTTTAAATCAAATGTGCACGCTGCTAACACATTTTGTGTTGGGTAGTCTTTCCTACCAATATACAGAGGAGCATCTCTTGAAGATACTTTGACACGTATATGTGTCCCATCTATGGCACCAATACAATCCTGACACAATGTATTTATATTAATATAATCTAAGTAGATCATGCTAATGTTTGAGTGTTGGGTGACTTAATGATAAAATCTTTACCTTAAAATATGGGTAGAATCTACTACTCCTATGAATTTCAAGAGGGACTATTGAGCCATCGGGTTGTACAAAGAATTTTTCTTCCAATTCAAGAATAGCTCTCAACACTTTATGAAGATGATGACTAATTGTCTCACCAGAACGACGAAACCAAAAGTTGATTTCACGATTTTTAGCATTATGTGTCAATATGTAAATTGATTTTGTAACTTGTTCTTCCACACTTGACCATCGTGTTGGTTGTAAGCCACCCTACCTTTCTAGCATATCACATAATATTAATAAAGCTTTCGAACCCATTCTTAATATATTTCTACTAGTTTCACTATTTCTAATTCGACCCATTATTTCTTCACGTACTCTTTCTCTCTCGGAGCTCATATTATAACTCAATTTTCTCTTACGAGACATCCGAATAACAAAGCAATAAACAATAGCACACATGAGTTGAGCTATATCTCTTCGGCGTAAATCAAACCATCTATTGACGATAATTTTCCAACCTTGATGATCCATCTAAAATAATAAAAATTTTATAAAATTAAAATAGAATTTTTGTATGGTTTAAAAAATAAAAAATACAAATTAAAATAATTTATCTACAAAGGAAATAGAAAGAAAAGCAAAAACCAAAATAGAAGGAAAAATAAAGGTAAAGCATGCAGTAGAATAAAAAAAAAAAAAATCAAAAGTAAAAGCAAATAAAACAATAGAAGAAATCAAAGAGTGCGTACCTGAGAGAATAAAAAGTAAAGAAAGGACGTAACCTAAAACAAAAAAGCAAAGAAAGGAAGTAAAGTCCAGGGAAGCAAAGAATAAAATAATAGAAGAAAAAACAAAAAAAAAACAAAGAAAATGAAGAAGAGAGAGCGTACCTGATAAAAGAGAAAAGAATTGAATTGTCAAGCAAATATAAGAGAATAAAATAAGAAGAATTGAATGGTGAAGCAAATATAAGAGAGATTTGTAATTAGGATAATTTTGGATTTTAATGTATAAGTATGGATAATTTAGTCAATGTATTTAAAATTTTAATTGCTCACTTTCTCTCCCCTCCAAAAACCCCCACTTTTTGAGGGAGCTAAAATTGGCTTAGGAGAGATTTTGATCCCCTCCCATCCCCTTAAAAAAATTAAACCAAACAAACATAATTTAAAATAGAGAATTGATATTCTGACTCAATTTTATACTCACACCATTACAGAACGCAGAAATCACTGCCGTTTTGAGAAAAAATTAAAAAACAAGAATGAACTTATCCCGTAGCCAAACACCATTTGACAAATATTTACCCTAATCCCCAAATGAATTCACCAACTTCATAGAAACAAAATCAACCACCATTTTCATGAATTAAGAAACCACCAAAATGATGCAGCCTAGTGCATTTATTCCTCCACTTGCTTCAGAACTCAACTAAACGAATCATTCAAGCGATACCCAGAACGCAGACTCAGCCGAAATTGCAAAAGAATACACCAACTCCATACTAACGGCAACCCTGCTCACCAAATCATCCTCCACTGTGCTCTTCAAATCGTCCTCCACCGTCGCCGGCGAACAAGTGCCACGTCATCTCAGGCAAAGTTCATTCTTGTATTCAAATCGGCCCCTGCTCTGGATTTCATGTTTTGCTTTTGTTGGCAAAATGAAAAACAAACAAACCCATACCTTGGTTGGCGACGGTGGACGAAGAACGCAGGGTGGACGACGAGCACATAATAGGTTCCCCAAAAAATTGAATTTGGTGAAGTTAATTTGGGGATTAGGGTGAAGATGAGTTGGATGGGTTTGTTTGGCTAACTTGACTAATTAACGAAGCAAATCAACCCCAAATTTCAAATTTCACAGTGATGTGGATTTCAAATTTGGTGTTAAGGAAGCAAATTAGGATGGAAGTGCTGACACTTGCTAATTTGCGCACACATAATTTCGGTGAGTATTGGGCGCTTCCATTACACTTCCTCTGCTAACTAATTGCTAGGGTTTTGGTGAGAAATTAGGGCTTTATTTCCTCTGCGTAGCTTTAGCTAAGGAAAATGTTATGTGAAGATGGATGGGTTTGTTTGGGTAATTAGATAGAATCTTTAAATCTAAAACGCACAGTTTGATATTTCTTTAATTAAAAGAATGAGTCACAATATCATTTCTCTTTAAAATAACCCCCCTCCCCTCCAAAACCCAACACACAATTAAGGGGGGTGTATTCAATTGAGATTTTAAAAGACTATTTATGAATAAATAAGTCCTGTAGATTTTAAAAGACATTTAAAGAATGTAATAGACATTTAAAGAATGTGAAGACTTACAAGATTTTATTAGATTTCTTTTAATCAAGATTTTTTACATATTAGATTTTAAAAGACTTATTTTATAAGAATTTGTAAGATTTGAAAGGACCATTATATTTTTTTTCTTTTTTATAACCGATATTATATGGAACGTAACCATAAATAAAAAAAATTAATGAAAGTCAATTGGTTCAAAATGTCCGAATGTCATTTCTCTGACCTAGGAATATTTTATGAGTTTCTATGACAAAATGTCATTTCTCTGACTTAAGAAGAAAAGATAACACTTCGGGATCAATGATCTTAATAATTGATAAATAATTTTTTCCTTAAATTTGGGTTTTTTTTTAAAAAAAATAAAATACAAGTAAAAAATTAGCGAGAAAATGAGGAAAAAAATCTTTGTTGTGCTAAATTCATTTTGTACATTATTATCTATCCGAATGAAGAAGTTATGTTGGCCTCAAAGAAAATCTATGAAATTATCTTTAAATGTGATAAAATTTTCCTCATCGAAAATGAAATTCATTAAGAAAAATAGTTGGAGAAATGACATTATCAGTTGCATTTAAAAGAAAGTCATATTGTTTTATTTGAAAGAAAAAAGAAGAAATTACTAATAAGCAAGTAATTTATTCACGAAGAACTAACATGTATGTTCATCTTCTATTTTCTAACTAACATGTATGTTCATCTTCTATTTTCTAACACTCAAAAAAATCTTATGTAAAAAGTCTCATGGGTTAGGGTGAGATTTTTTATAGAGTTTGATATTTATAATTTTCACTAAAAAGTCCCACAGAATCACACATATAAAAGAATCCTTCAAAATAATTATGTTTTTTTCAATACCATAAGACTTTCTATTACTTGTTTAAAATCCTGATTGAATATCACTAGATTTGGATGCACTCTTTAAAAAATCCTAATAGTCTTAATGGAATACCACAAGACTTTTTAGATTATTTAAAAATCTTAATTGAATACCACAAGACTTATTTAACCCAAAAAAGTCTTTTAAAATCTCAATTGAATACACCCCCCTAAGTGTTCAAGGGTGCAACCTTTATTATTCTACGACAAGTTAAATATTGGCCAATGGCCAGGCAATATGTCACGTGCGAGACATGAGCCATGGCACGATTTTTTACCACGTTTCGCCACTGCTATTTTCTTCGAATCGTCGGAGACTAGGCACCAGCGTGCTTGGGCATTCGAGTGACAGCGATTTCACTACTCAAGGTATCCTCCATTCGATCACTAATTTGAGTAGAAGCAATCTCAAATTTTGGACTTCGAAATACGACTATTTTTTTTTTTTTTTTTGTTAAAGTTACATGTCTCACCATATGGATCTGTTTTGACATTTGTGTGTGCGTATATATATCTCATGCGTTTACTTATAAAATATATTCTTTCTATATTTTGAAAGCTTGGCGCTTCATGTGAGTCCTTAGGTTTTGCGTGTATAGGTTTGATTTGGTTCTGTTTGGTTCCCGAGAAAGTGCCGGAAAATATTTTCTAAAACAGTTGAAATATTAGACAAGTGAACCTAGCTAGTTGCTTGCTGTATAAAACATATTCTCGCTGAGTGATGATCAGATTTTATTTTATTTTTTTTTTTCAATTTTCTAATATTCGGTTTTTCAATTTCTTGTGTATAGATAAATGTCATATTCGAGGGAAGGAAGGTAAGTCAGCTTTAAATTTTCAACCATCTTTTAATAATACATTGTAGCAATATTTTTGAAAATGTATGAATCATAATATCCCTAATTTTTTATTTATTCTGTTGATTATTCTCTCAGGCCTGCTTCGCCTCGTGCTTC
Organism: Zanthoxylum bungeanum; assembly: GCA_019454045.1. Lineage (NCBI taxonomy): Eukaryota > Viridiplantae > Streptophyta > Magnoliopsida > Sapindales > Rutaceae > Zanthoxylum > Zanthoxylum bungeanum. The sequence continues at coordinate 162,816 of SKCR01028251.1, forward strand.
TGTTTCACCCGGTAGAGGCTGGCGGTCAAGGTATACATTGGTAAAAATATGTGTTGTGTGTTGGTAATGTGACATGGATGGATTATTTTGTCGAGTATCGTTATTCCGTGGAAACTTTTGGGCTTTAAAATGTTCCAGGTCAAGGTCTGTTGATGCAGCAAATCCTGGAAATAACTTGTATGTAACAGGCTTATCCACAAGGGTTACATCTGCCGATCTTGAGAAGTTTTTTGGTGGTGAAGGGAAGGTATGGACGTATGGTTTGGTTAACTTGCATTTTTACTGCCTGCATGTTGTCAGTTTAATATGATAATGTTCCTCCATCAACTTGGCTGTAGCAGCTGGTGTCTAGGGATGTTGTCTCATAACCAGGGCCGGCCCTCAGATTTTTTGTATTATAGTTCCTAAATAATTAATGGACAAGGGCCCCGAAATTTTTATATTATAATATTATACTACAGTCAAGGGCCCCGAAATGTAAAAATGACATTAGGCTCCGAAGATCTCAAGGGTGGCCCTGCTCATAACAGTGGTTGCCATCTGTGTTTTGGAAAGTCTTATTGAGCAGTTGATTTAATTTTGTCTTAGTTTACTTCCATGGAATCTTCTCTAAGTCATAAATACTTATGTACAGGAACTTCAAGGAATTTCGAATGTATGAGTCAAGTCCCGTATGTTCACTGCATGCCTTATGAACTGATTATTTGAGTATATTGCTGCCCTTAGAATTTGAAACATAGAATCCATTCAAGTTTGAAAAGGGTCACTGTTATACGGTTTTTACTGCTATACCAGGTTTGGTTGTGGAGCAATCATTCGCAAGTTATTGTTTCAGGTTACTGATTGCCATTTGGTCACTGATCCTCACACTAGAGAATCCGAGGTTTTGCATTTGTTACTATGGAAACTGTTGAGGATGCTGACCGCTGTATCGAGTACTTAAACCGTTCAGTGCTTGAAGGTCGATTAATCACTGTGGAAAAGGTATTTGTTGCCAACAAATGATCTTGTTACGCTGTTTGGTGACTGAGAGTGAATGATTTAGACTTTTCTTCAAAAGTTCTTCAGAAATGTTACCTGATAAATTTTGGCAACCGGTCTAGTGTGTGTAGAGCTCCATCGAATTTACTGTGAGGTCAAAACAGTTGAACCTTGCCCGTCACAACATGTGTTCTGCATCGACATTTGAAACTCATCGATTCAAATTCAACTGATTTCCTGGGGATTTTATGCCCTTTTTCCTATCCCTCGTTAGTAATATCTTGCCAGACTGTTTGTTTATGGGAATATCTGTTAAATATTGAAATATTTTAGAGACGCATTGCTTTTTTTCCCCTTTTATCTGATCATGCTTATTCCATTAAACTTTTACCTCTTACCTTACTTGCTCACTTTTTGGGGTGTTAAGAAGTTTGTTTGCCTCAAGTACGATAGTGTGTACATACCCTCTGATGTATATAAATTAATTTGCAGCCATGAACCAATAAAGCAACTCACTTTTATATTCCTGGAATATAAAATGTTCCAGATAGCTATGTGGTCAAAGCGAAGTAGTTCTATTCAGTAAATTATTTAATTGCTCTGTCATAATCTTATTTGGCACTTGTGTAAAATATACAGGCAAAGAGGAGACGTGGCAGAACGCCAACTCCCGGCCGGTATCAGGGCTTGAGAGAGAAGCAGCGAGGTATGAATTAGAATTCCTCTTGCACATCTAACATTTGATAGATAGTTTAGTTTACCATTTTCCAAACTTGGGTTACTGCTGCAATATATGAAATACTTGAGTGAGGTTATGCATAAAAACAAAAGAACCTCAAATACTTATGGCTTGTGATACCTTGAGCTGTCATTCTTGACCAGCATAATGGCATGGACTGGTACATTTCATTTGCCAGTATAATTGCCGAAATGAACCATTGCTTCACAAAATAGAGTAGTAGACCCATCCTTGCCATGGGTCCCCTGCTTTAAGCCCTCTCATTTGTGGTGAACTACAATAGAGTAGACCCATAATTGCCTGTGGCACATGCTACCTGAGAATCTCTTGCTTTTCTTCTTATGTAGCATTTCATTTGACATACAGACACAGTATCAGGAACCTCAGTTTTATCTTTTGATCTTTGTCTCTCGGCCTGGCTTGTTTTTAGGTTGTTCAGTTGTATACTTATCATTCCCAACCAACTCAAAAGATGGATTCCTCCAAAGATATGCTGAACCCTGTTTGTTCGTTTTTTTTCCAGGCTATGCTAAAAAACAAATACCTATTGACATACAATTAATTGACAAACAATTATACTAATTCTGAAGCTTTAGGAGATGTCATGATGTTTACTTTGTTGTGTTTTGATCTTTATCGGTAGCACGTGGATTGCAGGAAATGGTCGCAGACATTCTCACAGCCATTCACCTCGAAGATATGACAGAGATTCTTATTCAAGAGACTGGCGAGGAAGATCAAGATCCCCATATGGTAGAGGAAGATCACGTTCCCCAAATAATAGGAGGGACTATTATCCCGACTCATACAGGAGACACGTGGAACACTCGTTGTCTTCTGGTGGCAGCAGTGGCTACCGTAGATAGAACAGATTGATCCCGTTACAGTTCTAATCCCCTCCTGGTTATCAAACTTAATGCGGATTTTGTGAAGCAATGGTTCATTTCGGCTATTCCGTTTCCTGTATCATGATGTAACTTTTAGCATTTGTACTCTTTTAATGTGTGTTTTGCTTGTAACAGTGGGGAGTCAGTGACTGTCCCTGTGATGTTAAGAATGTGAATCTACTGGAATTTACAGCCAAAAAGTACAACCCCAGCTCCTGCAATTTGAAATTTGAATGTTCGTTCATTTTCTGTGTTTTATCGTAGGATGAAATGTACTGGATAAAAGCTCTTGAAAATAGAAGGTACAAAATTGAAAGTAAAATGAGAGGGACCATGTGGGGGAAGGAGCCCACTATTTTGAATCCTAAAATTTGGACAAGTGCGCTCCAGCTGCAAGAGCGGACTTGAAACCGAATTTAAAAATTATGCAATTTTTTATGTTTTTATTTTTTCTATATTTTACTCGCTTGAGTTGAGACTGTTTGATTTGATATCTTTATACTGACTGGTACATTTCATTTGCCAGGATAAGATCCGACAGCTGGGTCTCGGACACGTGTACGTCTCTCTCGGGTAACCGGTCACTGGCTCACATACGGCTTGGCTTGAGTTCGTTTTCCAATCACTAAGCTGAAGAAATAATCAAATTGCAAGATTTTGCCCCCAACATTAATTTGACTAATTTTATTCGACTAGTCCAAAGAATATATTTTAGAAACTTAGGAGTTTTTATTATTATTATTTTTTTTTGTGTGAAAATGTTAGAAATTTTATCGTCAAATCATTCGATCCGAGCTAAAGGGAAAGAGATAAAATATCCCATTGTTCTATATTCTTATAAGAAACGCATCATTTGGTTTCGAACTCAGTATCTGAAGGTTAGATTCTGATTCTTACATTATCAAGTCACACTCATTTAATACTAGAAGTTTTTATTTGCCATAGATATTTTAACTCAAAATTTATGTCTCTTAGAAATCATCTCAGGTCTAAAATATTTAAAATTTAAAACTCATCATTAATAATGAGACTAATGAAATTAAATCAAACAAATACTATATCCAAAATTATTATTTCATCCATATAATTGAAGTCTTTTTTTTTTTTTTACGGAAATATTTAAAATTCTTTATCTAGAGGAGTAAGTGGGATTTTTTTTTTTTTTTTTAGTTTTAATTTTATAGTTTATTTATTGTGAGCAATAGCTTTGTCTTTTTACACATGAAAAAAAGGGGGGGAAATAAAAAATGTGTGGCTTGGTAATACATTGTTTTAAATTTTGATTGTCAGGTTTTGGGTTCGAGTTAAGAGAATGCATTTCTTATAAGAGCCTAAGGGCCGAGGTATTCGAAGATTTTAACTACTCCGCTTAAGCTCGAATCTGATGATTTAACAGTAGAGTTTCTAATATTTCGAAGAAACCTAAGGCATCATGGACCTAGGAAACACTCAAAAACACGGCTTACACAGCCGAGCCGAGCCGAATCAGAGGAAGCATGTAAACAGGGAGAAGCCGGTTAAAAAAAAGTTCCAGTGTACGGCAGTTGGTAAGCATTTAGTATGCTTGCTGCCTTCTCCTCCCCCTGCTCCTACACTCTCCTACTGCTACTGCCTCTCTCTCTCTCTAATGTCTTTCACAATCCGTTACTTCAATTATTCTAATTTATTATTTTTATCCAAATAATATTAACTCTAAGTCTCTTTACTCTCAAAAGCTGTGCCTTTCTCTCACCATTCAAACAAACAAGCCCTTAACCCGATTCCTTTACCATTCCGTCAGCATTCAATCTCCCGTCCCGGGATCCGATACGTAACCGATATTTCTCTCCCGAATTCCGGCTTTTCGGTTCTTCAACTCCATATTGATCGCACAGGTATTTTTATTATTGTTCAATATTTGGTTTCTTTTTTAAAACTAATGCTTGTCAACTTATTATAATATTTTATTATCTCAAATTCAACTGCCACTGAGGCTACAATAAACTTTTAATTTTTAATTTTCTATTTTCTAATACTTTTTGTGCAAGTTTTTGTTTCTTTTTTACCAAGAATGTTATCGCATTAAATTTTTGACTTCTGAGTAAATTAGCTGACATTTTTGAATTTTAATTTCCCAGAAATTGATTCTAGGTCGTGTAATTTTAAGCTTCATTGTGATGTGACGTCACTGTTAATTTGATCACGGGCTTAATGATGATATATCGATACTGAGCTCCCTATTTTATCTGAATAAACAGTAATTATAATTCATTTATTATGATCAATCTAACTCCGTGACTCAATTGTAACTTAATTTCTTCTTCGGCTTTTAAAAATTGCATACAAATATTGAATCTTTAATGACATTTTTTTTTTTTTTGGTTTTCAGGGACTCCAGTTGAAGCTTGAATTAACAGAATCTAGTCTCTTTTTTTTTTTTTTGCAACGAAAGGATTCATAAATGCATATTATGTAGTAGCAGAGATAGATTTTAGTGTATTCGGGTTCTCTTGATTGGATTTAATTAGCTTAAAAATGCTGGAGCCCGAATTATGCACGAATCGCGGGGTCCTCTTGCCATTCCGTGAAGAAAGCGGTGATGAAGAGCTCTCTGTTCTTCCTCGTCACACCAAAGTAATTGTCACCGGAAACAACAGAACAAAGTCGGTTTTGGTGGGGTTGCAAGGCGTTGTCAAGAAGGCTGTAGGCCTTGGTGGTTGGCATTGGCTGGTATATTTATTTATTTTCCTGAATGAGAAGAATAACTTATAAAGATTATGCCATTTGTGTACGTGTGTATAAAGGAATATCTCTTTTAATATTTTGGTTGGCTAATTTATTGCATTGAGTGTGATGTTAAATTTGCTTTCCACATTGGCTTCTTTCATGTTTGGCTTGTTTTGTTTTCTTTCATGTTTTGAATTTTGGGCTTGTGCAGGCTGGGGGAAAGTATATTTTTGTCTTGAAATTTAATATTTCGGTTTTAGGTTAAAACGTTTTTTCTTTGGTTGCCGGAGTTGTAAATAGGACCAAAGCTTGCTTTTGCCTCTTCTATGTCATGTCTGATACACCAAGCATCAATGATAATGTAAGTAATAACCACAAATATTAATTATTGTATTTGGTACTTTATTTTTTCTAAAAAAAATTTAGTTGAAAGAAGTTTATGAAAATTTCACGTGTTTTGATATGTTTCATGAATTGAGACCTATATTTTCTCTTTGAAGTTATTTTCGTGTTTTAATAGTTGAATTCTCTTTTTATTTGCCATTTTCTGGTTATAACTTATACACTTCTCAAAATTAATTGGTGGATCTTGTATTTTTGTTCTGTGTGTTGAATCTGGAATGCTGGATTTCTTTGTAGCTTGAATGTCAAGTTCTTTCCTAATTCCTATTCCTTTGTTTTCTATACTGTTTGTTGAGGGGCATATACTGTGCTTTTATTCAGTTGAGTTATTTATATTTTGGTCGTTGTTTCTGATAAATCATATTGCTTGAATCACAAGGTTCTTAAAAACGGAGTTGAGGTTAAGCTCCAAAGGAATGCTTTGAGTGTGCTGGAACATCCTACAGGGAATGAAGTGGATGAAGATTATGATTTTGACTCTAGCAGTGGGTCAGACATCGGTGAAAAGTATCATGATTTTTGTGAGTTAAATCATTTCATACCTGATGAAATCACTGCATCTTTCTCACTATTTGATTTGACTGTTGATTGTGGGTGCCAACTAGTTTAGTTGGTAAAATCTCTTTGGTTGAAACAAGAGATTTGGGGTTTAAACCCGCTCACATGGGTGGGAATATGATTTAATTACTTGTTTGCTATGTTAAATAAAATAAATATTTGATGTTGATTGAATATCATATCCGCCATTAAGGCTGTTGATGTTTCTTCTTGAGCAGCAAGTAGCATTGAGTTCCACAAATTGAGCAAGCCAAGAGTTCGTCAAACAAGGCCATGGGTATCATCTGAGTCAGCAAAGTTGGTGAATCGCGGCAGTTACAGAGATGTTCAGTCCATTATTCACAGATCTCAACTGGTAAGAAATTTAAAGAGAGCGATTGAAATTAATGTAGTTAGGCAGCACGTCACAATAGTTTGGCATCTAATTTCATACCTGAACCAGAAGAATACCTTATGGTATTGTTTGGATATAGTTGTTAAATTTCTTTTGAAAATAATATTTACATGAACTTTAGATTCTTTCTTGCGGATGATTTGTTGCCTTGCTCAAATACTTGATAGAGTTTAAATTTATGCTTCTATTTCAATAATCAGAAGGTGAACTTGGCCCGACTAGGAACACATTCGTTACGGAGATACTGCAGACACTTCAACCTTGTATGCCCTAGTAAACTTCAGACTCATTGACTTCAATGTTTTCAATTATTATTAAATAATTTCTCATTTAACTCATCTTTCGCACTCCTTTAGGTAAACATCAGTTCTGATTCATCAAGGGAGCGAATGCTTAATGCTGTGCAGCGGCACTTCTCATCACAGGTCTCTCTCTTGTCCCTCGAACAAGCTTTAGACTTTACTGTCGCAAAATCGTTTAGATATCTGACACCCATTCCTATTTTCTAACAGCCAATACTCTCTGAGGTACATGTGATTTCTGAGTTTGTCAACACAGTCGTGAAGGCAGCCAAGAGACGGAAGCCGGCAGCGACACAAATATGGAGTGAGAATTAAGTATGTTAATTGCCTTGTATAATAAGTATATTAACTCTAACCTCTGAGTTCTAGTTACATGCAAGGGTTGGTGGTTCAATACTGAACCATAATTCTTTCCTAAAATTCTAACCTTTTTAGTTTTTAGTACTGGGTTGATACCCTGGTTTAATTTCAGGCAGTTGCCTTGTTATGGAAAAAGTCATTTTGCCCGAATTGGTGCCGAACAAGTCAAATTTAAAACGATGTCGTTTTGATATATCAATTCAAATACAAATTTCGGGCAAAACAGTAATATATCAATTCCGAATTGGTGTCAAGGGTTTATGCAACAGTATGTGATAGGGACACGTGGATTTTATTGAACGTACACAAATGCGCTTAGAGCCAATGAATTTTTTAAAGTAATTTTTTGATACTATCTATCGTTGTATTAATAATGTAATATTATAAATTAATAATTATACATAATATATATGAATTATGTTAAATAAAATTATTATTTATTTAATATATAGGATAAATATTATATAAGTGATGTGATATTATAATTGTATATTAGAATTTTTTTTCCTTTGGTGGACACTCCATGTGTTAATTTCAAATTGAAGGCGAATTCTTGATGATTTTACTGCTGCAAAGTCAATCGATGGGTCTCGAGTGTGATTTGGTGGCATACGATTTAGTTTCAAATCGTATGGTTTGAAAACGAATTTTCCAATATTTCCTATATATATAGTTGGCAGCAGCCGAGTCGTCGTTTAGCTAAAAAATTGGCATTATCGGCAATATTGAAAGGATTTTGAGCTAAAAGAGATGAGCCCCATCGCCTTTAACTTTTTGAATTTCGTAAACTAGCCGTTTTTACTTTTTAAGAATTATTGGACCGCTGCCCAACTATTTAGCTTTTTATTATTTTATTTAAAAAAAAAAAGTATGGCACGATTTGGTATCGCTATTAAAAAAGGAATATATGAATTATGAAAGTTTTGGGTTATCGTTTCTTTCAATTTTGTTATTTTTGATTGTCTACATACAGAACATATATTCATTATGGAATATAGATGATATATAAAACCAAAAAAAAAAACAAAAATTGAATATGGATGATATATATAGAGCAGTTATAAAATTGACAAAACAGTAAAAAAAAAACAAAAAAAAAAACAAATTATGTAGAATTAAATAGTTTTGATTGTCTTTTGTAAATTTTTTTTTTTTTTTACAAATATTATTACTCGGAAAAAAAATTCCAACGAAAATTCTTTCATAATTTATAAGGATTGAGAGTTTGTTCGACATATATGCAGTGGCATCGGGACAGATCTTCCTCCATATTCTGCAGCCCAAATACGGACAGTAGGACTTGTGAAGAAATTAAAAGTATCTTCAATCTCTCTATGGTCTCTTCGTACGAAAAGTACTTGGGACTGTCTTCCATGATAGGTAGAAATAAAAAGAGACAGTTCAATCCTTGGCAAGCTGAAGACTTGGCAGAATTGGCAGTCCTTCAGTGGAGATAAAGAGGTTCTGATTATGGCGGTGGCACAAACAATCCCCTCCTACACCATTAGTGTTTTTAAGATCCCTAATAGTTTGTGTCGGAAATTATTAAGTAATAATAAAAGTTGTTAAATAACAACAATTAGTAAAATATTAAATGGGGAATATATGGTATATTTTTGGAAGGGTTAGAGAAAGTCATTATGCATCCAAATACATGTGATTACATAGTAATTAAGACTTACTTCCAAATGCATGTGAGCTAATAGAAAGTAATGCATGTGATGTTATAGTAACTTGATTTCCCTCATATAAATAAGAGCATTTGCTTATTGAGTTAAGCAATCAATTAAGTTTGATTAAGAGCATATCTACAAGAAGTAAGGTATGCAATTGTGTTGTGATTAACTTAGGTTTATTTCAATTAGTTTGTAAATAAATTTAGGACTAGTAATACATGTTTGGTTAGATCCTAAGAGGACAAATATGTAAATATATTAGGGATTATGTTTCCTAACAGTGGTATCAGTAGCTTAAATACATGTATTCTAGTTAGATTACACAAAAATTGCATGAACATGCATGAAAAATGTTGAAAATGCTTCTGGTTTTTGTTCTTACAAAATGATTTTCTTCCAACTTTGGGCAATGATAACTCTCTGTATAAAATTGATAATCGCATGTTCAAATATGTTTTGAAAACTATGACATGAGATATTCAATTTGGTATATCATTTACTTAATTTGGATAAAAATTGAGAAAAATATGGACCCTAAAAGTTGGCTAGACGAATCTGTCTTTACCCAGAAAAATACTCCCAAAATAGATGTACTACATGTCATCCGATATTTAGATAAGAGGACGAAACGTCGTCTGGTTGTTGTACGACAAGTCGTACATGTAGAACCTATCCAAACGACATGTCATCTGCATCTGAGGGTAACAGACGACGTGTCGTCCGTAAATCGTGTACGAGACATCGTACGATAATGAAATTGACCGACGACTTGTCGGTTTAATGATATGAACGACATGTCGGTTGTGTTTAAACTTTGAAATCGACATGTCATACGGTCACAAAACTCGCAGACGACATGTCGTCTGCGCGTGTGACTTGGCCGAGCATGGCCGGCGCGTGAGAGCGCGTGAGGGCGAGTGTGAGCCCGAGGCCGGAACGTGGTGGCGCTTGGAGGCGCGTGAGCCACTTCTTTGGCGCGTGTATGGCACGTGAAGATTTGTGTCGGTCAGTGTGGGTCATGTATGTATCGGTTTTCTTCGGTAATTTCGATCTGTCGTGATTGAATGTTTAATTCTTTTTACATATTGTTCTAATCGGCCATGATAAATTTATTTTATCATATAAACTTTTATGTAAATGAATATATTTGTGATGTTTATTTTAGTCAATGTAACTTTGTGTTTCATTGTATTGATTTTTCCTTGTATTTTTTGCAGAAAAATCATGTCGATTATTTAAAAAACTGCAAAAAAGGTTGTGACATCAGCACATAGTGAAAAATTAAAAGACATGTTGTTGGATCTGGATAAGTATCGGATGAGTGAAGGCGATGATATGATTTCGCATATCATCATTTTTAATAACATGTTACAAGAGTCTATATGGGAATGTAATTGGATAGGACAACCGAATAGACTCAGAATGCTGAGAAACACTCTCCTTAAGATATGACAAAAACGACTTACTGATATTTGGAAATTAGTAACTCATACAGAAGAAATACGTGTTCAGTATAACATAGCCATTGAGAGGTTGGCAATTGAGTATCTCAGACATAAGGTAAAAGATACGATTTTTCCTTTGATGTCTTGAAATCGTTGCAAAGATCCTAGATTTGCTATAGGATTCCCATTGTTGTCCAAGATCAATTACGAGTTACCCCAAGAATTTAAGGATTCTTATCCAAAGATATTTATTCGTTGGAACTCTAGAATTGGAAAAGTCCTAAGAGTTAGATATTAGTTTTTTCTATAACAAAACTATGTTAATATTTATGTGTGTAATAATTTATTATTTCACGGCATGTAAATATTGTATTTATATGTATGGATGATTTATGTTGAATTTAATTTATGTAATTAAATCAATGAGTGTCATGTACATTAATTGTCACATGATTAAAATGTTCTAAGAATTTATGTAATTTTTTAGAAAATGATTTTACATGATTGATTATGTTGATAATATTTTTACATTGGGTAATTGGATGATGATTGGACACATAATGGCCTTTTGACTCTAGCCCCATTGAAAAATCTTATTAAACATAATTCATTTCATGATAAAATAAGACAAATGTATTAACAATTATGCATGAATGTCTGTAGAAACTCTGTGTTTTTTGATATGGCTTCCGTAACAAAAAATATTATCGTTGAACTCAACAAGAGTGAGAAACTGAATGACGATAATTATGAAATTTGGAGCATGAAAATCCAATATGTGCTAGAAGAATAAGAGGTTCTTGAAACCCTGAAAATGAGCATGGATAAACTTGAACAGGGCACTACGGCCCAACACGGGTGAGACCGGGAGGCTTATGAGGCCTGGAAGAAAAAGAATTTCATTGCCCGCATTGCGTTGCTAAGCAGTATGGATAATGACCTAATGAAAGAGTTCAGGAAATATGACATGCCTAAGGACATGTGGTCCACACTAGCTGAAAAGTTTGGTAGTACATCAATAACCAAACTCAGGTCACTGACAATCAAGTTTGACACATACAAGAAACGCCTTGAGTTCACTATGTCAAAATACTTGAGGCAAATATCAAATATGATTACTGAACTGGCAGATGTTGGTCATGTTCTTACAGATGAACAGCAAGTCCAAGCGGTTATTCGTTCTCTTCCAAATAGCTGGGAGCATATGAAGATGCATTTGACCCACAATGAGAGCATCAAAACCTTTGATGATGCTAAACGTCACCTTGAATTAGAAAGCGACCGACTTGCGGCCGCTAAGTCAAATACTGAAGTGTATATGACAGAAATTAGCAAACCTGAGGGTTTCAAGAATGAAAGAAAATTTCATGGTGGTGGGTTCCAATTCAGAAAAGAACAAAATTCTCTCAAGCCAGAAAAGAAACAGAAAACTAATCAACATAGGAAAGGAAAACGTCATACCAAAAAGAAAAATATGGCAAAGGTTAAATGTTTTAACTGTGGTAAGAAATGTCATTTTGCTCGTGACTGCACTGAGCCTAAAAAGGTGAATACCTTTCGTGCATATTTAAATGAAATATATGTTTCAAGTTCAATCTTTCTAACTGAATATAATCCTTTGTGGACTGTAGACTAGGAGCCACATACCATGTAGCGAAGGATAGAGATGCCTTCGTGGAATTTCGATGAATTTCACCTGGGGTGAAGTAGATATATGTTGGCAACAACTCACGGGTTGAATTCAAATGAATAGGAACATGCAAGTTAGTCATGCATGATGGAAAAACTTTACTACTACATGATGTATTGTTTGCTCCACAAATTCGTCAAAATTTAGTTTATGTGTTGGTTTTGGTTAATTTAGGTTTCAATTTGAACTTCCATAAATTTGTTGTTGATTTGTACTTAGGTACAATACACTATGGTTCTGGTTATTTTCTGGACGGTTTTATTGTATTAAATGTTGAATGTTTTAATCACAATTCCAGTTTTTCGTTTGTTACTTCATCTGTCAGTAATGATAGTGATGTAATTGTGTGACATGCTAGACTTGGCCACATTGGCCAGCAAAGAATGAACAGATTAGCCAAAGAAGGCTTTCTGGGAAATATTGAGAAGGTAGATTTGTCAACATGTGAATATTTCTTGGCTGGAAAAACTGCGAGAAAATCATTTGGAAAATGGACTAGAGCAGAGTATACATTACAATTAATCCATTCAGATATATGTGGTCCATTGAATGTCAGAGCAAGTCATTGAGCATCTTATTTCATCACATTTATAGATGATTTTACACGCTTTAGTTATGTCTATTTGATTGCTCATAAATCTGAAGTATTAGAATGTTTTAAGAAATTTATGAATTTAACAGAAAATCAATTAGACAAGAAAATTAAAGCGCTACGCACTGACCGTGGTCGTGAGTACTTATCTGATCAGTTCAGAGAATTATGTGATCAAAAAGGAATTAGTCGTCAGTTGACTACTCATGCTACTCATCAACAAAATGGTGTTGCGGAAAGAAGAAATGGAATTCTTCTTGAAATGGGTAGGTCTATGATGACACAAGAAAATTTACCTATAACCTATTGGGTGATGCATTATTAACTGCCACATATGTACTTAACCGAGTGCCATCAAAATCTGTTGACACCACACCATATGAGTTTTGGACAGGTCGCAAACCAGATATTCACTTTATGAAATCTTGGGGTTGTGTAGTCTATGTACATGTGCGTTCTCACGAACATGGAAAGTTAGGCCCAAGAGGAAAAAAATGTATCTTTATAAGATATTCTTAACAATCAAAAGGATATGTTTGCATAGGTGAATATGAAAGTGGAGGCGTGATAGAACTTGAATCACGAGATATCACATTTTTAGAAAATGATTTTCCTAAGCATGGATAGATAGGTCAAGATTTATCTCTATATGAAACTCAGGATCACATGGATCACATGATTGGTGAACACTCGGGTTTACCTAATTCAAATGGAAGTGATGAGAGAAATTTGAGAAAACATGATGAATCTGTTTCACATGAATCTCAAAATGATGAATTAGTTTCACACGAGTCTCATTTACGTGATCTGAGTGGGAGTGATGTACATAATCCAAGTGGGAGCAATGTGCACGATCCAAATGGGAATAATATGGAAAGTGAGGAATTAGTTGCACCACTAGAATCTCAATTATGATGTAGTAATCGTATAGGCATTCCTCGATGTCGTTTCGATATCGAAGGAGAAACCTTTATGATTCTACCTCAAGAGGATGAAGAACCTAGAAACATAAAACATGCTATTCATTGTCCTACTAAGGAAAATTGGATGAAAGCAATGAAAGACGAAATTGAGTCTATGAGGTCCAACCAAGTTTGGAAATTGGCTGATCTACCCAAAAGACGCAAAACTATCAAGAACAAATGGGTTCTTAAAATAAAGCGTAATGTCAATGGAGATATCGAAAGATATAAAGCACGGCTTGTAGCAAAAGGGTATACACAAAATAAAGGAATTGACTATGAATAGACTTTTTCACATGTTGTAAGGTTTACCTCAATTCGCTTGATTCTGGCTATAGTAGCAAGCATGGATCTAGAATTACATCAATTGGATGTAAAGACTGCTTTTCTCAATGGAGAACTTGATGAAGTAATCTACGTGGAACAACCAATAGGTTTCGTAAAATAAAATGAAAAGGAAAAAGTATGTAAACTTTTAAAGTCTATAAATGGTCTCAATCAATCGTCTAGATAATGATATATACGATTCCACAATACAATCATTTCGAATGATTTTACAATGATAGATGATGATCATTGTGTGTACACCAAGAGAGATAAAGATAAGTTCATTATCTTATCTTTGTATGTGGATGATATACTTATAGCTGTAAATGATAAGGAGTTTGTAAAACACATCAAATAATGATTATCATCTAACTTCGAGATGAAAGATATGAGTGAAGCTGCATATATTATTGGGGTTAAGATCTCAAGAAATCGTTCAAAGAATTTATTATCTCTTTCACATGAGTCATACATAAAGAAAATTCTTGAACGTTTCCAAATGCAGGCTTGCAAACCCATTGATACTCCTATCACAAGAACTGAAGCTTTGAGTCGTAAATTGTGTCCTGAAACTCCACATGAAAAAGAACAAATGAAGAAAGTTCCTTATGCAAATGCAGTTGGAAGTTTAATGTACGCAATGTTGTGTACAAGACCTGATATCTGTTTTGCTGTTGGAATGGTAAGTAAATACAAATCCAATCCAGGACTAGCACATTGGAAAACAGTTAAAAGAATATTTAGGTATCTGAGAGGGACAACTGAATACTCATTGTGTTATCAAGGAAATGATCTGCAATTGAGAGGCTATACTGATGCTGACTGAGGAGGAGATTTATATGAAAGAAAATCTACCTCCGGTTTTATTTTCTTGCTAAACAATGGTGCCATTTCATGGAGCAGTAAGACATAATCTTGTATAGCCTTATCCACAATGGATGCTGAATTTGTGGCATTTTCATCGGCAGTATAAGAGGTTGTGTGGTTGAAAAGGTTCTTGGATCATTTGGGTATGTCAAATGAAGCTTCTGGTCCAGTATTAGTTAACTGTGATAGTGAAGCAGCTATAGCCTACACAAAAGACCCAAAATTCCATTGTAAACGAAACATATAGATACAAAATATAACTTTGTGAAAGACATAGTTGCACGAGAAGAGGTAAACATGAAGTACATTTCTACGCAAGAAATGGTAGCAGATTCATTGACCAAGCTTGTTCCTAGGGATGTCTTTGTTAGACATGTAAAAACTCAAGGATTGCGTAGATGTTAATGTGCTCACATATTATGATATGTATTTTTCCCAAATAATGTTTACTAATGTTAATACTCATTGATGTTTGTATTCAATGCTTACATGTTAATATGTTGATACATGTTTTTAAACAAATATACTATTAGTTAGTATGAGAAGTATGTCGGACAAGTGAATGATTGACCCTCTCATATGGGCAATCGCCTCCATTACTTTATGTTAATAGAGATGAGTCAAATTTTTAAGCTAATTATCTGAATGATAATTTAGAAAGCTCAAGCTTGAAAATTAAGTAATGTCGTTATGATGTCATTTTCTTTGTGATATGACCTAAGGTGAATAAGTTTGTTTCACCTTCTTGTCTTAATGTCAGATATGAGTTATACACTGTGTTTTTCTGAACTATAATATGTACGGTATTTTATGAGACATACGCTCCATGAGAAATTAGAGAATACCGTAGCACATGTTTTCATACCATGTGTACATTTGCGACTATTGATGGTAATACAAGTAAATATCTCAGTCTTGATATTGTGTGAGACCATTGAGATTATTTCAATCTCATATTGTACCATTTAGACTGTTGTCTGCTTCTCAAAACTTAGATTTGATGATCGCTATCTTGGAGTGTTGCTGAAGGATCATGAGAGATTCAATCCGAAATGACATCTCTGGAAAAGCGAATTGAATAAAGGTTGAGAGATTCGAGAAAGGAGAAAAATCATTATATGAGTCATATCACATTAGCTTGTATTCATTGGTCGACCAATTATGTTGTTCTATGTGATCAAACATGATTGTGAATACAAAATAAATATTACATCCGAAAATAGATCGAGAGAGATTTAATGTGATAAATGATCGAGGATACTGCATACATAATCCACTATGGTTCTATCCATTTTTTCGAGCAGCTATATATTCCTAACAGATGTATAACAAGTGAGCTCTCGAAGTATGTTGGTCGCACGACACAATTGCTAAGTATGAATTATTCTTGTAGAGATAATAAAAACTGTTGATCCCATCATGTGTGAGTGAGAGATGTTGGAAATTATTAAGTAACAACAAAAGTTGTTAAATAACAACAATTAGTAAAATGTTAAATGAAGAACATATGGTACACCCATGATGATAACAATTTTGGAAAGGGTTAGAGAAAATCATTATGCATCCAAATACATGTGATTACATAGTAATCAAGGCTTACTTCCAAATGCATGTGAGCTAATAGGAAGTAATGCATGTGATGTTATAGTAACTTGATTTCCCTCATATAAATAAGAGCATTTGCTTATTGAGTTAAGCAATCAATTAAGTTTGATTAAGTGCATCTCTACAAGAAGTAAGATATGCAATTGTGTTGTGATTAACTTAGGTTTATTTCAATTAGTTTGTAAATAAATCTAGAACTAGTAATACATGTTTGGTTAGATCATAAGAGGACAAATATGTAAATATATTAGAGATTACGTTTCCTAACAGTTTGTTTATGGACATTGAAAAGAAGCTGACAGGTTTCCGGTGGGGCTCAACAAAAGAGGAAAAAAGGGTTTTGGATTCAAGCTTATGTCAGATATGTGACAGGCAACCTGAAACTATTGTCCATGCGCTCATGTACTGTAAGTCTTCAAGGCATTGTTGGGATCTTTTAGTTTTTGGAGGTTTTGTTAAGGGCTTTAATGGTCACAATGTGAGAGATTTGGTCCACTACATTCAAGGAAGCTTATCCAATAATAAGTTTAGTATGTTTTTTGTTATTTGTT
The DNA here is from genome assembly GCA_019454045.1 of Zanthoxylum bungeanum. Classification (NCBI taxonomy): domain Eukaryota; kingdom Viridiplantae; phylum Streptophyta; class Magnoliopsida; order Sapindales; family Rutaceae; genus Zanthoxylum; species Zanthoxylum bungeanum. Next base: position 179,860 of record SKCR01028251.1, read on the forward strand.
GGGGGATTTGGCTCAACAGAAATAAATATTTGTTCCAGCAAGGGAGCTTCGATGCCTATCAGGTGATGGTGAGAGCAGCTGTCATTTGTGACAATCTTGAACTGGCCAGCTGTCATTTAATGGCGATGTGGAGTACTCGGAGGTAGAAGCTATTAGACTCAAGGCAAAGAGTGCCATCTCAGCTGGTCTTGTGCCGATTATTATAGAGTCAGATGCCTGTAATGTAGTGGACTTAATCCTGAATCGTTTTAGGAGTCTCAAGGAAATAGATTGACTCATTTCAGAGATTAAGGAGTCTTCAACAAATCAGTAGTTGTCTAAATTCCAATTTAAGCATCGGGCCTGCAGCTTGACAGCTCATAAGTTAGCCAAATTTGTTCTTTTCAATCATTGTATTGATTTTTGGAGAGATGGTTTTCCCCGATTATCTATTGTAGATTAAAGTATAGGTGTTCACGGATCGAATTGGATCGGATTTTTTTCAAATCTTACTAAAACCCGATCGGTCGGGTCACACGGGTTGTTAAACTCGAACACGAAATTTGAATATACATTTTACCAATGGCGGGTGCCAATGTTTTCAAAAAAAAAAAATATTTTTTTTTGTCTTTATAAAGTTTTGTACAACTTTTTTTTTTACAAGTTTTATCATTTTGTTTTCTTTTACACAGCACACGCATGATAATATAATAATACACCGCACAGAGATGGCTTCTCGAAAAGAATTAACATAACCGAAAATTCGCTTCATAAAAAATAAATAACAAAACAGAAACAGATTCTATTTTCTGAAAATCTGATCACCGAGTTGTTTAACGAACAGGTGACAATCGAAAGTCCTTTTCAATTTTTTGTTTTATTGAATTCGAACTTCTTCAGTCGACTGATCACTTGCTTTTTGTGTGTGGCAATTTTAATGATTTTATGAAATTGTAGCTTGACTGTTTTAAATTTAGATGTTATTCATTTAATTTGTATGAATTTGGATTGAGCTTTTGATTTTAGTTAGGGTTTATTTGCCTATGATAAATATATTGATATTTGTATATTTTTCTGGTTTAGATTTCTAATTTAGTTCATATATTTTAGTTGTTGATTTATTTCAGTTGATTATTGTGGAATTGGTGAGAAAATTGTGATTTGATAGATGCTTGCAAGTTTATGATAGAGAGATTAGATAGCTGAATTTGAAAATCTCTCCGATTTTGTTGACATTGTTGTTGTTTTTTGTTTTGGTGTTTGACTCTGTGTTAGCTTTGTTCATTGAAAATCTGTGAGAGGATTTGTGAAATTTAATTTGTTATTTTGCTTGGTGTTTACTTTTTGGAGTGATTGATAATATTTTGACCTTATTGTCATTGTTTTATATCGGTTTCATTATCGATTGCTGAGGTGCTTGCACTTTTAGGTTTGTGTTTCGCAATTCCACTTGCATGCAAGGGAAAATTTAGCATTGCAAGGCATCTAGTTTAATGTTGCACTAACCTGCGTTTGATTGTAATGAAAACAGGAGATGATGCATCAGGTAAATTAGAGATAATTGAAAGGAAATGGGAGGCTGCTGCTGTTGTTCTTTAAGAGGCGTGGAGAGAAATATAGCGCCAGTATACTATTATGTCAGTAGACTCAGTATAGTCTTTTCCCTGCCATTAGATGTCTTTCTAATCCATTTCACTCTTGATTAGTGTTCAGCAGAATGTTTTGTTTTCTTGCATTAAGTTTATTTTTATTTTATTCTTGCAAATTCACTATTTCAGTAGTATCCTAGAGCATCAGAGGAGCATCTGCCTTTGTCATCTCACCCTGGCGCCGGCTCTGCCCTCTCCACAGGACTCCTGGTTGATACAAATCTTGTAACATCAGTTCCTGATGCTTATAGACCACCTCCTGCACCAATACCTTTTGACGCGGGTGTAAGGCATCCTCAAACTCAACCAGTGACTCCAGAAATTTGCAGCAATAAGAGTGGTCCTTCAGTGCAAACAACTCCTGGTCCTGCTCAAGAAACACTTGGTGGCAATACTCAAGAAACTTCATCTAAGTGTGATGATCTGAAGGAATCAGAATGTAAAACAGTAACCATTGTTGAAATTGAATCAGCTAAGGACCTGGAAGTTGAGCTTTCAAATTCTGTTCGGCCAGCTGTTGCGGTGATAGAGGAGGAGGACGTTTGTCCCACATGTCTGGAAGGTAATGCTCTTTTTCTGAAACTCTTATGAACTGTTGACTCATTGTGGGACTTGATATTAGTTTCAGAAAGGTTGGCCATTTTATCTGCATTGTTGGGGATCCATTGTGTTTCTGAATAGAAAACTTGTGAATAGTCATTTTCTGTTCTGTCTGCAGAGTACGATGCAGAGAATCCAAGAATTATCACAAAATGTGAGCATCATTTTCACCTTGCATGCATTTTTGAATGGATGGAAAGAAGTGACACCTGTCCAGTGTGCGATCAGGTTCGACTGAAAAAAATTCAACTCTTGTGATAAGTATAGATTGTCCATTTACATGAATGTTAATGAGATTTTCCATATTTCCATATAATGCAGGAAATGATATTCGACCTTCCTATTCATTAGTAGCTATCCAATGACTCCTGCAGAGTTCAGCTTCTTAGTTATTTGAAGTCGGATTATGAATTCAAATTTATAAAAATGCATGGAAGTTTTTCCTCTTTTTTTGGTTCAGAGTTCATTATCTACTGCAGACTTTGTTGCTGTTTGATTTACTCTTTTTTTTTTTTTAAGGAGTCGCAACCCATTCCAAATGCATAGCGTCATTCTGCTTTTGTTTTTCTGAATTTGGAAATTTTGTACAGGAAAGATCCACAGCCCATTTCAAATGCATAGTGTGATACCATTTCTGAATTTCATTTTTCATTGCCTATAATATACATGCATCCGTAGGACATTGATCAGCATGGTTTATGTGATGTAATGCCTCAAGTTGCTAAGAGGAAATGATAGACAAGTCACGTCATCTGTCAAAAAAGTGTTGGTTGCCAGGAAGCTGCGCCGAAAGCAAGGAAGCTGGCAACAAGCTTCCAGAGTTGTTGCAAGCTGTGTGCAACAAGTTGGCCTGCAAGCTGGAGAAAGAAAAGAAAACGTGTGTAGCTGGCAACCAAGTAAACAGTGCACATGTTTTCTAAACCTATAAAATGAGCCATTCACCCATTGTATCATCATCCCAAAGTGTGTGTAAGCTCCAAGTAGAGAGCTTGAGAGTGTGAGGTTTTTTTGTTAAGTTTCTAGTTGTAAACTTGTGTAATTTATTCTTGTAGTAATAAAATTACAATTCGGTTTTTCCTCAAATACACTCTAAAGTGATCGGTGAATCACAACAAGTGGTATCAGAGCTTTGGTTCTTCATTGGGATCGAAAAACCGAAGAACGGAGTTTGGTTCGGAAAATTCGAGTTCCGGAAAAGTTGTCAAAAATACATTTTGAGGGTACCATCAGCTAGTTCACGTCGAGACGAGCACGGTGGTATTTTCCGGCGACCGAACCGACGTCCACAGCCTCTGCACGCGCCAACCAGTGAAGTCTTCACGCGCCTCACTCGCAGACACGCTCCGCGCGTGTGGCTGAAGGTTGAAGACGATCCGCGTGGCAGCCACGTCAGCGCCCAGTCAGCGCCTCGTCAGCGCCCAGTCAGCCGACACGTCAGCCGCCACGTGTCTGACACATCAGCAAAACCGGTCCCCACATGCCACATTAGCAGCCTGGTAAATTTCATTTAGCCCCCTGAAGTTTTGAAATTTACAGTTTTACCCCAGAACTTTTAGGAATTTACAAATCAGCCCATGTGTCGGATTTAGACCAAAGAAGTGTCTATTCCACCATTTTCGACCGTTCCGGACGCAACGGTGACCTCGGATTTGTGAAATTCATCCCCAATTTTATTGTATTTACATTTTAAACTTTAAAATTTAAAATGGAAATTGGAGATTCGTCTTCTGGTGCAATGATTAAATTGGCTGCAACTAATTACTCCCTCTGGAGACCTCGGATGATAGATTTTTTGCATTGCAAAGATTTGTTTGATGTCATCGAGTTGAAGGGAGTGAAACCAGAGTCTGTTAAGGAGTATGACTGGAATAAACTCAACAACAGAACTTTGGGTCAGATAAGGCAGTGGATCGGTCACAGTGTCTTCCACCACGTAGCACAGGATTCAGATGCTTACGGGATGTGGATAAAGTTGGAAGACATGTTCCAGGCCAAGACAGCTCGGAATAAAGCCCTGTTAATGAGGCGTTTGGTGAACCTGAAGCTACGGAGTGGAACTTCCGTTGCGGAACACACCAACGAGTTCCAGAGCCTGGTGAACCAGTTGTATGCAGTAGACATGCAGCTGGGAGATGAAGTACAAGCCCTTTTACTACTCAGTTCCCTTCCTGATAGCTGGGAGACATTGGTGGTTACTCTCAGCAATTCCTCTCCAGGAGGTAAAGTTACCATGCCTATGGTAAAAGATGCCCTGTCGAATGAGGAGTCCAGGAGAAAAGATGTTGGCTCAGAACAGACAAAAGCCTTCGTCACAGAGACTCGAGGAAGACATCAAGGAAGAGACGGAGAGAGAGGCAGAAGGCACAACCAGGGGTAGATCCTCAGATGGAAGGAAGCCTACCTATAAGTGCTACCATTATGGCATTGTAGGCCATCTAAAGAAGAATTACGCGAAACTGCAACGAGAGCAGAGAGAAGGCAATCACCAGCCGAAGAATGACGAAGGAGAGACACTGGTCGTTGTCCAAGCAGATGTAGCAATATGCTCCATACAGGAAGAGACATGCCTTCACAACGCAACCCAAGATGTTGAGTGGGTGGTAGATACTGCAGCATCCTACCACGTCACTCCTCACAGAGATTACTTCACAACCTACAAAGCGGGAAGACTTTGGAGCAGTGAAGATGGGAAATATCAGTTCCTCTGGGATAGTAGGAATGGGTGATATTCAGTTGCGGACAAATGTCGGGTGTACATTGATCTTGAAGGATGTCCTGCATGTTCCAGAACTTCGGCTGAATGTACTCTCGGGGATAGCTCTTGACAAACAGGGCTATGAAAATCACTTCAGAAATGGCACATGGAGAATGACGAAAGGTGTCATGGTTGTCGCCCGAGGACATGCTTGCGGCGCACTATACAAGACTCATGTGAAGATTTGTGCAGAGTGCCTCAAAGTAGCTGAAAAATAGGCTTCTCAAAATCTGTGGAACCAGAGACTCAGACACATGAGTGGGAGAGAGGTTGTCTCCCTGAACAAGAAGAGCTTACCAAGGATGCTGCACGAGGTCCTTGCAACCACTACTCAATTGGTAAGCAACACAGAGTCTCATTTGATTTCTCTTCAGAGAGAAGATCAGAGTTGCTCAGTCTGGTGCACTCTGGGTCCCTTGGAGGTTGATTCATTGGGCGGTAACAAGTATTTTCTGACTTTCATCGATGATGCTTCTCGGAAAATCTGGGTGTATTTCCTCAAGACGAAAGATCAGGTCCTAGATCGGTTCAAGTTGTTCCACGCCATGGTAGAGCATGAAACAAGGAAGAAGCTGAAATGCCTTCGCACAGACGATGAGGCGAGTACAGTTCCAGAGAGTTCGAAGCCTACTGCAGGAGACATGAGATTCGACATGAGAGAACTGTTACACACACCAACAACATAATGGTGTCGCTGCGAAATGAACTGCACCATTATGGAGAAAGTCAGAGGAATGATCAGTATGGCTAAGCTGCCAAAGCCATTATGGGGAGAAGCTGTTCGTGCTGCCTGTTACCTGATCAACAGATCACCAACTGAAAGTTGAACTTGGAGATTCCGGAGAAAGTGTGGTCTGGTAAGAATCCCTCCTACACTCACCCTAGAGTATTCGGTTGTTTAGCCGTTGTATATATATCCAATGAGCTCAGGGAGAAGCTCGATGCAAGGACAACTCCATGTATATTCCTAGGCCATGAAGATGAAGAATTTGGATACAGACTATGGGATCCGAAGGTGAAGATGGTCATCAGAAGCCAGGAAGTAGAGTTTCTCGAAGGCCATACAATTGAAGACATTGAAATGCCCAGAATGTCTTCCAATTCCAGTGCCATCAGAAATCCAGACCCAGCACCAGCACAATTAGCCACAGATAGGATGCACGAGGAAATTCCAGAAGCAGAACCAGATGAGGCAGATAGAGATGTTGAGCAGGGGGAGACACAACCTGTTCCATCGGATATTACAGAAGAAAGTGTTGAGCATGGGGAGCCGCAACCCACTCCACTAGAAGCTACAAGATCATTCACAGAGATGAATGATGACAGATCTCCAGAAATCAGTAGACCTCAGACAAGAAGATCTGAACGAGGCATGATTCCATCAACCAGATATCTGGGATCTGAATATATTCTGCTTACTGATGTGGGGGAGCCAGAGAGCTTCCCAAAGGCAAGAAGACACTGAGGAACAAATGGGTGAAGAAATATGGCAGCAAAACTGTGCAGAGACACGTGGATTGTACTATGCAGAGACATAGCAGGAAATACTGTACAGAGATGCAGTGAAGTGTGCTGTGCAGAGACACAGCCGACATGTCAACAAACGACGATGATCGGGACAAGCTAGAGTTGTGCAGAGACATAACCAGGATAGCTGTCAGATGATACAGAGAACTACGATTGGTTTGATCCTAACTCAGGGTACAGGCAGTCATACAGATGCAGCCAGTGGAGGATCCTTTGAAGGATCCGGTTTTTGGGTGATTGATGATCGGCTCAGATTTGGAAAATCTTCACCGAGGGGGAGATTTGTTGGTTGCCAGGAAGCTGCGCCGAAAGCAAAGGAAGCTGGCAACAAGCTTCCAGAGTTGTTGCAAGCTGTGTGCAACAAGTTGGCCTGCAAGCTGGAGAAAGAAAACAAAACGTGTGTAGCTGGCAACCAAGTAAACAGTGCACACGTTTTCTAAACCTATAAAATGAGACATTCACCCATTGTATCATCATCCCAAAGTGTGTGTAAGCTCCAAGTAGAGAGCTTGAGAGTGTGAGGTTTTTTGTTAAGTTTCTAGTTGTAAACTTGTGTAATTTATTCTTGTAGTAATAAAATTACAATTCGGTTTTTCCTCAAATACACTCTAAAGTGATCGGTGAATCACAACAAAAAGTCTGGTTAGTTTCTCCCAAAATAAAAATTGGTAGACTCTTTCGTATGCATCTTTAAGATTTGGTTGTACAAGTATGGAAGGATCAAACGAAATAGAATTCTGTATTTTACTTGCTTGTGTATATAATCATGAAACTTTCACATTCGAAGTTTGATACAGTTTGCTGTCTTAACTTCTGAAATTCGTTTTCTTTTCAAGGAGCTAGTCTTTAACAACCGTAGAGATAGGGATGGCAAAATTCCCTGTGAGGATGGGGCTCGCAGGGACCCTGTACGTTAGAGGTGGGTAATCGGATAATTTTCTATACCCGTTGGTTGGACGGGCTGGGTACGGGTATTGACATTTCTGTTCAAATAGAAATAAAAACCATGTATGAATGGGGACCCACGGGACCTAGTATGTTAGAGACGAATAAGATGACACTTTTCCTATCTATTGATTGAACGGGATAGATACAGATATTGATATCTCTGTACCATACTCGGCTCTGTTATTGTATTGCATATGATGGTTTGATGTGTAGTTATTTCACTTTTATTAAGCGTAGATTTTCTATCTATACTCGCAAGACTTTCCTTTCAGGCCATTCTATTATTTTCTAAACTCGAAAATATTTTATATATGAATTTAGACTTTCAATAAGCTCGACGGGTACCAATTTAAATTTTCTACTTTGACCTTATGAAGGATTTATGCAAAATAATCTTAAAAAACCATTTGAAATTGTATGGTTATATATTATGTCATGTATTTGGCTCAGCAGCTGAACTGAATTAATTGGTAATTGTTTGCAATTGTAATTGAAAATGGTTATAAATACTTTATACTTATATATTTGTAAAAACGGTGTTAGATTTGGTATTACTGGATTAGTGAGTCCCTAAGGGACTTGATTTGGTGATGTATGGCTCGAATTTAGAGAATATGTTTCTTGTAAGAGTCGGAGATTTAATATATTCCGTTTAAGTCCGGAAGAGATAGTTTGATGTTAAGATTTTCAACGATTTCGTTACTGGATTAGTGGATTATGATTTAATTGTTAACCTCTTTTACTAGAATAAATGAATAAATAAATAAATGACGAATCAATGCATTATACACAAAATATGAGCAGAGTAGCTGTCAGTCATGATTCAAAATCTGATAAATGTGTTTAAAATTTAAGTGGTGGTATAAAAAAAAAAGCATATATTTGGTGTTTTCATAAATTCGTGTGTACATGGGATAGAGTTACCTTTTGTTTTTCATGTTTTTTATATATTTCTAATCTCTTCTTCATGCCTTTTAAAAGTAAATATATTCAATTTGAAGGAAAAAAAAAAGTAGATTTATTCGATATTTTAAAGGCACTTTGTCATAACATCATGAGATTTAATTATACTTTTATTAGGATGTGGCTTAAGTTTCTACCAAAAGGTGTCTTAGAATTTCTCAATGAATTATTAAAATAATATAAAATATTTTATTATTCATAATATATAATACAAATATCATTTGGTTGATTTTTATCAATTGGTTGATTTTTATGATAACAATGATTATTGAAGTTATCAAAAACTTAAGTATGATAAAAGTATGTACTATTATTGGAGACTAAATTCTTAAATTACTCCTTAAATTTAAAATAAGACATGAATTTTCTATTTCCTTAAAGATTCTCTTAATCAATTATACACGTGGATTGTCCCAGAACCGCTACCCTATTTATATTTTTAACTTTTTTCTTCTCATCCAAAACAATCAAAAAAAAAAACAACAGAAAATAAACAAAAAATAAAAATTAATCTTAATTAGGGTTTGGTTTTTCCAAAGAAGAAAAATTTTCTTTGGTTCGATTATAAACCAAATTAAATGAGTTTCCTAAATCAACAATTACCCTATATCTATCAAATCTAATTTCACAATATTTGCTCAGACAAAAAGTCCTTTCCATTTCGTTCGTTCAACCCAAATAATCATTTCCCAAAACTCATATTATTAACCTTGGAGCTGTCACCTTGTTTGTCTCCACTGTCTGCAACTGTAAGTAACCATTTGAGGTAAATATTTTGTAAACACAAACTTTATGAACACCCTCCTAGTATATGTGTAGCTCTGTAGCTATTTGTACTGTATCTTCATTCTTGTTTATATCATAAAAAGCAAACAAAAAAAATATTAATTTGTTGGAGAGTTTGGTGTTTTATTAAACAGAAAAGTTTAGTTATGGCAGGATGGTCGATTTTAACTAATGGGTCTGCTTTAGATTGTGGCAAGACAATTGGTAGTGTTCAAAATGATAATGGTTGTTGCTTGGAAGTTGAAAATGATGGGAAGGGTTATAGTGTGGAAGATTCTGGTGGGTATGGGGGTGAGTTAAAATTCCTGTTTGATAAGGTTATTGAGTCTGTTTTGAAAGAGGGCGATGACAGGAAGGGTTGCGTTGGGCCTATTCCGGCAATGCTTGGTAATGGGCGGTCACTGGATTTGTTTAAGCTTTTTTGTGCTGTGAGAGAGAGGGGTGGGTTTCATATGGTGTCAAAAAATGGTTTGTGGGGTTTTGTGGCGGAAGAGTTGGGGCTGGATGTTGGTGTTTCGGCCTCTGTTAAATTGATATATGCTAGGTATTTAGGTGAGTTAGAAAGATGGTTGATGGGAAGTAGTGATTCGGGTTTGGGAAATGGAGGGTGTGGCTTTGATGGGATTTTAGGTTTGTTGCCATTGGAGCTAGAGTCTCATTTTAGAGGTTTACTAATGAACTGGCCAAGCAAGAGGATTAAAGATGATAGACTTGCTCTATTAGAATATAAGAAAAATGGCAACCATGTTGATATGGAGATTGAAAAGAGTGAGTTGAATTTGTGGGACACTAAGAATAGGCATGAAAGATTTAACGTTTTAGGAAAAAGGTGTAGTGATGATGACGAAAAAATTTATGATAATGACGACAAATTATGTAATGATGACCCAAGTATCAGTCAAAAGGAATTCTCTTGTCATAAGAGGAAACGTGAACCTTTCTCAGGAGTGCTGAACTGGGTGATCCAGATTGCAAAGTATCCAGATGATCCTTCGATAGGAGTAATTCCTGAGCCATCTAAGTGGAAGGAGCATGGAGACAAGGAGCTTTGGGTGCAGGCAATTAGGGCACGAGATGCATTGCTACAAAGAAGGCATGTTAATTCGAACATTCAGCAGTCTCCCTTGCAGGTAGAACAATTGATACCTTCTACTGTTTCTTTATCACCAACCTTTCCGGTATTTGTAATAGGTGGTTCTGTTATACTAATTTTTTAGCATGTATAAGAGTTTTTGCAATTACTCATTATGTGACTGTGTTTGAATTAGCGAACATTATAAGTTCTGTTTTCTGAGGGAGCCTGATGGACTGTTTAATTTGATCTGTCAAAATATATGAAGTGCTTTGTTGTATCTATTTTAGTCCCTCAAGGTGGATTCTTTAGAATTGCATGAGAATCAGATTTATCTGCCTCCAAAACACGTATCGTTAGATGGTTTAATAGTGGGAAGATAATCAATATGATTGTTTCTGTCAAACCATATGAAGTGCTTTGTTGTATCTATTTTAGTCCCTCATGGTGGATTCTTTAAAATTGCATGAGAATCAGATTTATCTGCCTCCAAAACACGTATATATTTTATCATTAGATGGTTTAATAGTGGGAAGATAATCAATATGATTGTTATACTCCACATAGTTGATACCATGATTATTAACAATTTAACATCTGTTATCAGGTGTCATTATTTCAATTTAAATTCCCTAAATTTAATATCCCATATGATTTTATCTTCTAGCCCAATAAGCAAGTTAAACTATACGCCTATCGCATACCCAGTATAATCACTTATTGAGCCATTACAATGGCATTTGGTCTCATCATTTTCAGGCTGAATTGGAAACCCCTTGTAGTTCAATGAAACGTCAGAGAATCCGCTCATTCTTAAAAGTGACTCTGAATTTCCTTAATTAGCTAATATGGTTACAGATAGCTTATTGGAAAATTCATCAAGCTAATACTAATAATTGCATAGCCAGTAGTTGAACCTGTCATTCTTCGATATAGAAGGAGTTACTTATACTTTGTTAATTGACAGGGTGTTAGCTGTTAACTTGAATTGTGTATCTGTAATGATGTTGCAAGAAGGATACTCAATAGACTGTTTATCTAGAGAACGTAAAAAGGTTCCTGAAACTTGCTTATTCTTGAGGCAATTATTTAAGTCTTACTCATACCGTTGATCATAATTTTTGAAACTTATGTTAGCGGGGTTTTGTTGCTCGGCCACTTGAACAAACATCAATGCTATTGGATGTAAATGTCAAGACTAAAAATTTGTTTAAATAAATTCCTGTTATCATGAGAAAGCAGTTTGCATTGCCGATTTTTTTCACATTTGTAATTAATTAGTTACAGATATCCTAAATAGATCACGGTTTAAACTTGCAGAATGGTCAAAAGATGCATCCATCTATGTATGAGGATGTTACAAATCAATATCACCGGTCTACAGAGAGATTAAGATGCAGTGTACGGCTTCCTACTATAGTGAAATCTCGTCCATGCTCTTGTTGTAGTTCATGTTCAGGCACTGCAAATAAGTCGGCGAGTCCTCGCAAGACAGAGTTGGAGACTAGGCCAAAGAAGGAAACACCCATGACTGTGACTTTGTCAGCCATTGATACAACAGTCAGCTCTTCTGGGGATGAACCCCGAGAAAAGCATGTTTCTGTGGGTCCTCTCTTTCAGGCTAGTGTCCCTGAATGGACTGGTGTGGTTCTTGAGAGTGACTGTAAGTGGCTAGGCACAAGAATATGGCCCTTGGTAGATGGAAAACGCAATTCACTAGTTGAAATGGATCCTCCTGGAAGGGGAAGGCAAAAGTTGTGTGGCTGTCGGTTACCAGGTTCTGTTGAATGTTTTAGGTTTCACATTGCTGAGAATAGGATGAAATTGAAGCTTGAGCTGGGTTTAGTTTTCTATCATTGGAGATTTGATTGGATGGGAGAGGAAGTGTCACTTCGGTGGACAGTTGAAGAGGAAAAGAGATTTAAAGACATGGTAATATTTAATCGTTGTCTGAGTGCGCGCTTCTGGGGTAGTGCCTCTAAACGCTTTGTTATGAAGAAGAGGGAAGATTTTGTAAGCTATTACTTCAATGTATTCCTTGTCCGCCGCAGAAGCTATCAAAACCGTGTTACTCCAAGAGACATCGATAGTGATGATGATGAATCAGAATTAGGATCTGTGGGTGACAGTTTTGGCAATGAAGCGGTCACAGTTCATGGCTTCAATAAATTGACATGCACTCAAAATAATCAGTGCAGTGATTGGGAGTCAGTAGTGAGTTGCTCTGATTAGCAACCCCGGAATAATTGGGTATCAAATTTATGTTGTTTTTATATAGTTTCTTTTATCCATAAATACTGATAAAGCATCACACATTGACCCCCAACTATTTGAAGGGTAATGCAATTTTGATGTTGTACTTGTACCCCTGGTGGTGGAAGCATATTTCTCAGGTTTCTTCACCAAGCTAGAGAACAAGTGTCCAGTCTGCGATCAGGTTCGACTGGAGAAAAATTCCTCTCTTGTGATTGACATGAATGTTGATTAGATTTTCCATGTAATGCAGGAAAATGATATTTGACCTTCCTATTGATTAGTAGCTATCCAGTGACTCCTGCAGAGTTCGGCTTCTTATTTATTTGAATTCGGGTTTATGAATTCAAGTTTATAAACGCATGGAAGTTCTTACTATTTTTTGGTTCAGAGTTCATTATCTACTGCAGACTCTGCTGCTGTTTGATTTACTCTCTTTTTCGGTTTTATAGAGTCGCAACCCATACCAAATGCATAGCGTCATTCTGCTTTTGTTTGGAAACCATTTCAAATGCATATTGTGATACCATTTCTGAGTTTCATTTTCCATTGCCTATAGTAAAATACATACATACTGCCGAAATAGAATTCTGCATTTTACTCTAATACTGTCAAAGGCGGCGGTAGGCAGGCTCGTTAAAGCACTGTCCAAGCGCCGTCTTTGTCCGTCAAAAAGATGAATTGACTAGTCAAACATATAGAATTTTACGTAATATATAAGTAGTTACAACTGAAAATACCTTAACCCATCTGATCCATTGAATGGAGAAGCTGCTGCCTTGATGATGAAAAAGTGAAAGGCAATAATCCTTCTCAGTCATATATGCTACAGTTACATATGCCTTCTCGAGTAATAACACTATGTGTATTGAATAAAATCGCTTACCTTTTTAAACTGTGATCATCTTTAACATTATTTTCGAGGTTTGATGTATGTTGACATATAGCAGTGATATATCACTGGTAGGTCCATTCATCGTCCTCATTCGACGGATATGGTACCTACAAAGGCATTCCAACGCCCAAGTTAGATGATGTTTGTTTATGGACAAAGAATTAATAGAATTGAGAGGAAGAAGAAGATGTATTCCTCTCTTTTAGTCTCCAAGAGGTGCATCTCAGCAGTTTGAGCTTGAGACATTGTCTTCAAGGTCACAGGTTTTCAAGGTCACAGGTTCAAATTCTGGGTAGCACCCTTATAATAACCTAAAACAGTTCCGGTTTACTCACGCGTCCACACCGGAGTTCAATAACCATGGTATGAATGACGTGAGCTCTAACTTATCAAATAGAATGGTCACATTATAGATGCTTTATTTTTTTTTTATTTTTTTTTAGAATTAGATTAAACTAAAGATTATTTTTGCAAATTGGGAAGGTTGAGTTTTTGGAAAATATAACAAGACATCTTTATCAAGAAGAAATAAAAATTTAAAAGTGTGAAACAGAAACATTATTAGGTGGCTGGCGGCAAGATAGCCAAGAAAGGGATAAAGAATATAAGATAAATATTGTGTGCTATTAAGGGAAAGGAATCTTGTTGCTAACCTGCTCCAAGTAACAAACTATTTATAATTCTTTTGCACCCATTAGGTACCTAAACTTACCAATAATCTTATAGATACAAAGTAAATGAAAATTTACACCCATTATGTACTTTTTTTTTACCCTGAGTGATGTGAATATCGAGTATTATTAAATCCTCATTTTCTATAAAAACTTAGACATCTATCTTCTCGTGGAAACCCCACGTCATCCATATGAATGTGTAGGTAAATTGATGTTGTCTCAAATTCTTACAAAGATGCTATATAAGACTTGAACTTGAGACCTTATTTGCTTGAACTCGAGACCTTGAAGACAAGATTCCAAAACTCAAACCGCTGAGCGTCTTTTGGGGACAAATATATATATATATATATACACACACAATTAAGCATACAGCCACCTATTCATTTTTCCTTGAAACGATTAATGACTCATAAATCAAATTGGGAAATCACATCTCATATACAATGTACAAAGTTAGTTTCTTGTCATGTTTACATTGCTCATCAACATAATTTAGATTTTTACATATGTTGACGGGTGATTTTAGTTCCAGGGGTAATATCGAGACAGTGCTCCCGGGACAATCCTTCTCCAATCGTGAATTTGTTTGGTTATGGGGGACCAAAAACAAATTTAGCAAAAGACGAAGCAAACACAAAATCGACAAGAGGGTTTACGTGGTTCGGCGGATTGAATCCAACCTACGTCAACGGGAACAAAGTAGAGTGTTACCTCTATTATCAAACCGAGCTCGGCCGACCTCTTTTCAAGAGTGGTCTAACGTTACTGAACTGTTTGTTTTGTGGTGTTTATACAAGTAATGATTTGAATGAGATTTTTACTAACCAACCTATACAAATGAGACTACCCTCCCTTTATATAGTAAGAGAAATAAAACACTATTCCCATATCTCTATGACGTCAGCCACGTGAATCCCCGGCGGATTGAGATACTCTCTGCCCCAATTGCTTTGCCGAAAAAAAAGCATGCCCTCTAACTCCCCGTCAAATCACTATGTTTTATACACTGCCACACTCAATAATTATGATGACAACCTGTAAATGTGGTAAATGTCAGAGGGAAAAGTCCAAACATCTCGGTCACACCTCGGGCGTCATGTGGAAAGCCAAACGTTGTGCCGAGCTACTCTTATTACTTCCGACCTGACCGGAAATATCTGAGCTCAATCTCCCGATCTAGGAGGAAGGATGAGACTAATCCGAGCTACCGGTCTGAAGCGGTCGGCCTCGGCTCTGATGTTGTCGGTCTTTGAAACCTGCACCATGTTGTGTCATATGGTCGGGCAAATTCGAGGAACTGGGTCCGAACTCTATGTCTGGTCGAAGAGTGACTAATACCATCAAATCATTCGTCCTCATCAACCGAGAAATTCCATCTTTGCCATTTTCGTACTGTTCACTTACAAAAAACATCATCAACAACATATATTTAAAATTGTTAATTACAATAAAAATGCCTAAAATATTTTCTAAATTAACATACATATTCTTTTATTTGTTTAAAGAGATCATATTTACAATTGTAAATCAATTTTACAAAATGAGTAAACGTTGATCAGCAGTCATGGAGGGTCGAGATTTGTCAATTCCAATCCATTCACAAATCATGTACATATTTTTGAATCGAGACAAAAAATTATCGTAAATCTCGGATCAAATAATTCGGGATTGCAAATCTAATTTGAGATTCGTGAATTTTTAGATAAAATATCGGGATTCGAGAATATGAGACAGAATGTGTAAATGTTGATTATCGGTCGGAAGGGTCGAGATTTGTCCATCCTAATCCCTTCAAGAAATCCTCATACATATTTTTGAATCGAGAAGAAAAATCATCATGAATCTCGGACCAAACAGTTCAGGATTTTGAATTTAAATTAGAATTCTTGATTTTTTAGATAAAAAACAGGATTCGAAAAGATGAATCATACCCAAGGTGAACAGCCTCTGGTCGATGGAACAATGTAGGCAAGGGAAGTCGGCAAAATGGATCCGTAACTTCGGGAAAAGGATTGGCTCTGAGGATTGGGCACGGGGTCCCAGTCCCGAACCCATCGGCTGTCGGCGGACTGCTCGAACTGCTCCCGCGGCGAGAGCGGGTCGCCGCGTGCCGGCCGGGGAATGGACTGAGAACGGCCAATCCTAACTTAATTTTGTATTCATAATAAAAAAAAAATTATTATAAATCCTTATAAAATGTTTTTAGGGAGAAATTTCTTATAAGCTCCCCTCAATTTTTTTTCTTAACAATTAATATTAAATACATAATAAAAATATCATCATAAATTTATAAATTAAATTCTTAAAATTTGAAAAATTAGCCATACAATTACAAACCAGTCCTTACAGAATCAGAATTTATGAAAGTTGAATTGAACATGTAACTTTGAGCATTGAACATGTAACTTTGAGCATTAAACATGTAAATTATATCAATAAATATAAAAAAAAAAATTAAACATGAAATCAGTTGCATATTTATTGGTAGAAATTACATATTAAATACTCAAAATTACATTGAACATACAACTTTAAATCCAATAATATTTGATACGCTTGGGTACCGTAGCATTGCCCATAGATAACAAGAAAGTCACTGCGTTTATTTACTGACACCGGCTTTTAATGTGGCTCGTGGGCACACAATTTCACTCTTTCTTGTCTGAACAACTCTTAGCTTTTCTTTGTTCATCGAAGAATCTCATCACTGTCTTAACAAATTCCACAAAAAGAAAAAAAAATGTCTTCTCCAAGCAAACGGCGAGAAATGGATTTGATGAAATTGTAATTTTTTTGTTCCTGAATTTCATATGAAAGAAAGTTATATTTTTTTGTTTCTTTTTTAGCTTCTGTTCAAATTCATTCTAATGCTGCTGCTGATTCTTTCTTTCTTATTTATTTATTTAAAGGATGATGAGTGATTATAAGGTGGAGATGATCAATGATGGCATGCAAGAGTTCTATGTGGAATTCAGTGGACCAAAAGAGAGTAAATTCATCAACACCCTTTATCTTTTAATCTTATTTTATAATTTTTTTTTTGTAATTTTCTGTAATATATTTGATGTTTTTATTTCTGGGTTTTTCTCATCTTTTGAGTTGATATTTTTTCTCTGTAATTTTGTTTGGCATAGATGCTAAAAGTTGTTGATTTTACCCTGAACAATTAGCAAATAAATTTTTTTTTATTATTATCCTCATAATCTGGAGTTGAGTATTTTTTTTTAATTTACAGTTGAATCTTGAATGGAATTACTGTTTTCATGTTCTCTGATTTTCCTCTGCAACAACTGAGTTTATTTGTAAATAGCTTAAAATTTTTGTTGCTTTGGAACAAAATACTTTTATTACTTTTAATATGAAGTAGCTTTATTTGGAATACTTCAGGTCCTTATCAGGGAGGTGTGTGGAAGATAAGGGTGGAGCTGCCTGATGCTTATCCTTATAAATCTCCGTCGATTGGCTTTGTTAATAAAATATATCACCCAAATGTCGATGAAATGTGAGTTTGTGTTATAATTTTCACTAGTTTATATATTGGTGTAGTTTTATGGTTTGGTATAGCACTTAAAATTTCATTGAGTTGGTTTGAAGACTTTGATTCTTTCGTTGTTTGTTGATTTTTAGGTCTGGTTCAGTTTGTTTAGATGTCATAAATCAAACGTGGAGCCCCATGTTCGGTAAACCTAACACTTATTCTCCTCATGTAAACTATTTTTGCTAAATGTGGCAGAGTCCCTATAATTGATTTCTTTTAACTATTGTTTCGCTCTAGCTTGTTAATTAGTGTTCTTCCCGTTGGATATTGGCAACCGATTTTCTTTTTCTTTTCCTTGTATTTATTTGCAGATCTGGTTAATGTGTTTGAAGTGTTTCTTCCTCAACTTCTCTTGTATCCTAACCCATCTGATCCATTGAATGAAGAAGCTGCTGCCTTGATGATGCGCGATCGTACTGCTTATGATCAAAAAGTGAAAGGCAATAATCCTTCTCAATCATAAATGCTATAGTTACATATGCCTTCTCAAGTAGTATCACTATTGAATCAGATACTTTCTTCAATATCCCTTAACTTTTACAGCTACTTTATGTAGGAGTAAATGGTAGTGACTTGTAAAATCTCATTTATTACTATTCAATTATATTACTGGGAGGTTGGCAAATTGAAATTCCTTAATATGTTGAGTATAATTGCTTACCTTATAAATTGTGATCTTTTACGTTATTTTGGAGGTTTGAAATACTTTTGTTCTAGTCACGATTTCTAAACAATTTGGCTTCTAGATTTTCTAAACAATTTGGATGTTTGCAGTTTTCCTGGTCTTGATAGATTTTATCGAGAATTTCCTTTGCTGCTCGAGGAACTGTGTAATATTATATTGTAGTTCAAGGTGGTGAATTTGTATGACATAGAGCTTGAGGGCCAGCAGTGATATATCACTGATAGATCCAGTGGGAGATTATTTATATCACTGATCGAAAGGAAAATGGCCATTGTTTGTGGCATTCCTTTGTTTCCATTGTGGATACAAATCGTGGTTATGTGATATTGAGAGTATACTATATGCATGATTTTAGAGGGATTTTATTTTTTCTATTGGTCTATTTAGTTGAAAAAACTATATATCAATGAGTGTTTGACGGTTTGACCTGAAATCTGAGGGTACTTTTCTGCATGAGGTTCAATTTAACATCGAGTTTTTGCATGCCATGCTGAAAATATGCTTGTACCTTTGGTGAAGTTATTCATCTGTTATTTGCACGCGTCTCATTTTTCAGAGTATTGCGAGAAATATGCGAAGCCAGAAGATATTGGGAGAGCCACAGAGGAAAAATCAAGTGATGAGGAGCTGAGTGACGATGAATATGCCTCCAGTGACGATGCAGTAGCTGGCCAACCTGATCCTTAGGTTCTAAAAATTGAACCCCATTAATTTGTCCGATTATCTGTACATTAAATTTCAGCTCCTGGAAAACAGAAGTTGACATAGAACTGAGGGCTTATGGAAAAATTCCTGCTCCTGTCTTTTATTTTCCATGGATGTGCTGTAAATTAATCAACTGTCTCTTAACTTTAAACTTGCTTGCTTTATGCTATTGCTTTGCATATTGGTGAATAAACATTTTCTATTTCTTAAAATTTCTCTCATTTTCTATTTCTTAAAATTTCTCACATTTTCCTCCACTGCTACATACTTTTGCATGAATACATGGAAAATCATTTATCCCAAGTTTAGCTAAATCCAAGTAAATATCATTTGAATTTGAATTTTGAAGTTAAAAATGGCAAGATTTTTAAGGAATTTTCAGTCATTATAATAATTAGCTTAAGGTGATGACTCTTCCGACCGAAAAATTATATTATGTTTCGGGTGTATATGTCATCTCTCTCACAGTAGCTGGGTCTCACACACCTCATTCCGACCAGGTGGATATTGCTTGTAAATTTAGGGAAAATTGATCATCCCACCCTCCTGACACACTCCCCCTCTTTGTCTCATTGTCAACTTACTAAATTGCCCATCTCATTATCAATTTTGACTTCTTCAACTATTATACATTTACAAAATTTATATATTTATATATATTAATTTAAAAATAATTATATACTAATTATATCTCTATTTGTCCATTTTTGATTTTAATAATTATTTTTTATTTTATAATTTTTTGATTTTTGTTAATAAATATTACAGATTTCGTATCTATTCATTTATTTTTTTGATTCATTTTTAATTTAATTAATACTACTTATGTATTAAAATAATATAATTTAACCAAATAAAAAATAAATTATAAAATATATTTTTTATAACTTTTTTAAAAGAAGAACACAAAAAAAAAAAAAAAGATGAGAAGGGCGTTCCCCTTATCTAAATCTATTCATTTCTTTTTTTTTTTTTTTAAAAAAAAATTATCAAAATATATATATGTGTATCAATAAATAAAAAATTTGGATATACATGGTTTATTTGAAAATGGAATTTTGGTGAAAAGAATAGGGCAAATAATGAATTACAGGAGAGATAAAAAAATCAAATGTGGTAGGATACGAGGGAAGATAAGCGAGTGTTATAATTGTGGATTTATACTTCCATATCTATATTTTTTTATCGGAATTTTTAATCTATTTTTTTCGGGTCCACTCTAATCTCCCGACCCGAATTCATAATGACTCCCACCTACTACTCAAAAGGAAGCACCATTTTTTTTTTACATGAGACCTTTAATGTGGCTCTCACTCTTATACTTAAAAGTGGAGTCAGGATACCAACAAACTAGCGGGCTAAATTCATAATTCTAATTCAATAGATTGTATAATAGATGAAAAAAAAAATCATTTTTAAATAATTTTGAATCGAATTACGCTCACTGTAGATCTTTAATTGTAATAGAAAATACAAATAAATAAATATAAAGAATAATTTTCCCAAGATTATTCATTTATTTTTTTTTCCTGTTTCTGGACACTGACTTTATATGTGCCCGATGTAATATAGGATTATTTATATTTTATTACTAAATTTATGATAAAATAATAATTAGTTACTGTGAATTTTGAAATATTATATTTCATTACTAAATTTATTACAAAATAATATTTTATACTAAATTTATACAAAATCTAATATTTTAATCTTTAGTTACTTAAATAACTTTAATATTAAAATATAACCGTCAACTAAAATTTTAACTGAAAAATAATAAAATATTATATTTATATTATAAAGCACAATGGTGTAGGAGGAAAGATAAGACATTCAATGGTTATGATTAAAAGAGATAATGTATCCAAATGCTATATTTATGTGGCTTAATTAGCGGCTCATATCACTTCATTATAATCTAATAGCTAATAAAAATCATTCCATTATAGATCTCTATAAAGATGGAGAATGAAAACTATCAAATAAATTAAAGAATATAATAATTTATTAATGGAAAATGAAAACTACCACTTAATTAAAAAATAAAATCATTTCTTTATAAACAAATTAAATAATATAATCTCAATCTCTCTGTAAATTATGTAACACCGTTCCGTAGGCACGGGCACACACTAGTATATATATAATAATAAAATATAATATTTTAAAATTCAACAGTACTAAATTATAATTTTATCATAAATTTAATATTAAAAATATAAATAACATTATAATGAAACAAGGCCTAATTCTGTTTAAACGTGGGCCGCTCAATAACTGGGCCTAAAGCCCTCGATGAATTGTGACAGAGATATGAGCGGAATTAATGAGGTGACAAGTTCGATGGATATTATTTTTTTAAAAAAATCGGAATGACCAGGTGTCAGTAGATAATTAGTCAATTAAAAAAATTATAATTACAATTTTCTTTAATTAGATTTATCTATTTTCTTATTGTTTATAAATAAGCATCTTCAATTGGTGGGTCACTTGTGTTTTGTTCCATCCAAGGTTTTCAACAAATCCAATCCCACTCTCTGTTTCACTTCATCTGATCATCAATCTGGGTAAATCACTTACTCTTTTTTTTTTTTTAATTTTAATTTGATATCAGCTTATTTTCGTATATTGTATTTATTTATTTTCCTTGAATTTTCTTGTCCATATTTTGAATTATCCATATATCATCTAGATATAAGAAAGGACTTAGAGTGAGAGAGTGGGGCTCTGTTTTATATGTTTCGCTTTTGTGGGTTAGGGTTTTTGGGTTTGGTTATCTGGGTATCATTTATATTTGTAAAAATCAAAACCCTTTTAATTTCACTGTGATTAGTGTGGTCCTTGTACTAATATCGATTTAATAGTTTATTAGGGTTTATGTAAATGGCTCGGTTGATACTTCCATGCAAGAGTTCGTGTTTGACGAGGGCCACTATTTTGGGTTTCATCTCCTCTTCTCCTGTGATTACTCAAATCCGATTTCACTGTTTATTGTTACTTTATATGTTCCTGCTGCTGTGTTTGATTGCCGAGGAATTGTTAAAGACTTAAAAGGATTGTTAAGATGATAGATTTTGGTTTTTTAAATGTTGAAAATATGTTTTTAATTTATTTATGATAGGCAGTGTAGTGTGCGGAATCCGTTAATGTGTTAAACTTGAATTGAAAACTTTAAGAAACCTTAGTTCGTTTTTGGGTCAGAGGTTTTGTGATTATAGTCTGTTTACATTCAGTTTTGTTTTGTGGAGCTTAAGTATTGTTGTTTTAATTTTACTGACAACAATTTAACCAAGTTTGAAATGCAATTTGGACTTTTCTTGGGCTCTAAGCATCCTCTAAATAAGCAAGTTGGTGGTGACTGTAAAGTGGTAATTTTCTTTGATGATCATGTCTTGAATTTATTCATTTCCTTTTCCTTTTTGCAGCGTCAGGCTACTGGTCGTGTTAACTTCTTCCATACTTCAGCGAGAGCTAGTTCTCAATATAGGTGTTTGCTTAGTTTAGAGGTTAGTGCATGATGTCATTGGCCATATCATATATAGCGGAAGTTTCAGATATTTCTTTCTGCGTTGTGGTGAAATGAGCTCATTCTCGAAACTTTTCGTAAAATTTCTCTGATTTCTCGTTGTTTATTTTTTTAGGCCACTCATCGAAAAAATTACAGGTTTCCATATCCTTCTCTGCATGTAAGTTGGTTATCCATTGTATCTAAATTTATGAGATTTGCTATATGTCTGTACATACTCACATAGATGCTTGTACAGTATGTAAAGTGGTCCTGATCTTTCTTGTTCAATTTTGTTCATCTCATGGATTACTTATCTTTTCTTTCAGAGGACCAAGCAGACCAGCGGGAGGTTTGTTTGTTCAGTTGCCACAGAAAGCTTACCAAAGGAAGTTCAGGAACCCAAAATGGATACGCCAACAGAGATATTTTTGAAGGATTACAAGATGCCAAATTACTACTTTGACACGGTATGTATCAATTAATTAAACTAGAATACTCTGGATTCATTAATTTGGATTTTGCTTGTGTTCTCCTGTACTGATTGATCCACCACCACTTCAGGTGGATTTGAAATTTTCTTTGGGTGAGGAGAAAACGGTTGTTAGCTCAAAAATAACAGTGTTTCCTAGGGTTGAAGGTAACTTTTAACTCTTCTTGGATATCTAGGAAAGTTCCTTAGCATTTGCATTCATCTTTTATGGTTACCACATTTGCGGTTCCTTCCATAGACTTGATCTAAATACTCTCTGTTTTTCTTTCTTTGGCAAAGTTGATACTTAAGTATTATGTTCCAGAGCTTCCCTACCCTAACATCCTAAATGTGGAACAGGTTCTTCTTCCCCACTGGTTTTGGATGGACAAGATCTCAAGCTTGTTTCATTCAAGGTCAACGGTAATGAACTGAAGGTATTTCCTTGTTAAACCCTTCTATAATAAACTTAGTATCATTAAATCTTTAAGCTAGTGATTCTTGCTTTATACCTCCATTCATAATTGTCAATTGACATCTTTGAGGTATGATTGGGGCATATATTTAGGGTTATTAGTGCTATTTGCTTACTTTATGCTCCTTATAGGAAGGAGATTATCACTTCGACTCACGCCATTTGACACTCCCATCACCACCAAGTGGTACATTTACATTGGAAATTGTGACCGAGATTTGTCCTCATAGGAACTCTTCATTAGAGGTAAATATATTCCCTTTCATTTTACATTTCAATTCTGTATCAATTCTACTTCTGATCAGTGATCATGCTATATTTTAATGTAGGGGCTTTACAAATCATCTGGGATTTTCTGTACACAATGTGAAGCAGAGGGTTTCCGGAAAATTACATTTTATCAAGTCAGTATATTGAAATAGTAAGAATTTTATAATCTACGCTGCCAGTTATCAATCTGACATATACTTTGGTGATGCCTTTAATTTACTATCAGGACCGTCCTGATATAATGGCAAAATACACATGCTATATTGAAGCTGATAAGTCATTGTACCCAGTGTTGCTGTCTAATGGAAATCTCGTGGAGAATGGAGATCTTGAGGTGAAATTTTCTTTTGCTGCAATCTGGCCTTTTTTCCACTACATTTTGCCTTTTGTTTTTTATCAGTTAATGATTCTTATTGTAGTTATTTTTATCATCTACCGCAGGGTGGTAAACATTATACCCTTTGGGAGGATCCATTCAAGAAGCCCTGCTACTTGTTTGCCTTAGTTGCTGGACAGTTGGAAAGCAGAGATGATACATTTGTCACCCGCTCAGGTCGGAAAGTGTCTCTAAGGATCTGGACCCCAGCACAGGATGTACCCAAGACTGCACATGCCATGTATTCGCTCAAGGCAGCAATGAAGTGGGATGAAGATGTCAGTATTTTCGTTCTTAGCAAATATACCTTTTTAAAAAGTTTTCTTTATTGGCCTTTGTTCTCTAGCTTATTGTGGTTTTAATGATTCTACAAACAGGTTTTTGGTCTTCAATATGACCTAGATCTTTTCAATATTGTGGCTGTTCCGGACTTTAACATGTAAGCTGCATTTTATTATTATTTATACATAAACATCGTTATTGTGTTTTGGTTAAATAGTGTTGACAAATATTGTGTTTATTGTTTTATAATGCTGATCCTTCTTGTTTCTCAAATGCTTGTCAGGGGAGCAATGGAAAACAAGAGTTTGAATGTAATGGTTCCGAATTACTGGATCATTGTGGCTTAATTTTTTTTTTTTTTTAAATTGTGGATCATTATGAATTACATTAAACTCATGCCTCAATTCTCCACTGCAGATTTTCAATTCAAAGCTTGTACTAGCATCTCCTGAAACTGCTAGCGATGCAGATTATGCTGCAATTTTGGGAGTCATCGGCCATGAGGTTTGCTATCAGTATTAGTGTTTTAAGGATATGAAGTCATGATAATTTTTAGTCTGAAATCTGAACTAAACAAGGCTGTTCTAACTATGTTTTCATTTTCTCTCGCAGTATTTCCACAACTGGACTGGCAACAGGTGAGCTTATATTCCATTAAGTTTCTTTGTTTCTTTCAAGATGACACAATATGTCTCTGTTCTTGTTTTCCTAATTATGTTTCAGATGCATATACGAGTGGTCACTACATTTTAAATTCAACGTATGACATCTCTAGTTATGGTTTGAATGGTTTAGGCATCTATATGTGCCGATGGAGATGGTTATATCTGTAGGTGTTTTATGTTATTTTAGTTACAATTGTGTTGGCACTAGAAATAATGTTAGCTAAAAAACTGCAGAGTGACATGTCGTGACTGGTTCCAGCTCAGCCTAAAGGAAGGTCTCACTGTCTTTCGTGATCAGGTATATAGACTTCTATCTTCAGTATGTATGTGGCAGATGCAATCTCATTGCTCATCTTTGTTGACTTAAGCTTAAGCATATGAGATCAATCTTTGTTGATAGGAATTTTCATCTGACATGGGAAGCCGGACTGTAAAGCGGATTGCTGATGTTTCAAGGCTTCGAAATTATCAATTTCCACAGGTTCTTTTCTTTTATCCACATCCTTGTGGCAGTTCACTCATTTTGTTCAGTTGTTTCTGTTCTGTTACCATTACTATTAAAAGCAATTTGAGTTGTCAGTCAAAATGCATATGATTTCTGCATCAGTGGACTACGAATGTGGTATTATATACTGCATGTTAAGCACCTAGTAAGTTAGTAACTTCTATTTTCCACTTTTCAGGATGCTGGCCCTATGGCTCATCCTGTTCGGCCACACTCTTACATCAAGGTCAGTATGTATAACTTTTTTGTGAACAGCTCTCTGCTAATCTAGTTTTAAGTGTTTTAGTTCTAAGCAAGTTAAATTTGTTTTCATGCAGATGGATAACTTCTACACAGGCAAGTTTCTACTTTCTTTAATTTGACATTATTTGAAGGTTGCATGGAAATGTTTTCTTTGGCGGCTTAGAAATTCTCATTTGCTAGCGACTCTGATGTGTTTTCCTTCATTCTGCAATGTGGTTGCATATGATACTGATGTACTTCGTACCAACTTCAAACTGCAGTGACGGTATGGCATAGCAGTTTATTGCATCTTTTACCTGTCTTTCTTTCCTTGGTTTCTTCTGATAAGATCTAATTGTTCCCTGTTGTCTTTGTTTGTTTTATTTCTGTCTGACAGGTTTATGAAAAGGTTTGACTTTTGTCTTATTTCTCTCTCTCTCTGTGTGATAATGTGCCCGCTTTCATGTGCATGCGAATGTAGTAAAGAACTACTATCTGTGCATCAATGATTCATGAATAATGAATACGTCCAACTTATCAGGGAGCTGAAGTTGTTAGGATGTACAAAACCCTACTGGGGAGTCAAGGGTTCCGAAAGGTAAGGTTTAATGTTATATCATCAGACGTGCTTTGTGCTGAAAGTTGCTCATCTTGGAGTTGCCATTTGATATTTCTGCACATTTCAGGGCATGGACCTTTATTTTAAGAGACACGATGGGCAAGCAGTAACCTGTGAAGATTTTTTTGCTGCCATGAGAGATGCAAATGATGCAGATTTTGCTAATTTCTTACAATGGTAGGGATCTGTTATCTTCATTTGAGTTTCATTTTGATAATTTTGATGCTTAGGCTTTACATGTAATGAAAATTTTAGGTACTCCCAAGCTGGGACTCCTCGCGTGAAAGTGACTTCGTCCTACAATGCTGAAACTTGTACTTATTCTTTGAGATTCAGGTACACATGATAAGGTTATTATGATTAGAGTTTAGATCCTCTGTTCTGTTTGATAATAGTGTCACCAATAACTCTTGTTTGATGGGCGACATTTCCAGCCAAGAGGTACCACCGACCCCTGGGCAGCCAGCGAAGGAACCCATGTTCATCCCTGTGGCAATAGGTCTCCTTGACTCAACTGGCAAAGACATGCAACTCTCCTCCGTGTATCATGATGGGAAATTGCAATCTCTTGCAAGCAACAATCAGCCGATCTACACAACAGTTCTTCGAGTAACCAAGGTCAGTTGAAAATCTTGTTTGAAATGCTTGCTTTATCTTCATTTTTAAACTGCTGCATTGGTTTTTTAAGTCATTTAAAGACTTTTTTGCAGTTTCCCTTTTTGGGAAAAAAAAATAGTTCATTACGGTAATTGACTTTTTCTGTTGTTAATAAGCAGAAAGAAGAAGAATTTGTGTTCTCTAATATAACTGAGCAGCCAATTCCATCTCTCTTGCGGGGTTACAGTGCTCCTGTCCGCCTTGAATCTGATCTCTCTGATAGTGATCTGTTTTTCCTCCTTGCTCATGATTCGGATGAGTTCAACCGGTTTGTCTTTGCTGAGACATTGATACTTTATTTTATCTGGTGATAGTTTATGGAGAATTATTTACAAGATCTATTTCTTTTTAGTTGGGAAGCTGGACAGGTGTTGGCACGGAAACTGATGCTCAGCTTGGTGGCTGATTTCCAACAAAACAAACCATTGATTCTAAATCCAAAGTTTGTGAATGGGCTCAGAAGTATACTTGGTGATTCAAGCTTGGACAAAGTATGATGAGGGCTTCTTATTCATCTCAGATTTATGGTGTTGGTTGTGTGGAGGAGCATGAATGCACTAATCAACTTGGTTGTATTTTCCAATCCAGGAATTTATTGCAAAGGCTATGACTCTTCCTGGTGAAGGAGAGATTATGGACATGATGGAGGTTGCAGATCCAGATGCCGTTCATGCTGTTCGAACTTTCATTAAAAAGCAGCTAGCCTCTGAACTGAAAGCAGAGTTTCTAAGCACCGTATGCCATTTTCTGTGGAGTGGCATCGCCTTCGACAAATGAATTTATATATTTTTCCCGCTTCTTTTTGATTGATCTTTCTTGATGGATAAACATGAATTTGTTATATTTTACAGGTTGAAAAAAATAGGAGCTCAGAAGAGTATGTGTTTAATCATCCTAATATGGCCAGACGTGCTTTGAAGAATGTCTCTCTTGGTTTGTGTTCCTTAAGTTATTTGTTTTAAGATCAATATGCTGGAATTTCCTATATCTAAATATTTTTGTGTCGTATATAGGCTATCTTGCATCACTTGAAGATGCAGATGTTGCCGAGCTTGCATTGCGAGAGTATAAAACTGCCACAAATATGACAGAGCAATTTGCAGCTTTGGCGGCCATAGCCCAGAAACCTGGTAAAATTCGAGATGATGTGTTGGATGACTTCTATAGCAAGTGGCAGCATGATTATTTGGTAAGTCTCCTATTCAATAGCTGCTTTTTGACTGAATAAGCTTCTCATTAAATCACCAAATTGATTGTGCTGTATTAGGGGATGTATATATCTCTCCCTCTCTCACCAATGACACGTGTATTTATGAACTAATTTCGTCATCAAGCTAAAATAATAAATATTACCTATGTCCTCTGCTGCTGTTTAAAGAAAATGTTCCTGCTTTGTGGTTAAATTCATTTATCATTAGTGTGCGCTGAGTTCCTTAACTTCCCTTGATATAATTGTTGTACAATTTCATTTTCTTGTTTTCTCAGGTTGTGAATAAATGGTTTGCCCTTCAAGCAATGTCTGATATCCCTGGTAATGTTGAGTGTGTCCAGAGACTATTGAACCATCCGGCATTTGACTTGCGCAATCCCAACAAGGTAAGGGGGTGTGCTCGTGTTCAGGTGTAAGTGTGCCTAACTGCCTGGTCACCTGGTGTCTTCAGGTGAATCTCTCTAGCGTTTTCTGTTGTCAAGGTTACATTGAATTTGGATTCTCTCTGTGGAATAGGTATACTCACTCATTGGAGGATTCTGCGGTTCTCCTGTGAATTTCCATGCGAAGGATGGTTCGGGCTACAAGTTCTTAGGAGGACTTGTTGTCCAATTAGACAAAATTAACCCTCAGGTTTGTAGAAAATATTTCTCTGACTGTTGGAATCTAGTTTTGCTGCTTCTCTTCTCTTAGCTTATTCTTATCTATTTATTGCAGGTGGCTTCCCGAATGGTGTCAGCCTTCTCAAGATGGAGGCGTTTTGATGAAACTCGACAAAACCTCGCCAAGGTAGCAATCTGAATTATCCTGTTCCGTAGAATGCTATTGGCATTGACGTTTATAATAAATGGCATGGTGTTCTGCAGGCTCAGCTGGAGATGATTATGTCTACCAATGGACTCTCAGAGAACGTGTTCGAGATTGCCTCAAAAAGCTTAGCAGCTTAAATGTCTTCGAAAAGGGATTAAAAAAAATCGCCTTCGCTAGTTTTGGTATGAATAATAAAGCTATTTTATGTGATAACCATGGCGTCCGCCATGGAAACAATTATGTGCTCTGCGTCTGTTCTGAATAGTTTCAATGTAAAACTTGTTTTGATTGTTTCATTTTGATTATTATTACAAGCTTTTCTCCAGGAATACAACGTTCTTGTGACTTGCGTCATTAATTTTTTTAATTTTAAAAAAAGATTTTCAAAGTAAATTAATTAGGGAGATTGCAGGAAGGTGGTGTATATAAGGTGGTAATCTGGATTATGATTCGTTTATTTGTTCGATTCGATTTGTATTAAAGAGGAGATGGATTTGGAAAATTGATTTGTTTAGTATATGGATCAATTTGATTCGTTTTGTTTGATAAACAAATTGAATATGAATTAAAGTAGGGGTGGGCATCGGATCGGATCCGATCCGATTTGATCGGATCAGATCCGATCCGATCCGATTTGCAAATCCGAACGAATCCTGTTGGTCCGGTTCGACGAATTTCGGATCGGATCGGATTTTATCCGATTCGATCCGATCCGATCGAAATTTTTTTTTTTTTTTTTAATATGCAAAACGACGTCGTTATATATAAAAAAAAAAAAAAAATAAAAATCGATCGGATCGGATTTTATCCGATCCGATCCGATCCGCTCGATTTTTTTGACTCAAACCCACCGAATTCGGATCGGATCGGACCAATCCGATCCGAAATAGGCTGATTTCGGATCGAATTGGTCCGATTCGATTCGATTCGAATTCGGATCGAACCAATCCGATCCGATAATTATCGGATCGGATCGGATCGAGTTCGATTGTTTGATTCGATCCGATCGTGGGCATTTCGGATCGGATCGGATTCGGATTCGGTCCGATCCGATCCGAATCCGATAATGCCCACCCCTAAATTAAAGTTCACCATTGGTTTATGATTCATTTATTATTTTTATTTTACTAATTTTTGTTATTTTCTAATCAATTTCTAAAAGTTGTTGTCAATTATAATAGTAAAACTAATGTTATCTAAATTCGGTGGGTTTCTATAAGTAAAACTATTAATTGTGTTAATGATAAATTAATATAAATAAATAATGATTATTTATGTTATTAAAATATGTCATGACTAATACGTTTAGTAAATAAATCGAATATAAATTCATATTTTTTTATTTGATTCGTTTAAAATTCTGCACGCTAATACGTTTTGCCACCCTTATATAAAAGCATTCATATGCTAAGTAAGTGTATAATTGGGAGAATTTTGGCTTGATGGCTTGTTCATTGTTGATGCCAATAATTGGAAAATGACAGTCACATCACTTGGTGGGTCAAAAGTAGAGCCTAATGTTATCCTTTAGCAGAATCCTGAAGTGGGTTACACGACACTCTTGGCCTAACATGTTATAAATGTTGAATTGTAGTTGAGCTTCCTTGTTGAAACTTTTTTGTTTTGTGATGTCAAACTTTTTAAAGCTATGATAATGATGATTTTGATTCATAAACTCAATTAGGCACACACTACACTAATGATTTCACATGTGACGTCCTCAAGGGGCGTGACTTGATGATGTAGAGTTAAGGATCTGACTTTCAGGTCCTGAATTCGAATTCAGGGGGTACTTTTCTTGTAAAAATTTGAAACAACCGAGATTTTTATTCTATTTAAATCCGAAATGAGTGATTTGACGGCGAAATTTCCAATCATTTAAAAAAAAATCACATGTGACTGCATGATTTCACATAACATACCCAAAAGCCAAAAGCAAAAAAGTTTAGCCTTTAGGGTGTGAAATATCCTGTAATGGCATATGTTTCAATGGACCCAAAAGCAAAGCTTTTGATGATTGAGCTTTTCATAAATGCAAGCAAATAAACTGAACCATAAAGTTAAATCCTTTAGCACCCAACTAAAGCAAAAGATTTTTTTTATAAAAAATAAAAAATAAAAAAGTAAAAAAGTAAATCTTCTTCTGTTTCATCCCCCCAGTGTGTCTAATCTAAACTCATAAAGCTTCGAAGATATGTCAAAAGTCTCCTTTCCTATGAGATATTTAAAAATAATAATAAGAAAGGAAACTGACAACCAGGCCCTTAATATTTGTCTTAATATACAACTAGACTTTAATATTTCAGAAATTGATACACTAATAATGTTAGTGAAGTCGAACATAGTTGGAATTTTATATATATATATATATATATATATATATATATATATATATATATATATATATATATATGTTGACGGTGGATTTTGGTCTCAGGGTAATACGGGAATATCACCTCCGAGGTAATCCTCCTTCAACGGTGAATTTGTTTGGTTATGGGGGACCAAAAGCAAATTTAGCGAGAGACAGATAAACACACCAATCGACAAGGAGATTTAACGTGGTTCGGTGGATTTTGAATCCGACCTACGTCCACGGACAAGAACAGGATGATACTTTTTATTACTTCAATACGCTTCTCAGGTCTCTTCTTTTTCTTTTACAAATCAGAGCTCGATGATTCTAATCCCTCACTATTGTGATGATTTTCAGATGTCTTTTACACATGCTTTACCCTCCTATTTATAATAATACAGAAATCAGACTCCTATTTGCATAAGAAATCCTATTTGAACTCAATCTTCTCCTCTTGTAGGGATTCCTGATCCGGTATTGTCTTTTTCTTCCGTATTCCCTTTTGGATTCTGACTCCTTCTCCTTGTGAGAGTATGATATCTTTCTTATCTTATCCACAAGAATGGGATGCTGTTGTCTTGAGCACGGCTCGTTGTCTGGTCGGTCTTCATGAGGTCGGTCATGTCAATCTGTTATGCTGAGAATGTTTCTGCCGACCTTATAGTGCTCGGTCACCCGAACCAAAGTGGTCGGTCTCCTTATGTTATGGTCGGGTCGGATGTAAGATTTCAAACGATCAGGGATTTTACCTTTTTGTCCTTGCTGTACTGTCTTAAATGTTTGTAGTGCCTGAAAACACCATCAACATCTGTCCCCTAGTTCTCGGTTCCAACGAGTGTGCTAGTTGGTGCCGGGAACTATATAATAGTTTTGCTCTGTTTGGAGGTTGATCTGAGGTCGAGAAACGCTTTGTTGTCTCTTTTCCAGCGCCTTGTCTCGAGACACGCAACAGTCACGTCCGCTTAAATGCCCATCAAATCAACTTTAGGGTTTCTTCTAAGTTCGACACTTGTCGAACATCCGACGGGTTCCCGCCAAAACCGATGGTGGTGAGTGTCCCAGTCATGGCTATAAGAAAACGAGGCTTTCACTGTTCCATCTTTTTCGGCGATCCTTCCTTCTTTCTGAAAACTCTTCTGTGGTTTGCTTCGACTTCAGATTCCAACCGCAGACTTTTCTTCTTTTTCTTTGTTGCGCACATAAGGAACGGGCATAACCGTACTGTACAATCTCCTGCTTCTTCCGAGAAGAACAAGTAAGTCCTCCGAACGATCTCTCCTCTTCCGTATGTTGTGAATCTGTTTTTTGCTAGGGAGAGATTTATGGTTTGCTGGGTTCTGCTTTAGGGTGCTTTAGAGACCACCTGTTTAGTTAACATGGAAAACGTGAGTAGTTTCTTGTAGCCATAGACTGACTTCCCCTTCCTTCTTTGTTTTTCTGGGTGTCAGGGATGTCTGACAGCGATTCTTCCCCTAAAAATCCTGTCAATCCCTTAGCTCCCCCGGTTGAAGAGCTCTCCTCGAGCTCGGGGGCACCTAATGTAGAAGACCTTGACACAACCCCTACTCCTTCTGAGATCGACCAGGACTCCTACCATCAGAGGGTTCCTCGGAAGGACCCAGAGCCTGATGAACTTGGGTCGTCGGCTTTGGATATGAACCGTCCCTCTAAAATGACTGAGGATGATCTAGCGCTGTTGCGGCAGCGATACGCCATCCCAATAGATATAGCCCTTGAAGTTCCTGGGCCGATGGATCGTGCTAGTCAACCTGATGAGGGTTCGGTGGCGCTTCTTCCTGCTTTCTTTGAGTGTGGGCTAAGACTGCCGATTCAACCTTATTTCGCTTGGATATTGGCCGAGATGGAGATCGCCCCCTGTCAGCTGAGTCTAAACAGTTGGAGGATTCTGGCCGGGTTGTATGTAGCTTGGCATCGGGCAGGACTTGGCGAACCTTCCTTTGAAGAGGTGAAGAGGCTATATCGGTTGAAGGCCAATCCCAGGTCGTACCATGGATGATATTACCTTTCAGCTTATGACAGCTCGTCAAATGTCGTTAAGAAACTCCCTGACTCCAATAAGAACTTCAAAGATCTCTGGTTCTGGGCCACTGGGGATTGGGGGCGGACCTTGAGGTCGGATGAAGGGGAGACCTTAGTACCGGATATCTTCAGGGCGGGAGGTTAGGAGATCGTCATTTAGCTTCTTTCTTCCCTTTTTTTTTGTTTGGGTTCGTACCCTTCTTCTTATATTCTTTTTAGCCTGTTGGAGGGATGCTCCCAAAGTTTCCCGCCGGGTCCGGCGGCGAGTAAATTGGGCTCGTCGGTATGCCGCCCACTGGAGGGAGCTGGTAAATGACGCGGCTTTTGTTGAGTCTGGCCTTATTCGGGCTGTCCCCTCGGATGTCTCGGGTCGGATAGGTAGATGTCTGTTGTTTGTTCAGTCTTCCTTGTTTGTTTATTTTGATGTCTCTCTTCCTTTTTCTTCTTCTGTTTATATGCTCCGGTCCTGATTTCTCTTTTTTCTTTTGCTTTATGTAGGCATGTCGAAAAGGCCAAAGTTTCTTGAGAAATTGGCCGGTACCATGAAGAAAACCGGTCAAGCTGAGGTTGGAACTTCTTGGGCGCAGCCTGATCTTGTTGAGAAGGTGTCTCCAGGCCAAGTTCAAACGGGTGCTCGGGGGAAATCTTCCTCTTCTGGCATGCAATCATCAGGATCTGCTCGCCTTGTCAGTCCACTGAAACCCCTTAGGAAGAGGAGGCGTCAGCTTGGGGCCGAGGAGACCGAGTTGGCTCAAGAGGAAGAAGAGGAGGAAGCTGCTCCGGTTAAGAGGAAGGACGCCCGTAGGGGGAGGAAGTCCTCTGAAGGCTCCTCCAAAAAACGGAAGGGCCCTGTGGTCCTCGGGGTGGATGACTTGGGAGAAAGCATCCGGGAGGCTACTTCACACTTAGTGCCGGCTTTCAATGAATTGGCCGAGGTGATTCCCCCGGGGGAGGTTTCGAGGTATGAGGATGTATCTCCCGAAGGTGTTGTGACTGAGATGAGTTCTCAGATGGCGAATGTATTTTCACTTTCCTTCTCGGTTTTTGGGTTTTGGTCCTTTTTATTTTATGTCTTGACTCATTTCCCCCCTTTTTTTGTGTGCAGGCCAACTACCTCATGGCCAAGAATAAGGGTCTTCTTCTGACTCTGTTGTCCGAGGGTGGTCAGGCTCAGAGGCTTCAAAATCGTCTCTCCGAAGTGGAAGCAAAACTGGCTGACCGGGAGGAGGTGATTAAGAATCATGAGGCGACCGCTGTTGAGAATTTCAAAGCGAACAAGGCTCTCAAGGCTGCCGCTGCGCTGGAAAGAAAGCTTGCTGATAATGCCAGGGAGGACCTGAAGGTTGCCCAATCTGAGATTGGCGTTCTGAAGGGGAAGGTAGCAAGTGCTGAGGCCAAGTTGAAGAACAAGACGAGGAGGTTGCACGGGCCCGAGATAGTCTTGAGAGGAAAAAGACCGAGCTTGAGGAGAGAGAGATCGATCTCGAGGAGAGAGAGATCGAGCTTGAGAAGAGGGAGAGTGAGCTTGAGGCCGAGAAGGAGGCTATTCGCCTTGAGGGAGTTGGTGATTGTGCTGATTTAATTCCGATGGTGCTGCCAAGTCTGAACATGGACCCCATTCGTGCGGCCATCAGCTATTGCAAGGGGGATATCTCCGAGGAGGAGTTTCGGAAGTGGCTCCCTTCCCCACCTGAGGAGGCGATGGATCCCGCCCCTATTTCGGTTGTTCCGGCTTCCGAGGCTTCTTACGAAGAACGTCCTGAGGTTCCGGCCGCCGGCGAGGACTGCCCTGAGATCCCTCCTCCCGTCCCTGAAGTAGAGGTCTATCCTGCTGTCGAGGTTGAAGCCATAGTCCCTCCTTCCGATGCCGAGCCGCTTCTCCTCCCGCCACCTGAACCATCTGAGGAAGAAATTTCTGCCCCTGTGCGGGCTGAATGAAAAGGGTAACCCTACCGAGGCCCTATGTACACTTTAACTTTTTGTAATAACATTACAATGTTATACACACATGTATATTTATGTCTATTTATTTCTCTTTCTTTTTTTTTTCTTTTTTTTATGCTTCTCGTTATCCTAACAATTTTAAGGCTCATCAGGGGTCAGCATGAGCCAGATGGGTCTGATTTGACCCCGAGCAGAGTGAGGCACTTGGACCCGGGGGAATGTTATGTCCCCAGTCCAGAGAGCTGACTTGGTGGGACGTACCTCGACCCCGAGCTGAGCGAAAGACTTGGTTCTGGGGGAATGTTACCCCCCCTCAAACCAAAGAAACTGACTCGGTGGGACGTAACCCGACCCCGAGTTGAGTGAGAGACTTGGGTTCTGGGGGAATGTTACCTCCCCAACCAAAGAAGCTGACTCGGTGGGACGTAACCCGACCCCGAGTTGTAAGAATCACTTTGTCCTGGGGGAATGTTACGTCCCCAGTCCAAAGGGCAGACTCGGTGGGACATCGCCCAACCCCGAGCTGTAAGAATCACTTGGTCCTGGGGAATGTTACGTCCCCAGTCCAAAGGGCTGACTCGGTGGGACATCGCCCGACCCCGAGCTGTAAGAATCACTTGGTCCTGGGGGAATGTTACGTCCCCAGTCCAAAGGGCAGACTCGGTGGGACATCGCCCGACCCCGAGCTGTAAGAATCACTTGGTCCTGGGGGAATGTTACGTCCCCAGTCCAAAGGGCAGACTCGGTGGGACATCGCCCGACCCCGAGCTGTAAGAATCACTTGGTCCTGGGGGAATGTTACGTCCCCAGTCCAAAGGGCAGACTCGGTGGGACATCGCCCGACCCCGAGCTGTAAGAATCACTTGGTCCTGGGGGAATGTTACGTCCCCAGTCCAAAGGCAGACTCGGTGGGACATCGCCCGACCCCGAGCTGTAAGAATCACTTGGTCCTGGGGGAATGTTACGTCCCCAGTCCAAAGGGCAGACTCGGTGGGACATCGCCCGACCCCGAGCTGTAAGAATCACTTGGTCCTGGGGGAATGTTACGTCCCCAGTCCAAAGACAGACTCGGTGGGACATCGCCCGACCCCGAGCCGAAGTTTTTTTGAATAGTCCCGGTGGTTTTTTGCTTTCAAAGGATTTTGCCAGACAAAGAATTTTATTCATGCTTGGGGGCGTGCTGCCCTCTTTACAACATTGTTCCGATTCGTTATTTTGCCCGGTTTCTGTAAAAATAAAATAGAAGAAAGGAAAGTTGATTTTTACGGAAGTACTTTCTTAACATTTCGGCGTTCCATGGTTTCTTCAACCTCGTGCCGTCCAGATGTTCTAGGATGTAGGCCCCTGGTCTTACTGCCTCGGTGATTTTGTAGGGTCCTTCCCACTTGGCGCCTAACGACCATTCTTCTGGTCGTCGGGTGTTCAGAGTCACTTTTCTTAGCACTAGATCGCCTGTTAGAAGGAGCGGGTCCGAACTCTCCTATTGTAGAAGCGGGCCATTCTCTGTTGGTAGATTGTTGCTCTTACTGCTGACTGTTCTCTTCTTTCTTCGATCAGGTCGAGGTGGTTTTTGATAAGTTCTTCGTTCCGCTCGTTCTCATAGTGGCGGACCCTGTGGGTTGATATTCCGATCTCTGCTGGGATGACGGCCTCACATCCGTATGATAGGGAGAAGGGTGTCTCTCCTGTTGAATCCTTGAAGGTCGTCCGGTGTGCCCACAGTACTTCCGGTAGCTCCTCGACCCATAGGCTTTTGCTTGATCCAGTCGAGCTTTCAGGTTTGACTTGATGGTTTTATTGGTGGCTTCAACCTGCCCGTTTGACTTGGGATGGGCTGGCGAGGCGAATTTCAAAGTTATCTGGAGGTCTTCACAAAGTTTCCTGAATCCCCTGCTGTCGAATTGCTTTCCGTTGTCGGTGATGATTGCTTGGGGGATTCCGAACCGACAGATTATATTTCTTTTCAGGAACTCTGTGGCCTTCTTCCGAGATGGTGGACAATGGCTCTGCCTCTACCCATTTGGTAAAGTAGTCTATGGCCACGATTGCATATTTTGCCTGACCTCGTCCTTTCGGCATCGGCCCTATGATGTCTAACCCCCACTGTGCGAAGGGCCAGGGGCTGGATATGGTGGTCAGCTGCTCTGCCGGCTGATGGTAGTAGATGTTGGCATTTTTCTGGCAACCTTCGCATTTCCGTGCTATCCTCACGCCATCCTGGTGCATGGTTGGCCAGTAAAACCCTTGCCTCAAGGCTTGAAGGCGATTGATCTTCCCCCGGAGTGGCTTCCGCAGATGCCTGCGTGAATCTCCCTGAGCACGTAGTCTGCCTTCTGGTGCTAAGCATCTTAGGAGGGGTACGGTTTATCATCTCCGGTAGAGTACTCCTTCAATCAGGGAAAACTTGGTACTCTTGAACTTCAGCTTCCTGGCCTCTTTTTTATCTTTAGGGGTTGCTCCTGTTTCCAGATATCTCCTGATCGGCTGCATCCATGAATCTTTGCCTTCTTCTTCTAGTACATCCACATCTGTCTCCCCTATGCTTCTTTCTCGGAGGTATATAAGAGGGATTACCCTGGGGTTTTATGTCCTCATTGAAGAGGCGAGTCGGGCTAGGGAATCTGCTTCGCAGTTGTCTTCTCGTCCGACCTGTTCGAAGAGTACGTTCCCACTTTCTCCACCCATTTCTTCACTTCGGCTAGGTAAGCTACCATGGCTGGTTCTCTGGCTTGAAAGTCCCCTTTCAGCTGTTGTATTGCTAGCTGAGAATCACTCCTGATCACTACGTTGTGGACCCCTACTACTGTACATAGCCTTAGTCCGGCCAGTATTGCCTCGTACTCTGCTTCGTTGTTTGTAGTTTTGAAGGCGAATTTGAGGGCGAGCAGTATTTCTTCTCCATTTTCACTTTTTACTGCTACCCATGCTCCGTAGTCGTGCGAACTTGCGGATCCGTCTACAGACATTTCCCACCTGTCTTCTTCCACGGCCAGGACCTGTGGTTCCGTGAGTTCTGCTATGAAGTCCGCTAAGGCCTGCCCTCTTATTGCTGTTCTTGGGAGGTAGGAGATGTCGTGCTCGCTTATTTTTCTACTGACCACTTCATTAGTCTCCCTGAGGCCTCTGGTTTTTTTGTGAGGGGAATCAGGGGATAAATGATAGGAAATACCTTGATAGGATGGGCCTGAAAGTAGGAAGTAGGGTAAGTGAACTTCCGTGCGCAGGGATGGGCAATGAGTTCGTGTGGTGGTATCGAGTTTCTGCGTCCAGCAGGGCTTTACTGACATAGTAAACCGGTTTTTCTGGACATGGTCGGTCTCTTGTACCAGTGCCGAGCTTACTGCGTGCTTTGAGACGGCCATGTATAGATACAGTGTCTCCCCTGGGAGGGGTTGGCTAGGAGGAGAGGGGGCAGTGCCAGGTATTGTTTTAGGTGCTGGAAGGCTTCTTCGCATTCAGGTGTCCAGTCGACCCCTTTTTGAGCTTTTTTGATGACTTTGAGAAAGGATGGCACTTGTCGGTTGCACGCGAGATGAACCTGTTTGAGTGCGGCGATCCTTCCTGTAAGGCTTTGTTACTCCTTAACTGTCCGGGGCGATTCTTTCAGGTCTAGCACGGCTTGTATCTTTTGCGGGTTTTGCTTCAATACCTCGTGAACTCACCATGTAGCCCAGAAATTTTCCTGAGGCTACCCGAATGCACACTTCTCTGGATTGAGCTTTTTAAACTGTGTTTCCTCAGGAGTTCGAAAGTTTTCTTCAGGTCGGCCACATGGTCCCTTGGTTCTTCGGACATTGTTATCATGTCGTCGACATATACCAGCATGGTTGTGCCGATGAGCGGTTTGAAGATTTTGTTCACCAGTCTCTGGAAAGTCGCCCCTGCATTCTTCAATCCGAAAGACATTACTTTATAACAGTACACGCCTTGGTCAGTGATAAAGGTGGTCTTCTCCTCGTCCGTATGGTGCATCTTGACTTGATTGTATCCCGAGAAAGCGTCCATGAAGCTTGGCAGGCTGTTGTGTCTACCAGTTGGTCTATATTTGCGAGGGGAAAGCTGTCTTTGGACATGCTTTGTTTAGGTCGGTGAAATCTACGCACATTCTCCACTTTCCGTTAGATTTTTTCACCAATACTACGTTGGACACCCATTCGGGTATTTTACTTCCCGATGATGGATGAAACCGGCTTTCAGCAATTTTTCCACCTCGGTTGCTATTGCTCTGCACCGCTCCTGGTTGAATATTCTCCTTTTCTGTTTTACTGGTTTGTGTAATGGGTTCACTGCTAAGCGATGACTTAAGAATTTTGGGTCGATTCCGGGCATGTCATCGTGTCCCCATGCAAAAACGTCGGGGTACTCTTGTAGACATTCCAACAAGTATTTTCTTAGGGCCTCGTCTAGACTTCCCCTATTCTTATGCTTTTCTTTGGCCCGAATTGTTTTACTTCTTCTAATTCTTCGGCTGCCCCGAGCCGTGCAGCTTTATCTCGCGAGAAAGTGGCAAAACAGCTGCGGGCTATCTTCTGGTTTCCGCATATGATCCCGATCCCTTCCCGTGTGGGGAACTTCAATTTCAAGTAATAACAGGACATTGCGGCCTTGGTTTTCATCATGAAGGGGCGGCCGACAATGACTTGATAATGCTCATGCAGTCTACTACAGTGAAGTTTATCATGATTGTTCGGGTTTTGGGGGCGGCTCCGATCGTCATTGCTAGTTGAATTCTTCCCAGCGGGACGACCGTTGAACCCCCGAAACCGTACATGGGGGTGCTGTCATTGTGTCATTGTTAGAGCTGTGTACTCTACCCCCAGGCTTTCCAAAGTTTCTTTGGAATTATGTCTACCGCGCTCCCGGATCCACCAAGATTCTGTCCACTTCTGTGCCGCCGATTGTTGCTTTGATTATTAGTGCGTCGTCATGGGGGAAGCTTACCCCCTGAGCGTCTTCATCGGTGAACATAATGGGTGTCGACCGATTTCCTCCTGGGTTTGGGATTTTTTCTATTTCAGCACCTCTGTCCCCCGTGCTCGGCTGTAATTCTTTCTCGACCGGTTAGAGTCCCCGGCCAGCGTTGCCCCTCCTGCGATGACGTTCACCTCTCGATTCCTTGCCCTTTGTCTGGCGGCCATGATCTCGTGGTCGATGTAATTGTTCAGGTACTCGTTCCGGGCCAGGTCCTCCATTTGTTCCCGCAGAGATCCTTGCATTCATCGGTTGTGTGCCCTCTTAGATTGTGGTGCAGGCAGTAGGATCTTTTGTTTTTTCTGTCTGGGGGAACCTCCTGAGGTCGGGTTCTATTAAGAGGCCTTTCTCCCGTATCTCCATGATGATTTCCCTGGCGGCTTGCTTAGGGGAATATACGCTTCCTCTCGGACCACATGGTTTACTTGAGTTGCGGGCCCTTTGCCTTGATCCTTTTGTGTCATTGGTTTGAACTCTTTAGGTCTTGGATTGAACTTCCGGAATTCTCTTTCCGGTCGCCGATGGTCTTCTCTCCTTGTTACCCTTTCTCTGGCGGTTGTCCCTCTCCGGGATACTTTTTCCTCGCTTTCTAGTAGGACGTACTTCCCTGCTACCTCCAGTGCGGTAGCGTAGTAGCGTCGTAGTGTCTCATGGATCCTCAGGTGGGTCCACAGTTTCCCGACCCTTAGGGCCCCTTTCAGACTTTCCAGGGCTTCTTGGGATTCGTACCCTCCGACCTCGAGTACAGTGTTGTGATACTTTTCAATGAAGCTTTTCAGTGTTTCGTCGTCTCCTGTTTCATGAGCCTTAGTTCTCCTATTGTTTTTTTTTAGGGGTGCAGGCTCCTTTGAAATGCCGGATAAACGACTTCTTAAGTTGGGAGAAGCTCTGAATGCTCCTCGGGGCCAAACTTCTATACCATAGGATGGCAGACCCACCTAAAGTTAAGGGAAATACTTTGCATATGGCGTCGCCGTTACTCCCTGTACTTCCATCAGGAGGACAAAGTTTTCGATGTGGGATTTTGGGTCAGAGTGGCCTTTGTATGGTGCCATGGTCGGCATGTTAAATCGCTTCGGGAACTGTGCTTGACCTTATCTCTTCCGTAAGGGGAGACCCCTCTTCCTCGCCTCGGGTGTCTCCCGCGTCGGTCCTTGAGGCCTTCTCCCCATCTGGTCATCTCTCTTCTCAACCAAGACTTATTTCACGGGTTGTGCCCCCGTGTCGCCTTCTGTGTCCTTCTGTTCGCATGTCGCTCCGGGCGTGGCGTTCTTTAAACCCAGAGGTCTCCTGTACGTCTTCGTTGTACTTTCTATCTTCCCTCTCGGAGCTGTAAAATCTGTCGGAGGAGGGGTCAGGTGATTGTTCCTCCTCTTCTTCTTCCCATGTGTCTTCTGATCGTGGCTCTCTTCCTACCACTTCAGATCTTATCCCATAGGGGCCTTTCTTTCTGGGTCCCTCGTTTTCGCTTACATCTACTACTCTTTTCCCTCTTTCCCTCTCTTTCCTCCTCTGTCCGGTCCCGGTTTCAGTTTTTCTCGTTGTTTGCTCCTTCCATTCTTTCTAGTCGATCCATCATAGACCTCATGCTATCTTCCTTTTTTTTCATCCAGTCCATTGCTGAACCTCCTGGTTGGTGATTTCCGCCCTCCGCCATGTCTTATCACGTGGACTGCTTTTTGTGAAGTTCCCCACAGACGGCGCCAACTGTTGACGGTGGATTTTGGTCTCAGGGTAATACGGGAATATCACCTCCGAGGAGGTAATCCTCCTTCAACGGTGAATTGTTTGGTTATGGGGGACCAAAAGCAAATTTAACGAGAGACAGATATAAACACACCAATCGACAAGGAGATTTAACGTGGTTCGGTGGATTTTGGATCCGACCTACGTCCACGGACAAGAACAGGATGATACTTTTTATTACTTCAATACGCTTCTCAGGTCTCTTCTTTTTCTTTTACAAATCAGAGCTCGATGATTCTAATCCCTCACTCTTGTGATGATTTTCAGATGTCTTTTACACATGCTCTTACCCTCCTATTTATAATAATACAGAAATCAGACTCCTATTTGCATAAGAAATCCTATTTGAACTCAATCTTCTCCTCTTGTAGGGATTCCTGATCCGGTATTGTCTTTTTCTTCCGTATTCCCTTTTGGATTATGACTCATTCTCCTTGTGAGAGTAGGATATCTTTCTTATCTTATCCACAAGAATGGGATGCTGTTGTCTTGAACACGGCTCGTTGTCTGGTCGGTCTTCATGAGGTCGGTCATGTCAATATGTTATGCTGAGAATGTTTCTGCCGACCTTATAGTGCTCGGTCACCGAACCAAAGTGGTCGGTCTCCTTATGTTGTGGTCGGGTCGGATGTAAGATTTCAAACGATCATGGATTTTACCTTTTTGTCCTTGCTGTACTGTCTTAAATGTTTGTAGTGCCTGAAAACACCATCAACAATATATATATATATATATATATATATATATATATATATATATATATATTGAGATATAGGCTATATGGTGATATCGCGAAATGGGTGTTTTTGCTGTTTATTTTG
Organism: Zanthoxylum bungeanum; assembly: GCA_019454045.1. Lineage (NCBI taxonomy): Eukaryota > Viridiplantae > Streptophyta > Magnoliopsida > Sapindales > Rutaceae > Zanthoxylum > Zanthoxylum bungeanum. The sequence goes on from SKCR01028251.1 coordinate 222,838, forward strand.
GGATATCAAACAACTTAATAAAATATATTTTTTGGATTTACGTTAATCTGTATCGAAAAAAGAATAACGGAAGAGTTACATGCACGATGTTGACTACAACGGCCCAAACTTGAAAATGTATATTTGTCTATCCCTAAAAGTTTGAATGTTATATTTTTGAAACATTGAAGATTAACTATCTATTCATAAAATTATAACATCATAATAACCGTTTTGTGTGTTCAAAGAGCATAATATTTACTATGTCGGTGGACATTGATTATTACAAATAGCATAAGAATCGACTTGTGATTCGATGTGTGGATGAATATGATTTTGTTCTATTATGTTTTCGATTGCCCCTCACTAAGATGCGAAGTCCTAAGTGGGGATTTATTCCATTGTGTTTCCGATTACCTCTCATAATGACACGAGGTCCTAATAAAGAAGATTATAACATCTTATATCAGTAGTGATAGAGTTCCTAAACTGTTTTATAACTCATAAACTCTCATAATTTAGTAGACATATTTTGGGTTGAAAAACCCAATAACAAAATCATGACGTACTGTATGCCTAAAATAAACGATATCTACTTGGTTGGTGGTCTAAGTCATTACAAAAACATTAGGGTCTAACTATTTATTAAGATAAATTTTATGGGTTTGGATGATATTTTATCCCAAAAATAAAAGAAAAAAATTATTGGAGAAGGCTGCAAGCAAGTTCGTTGAAGTGGCGGGTAAAGTGGGAGAATTTTTTCGGGGGTGGGTCCCACGATATGCAGTTGGCTATGTGCGCACGAAAGCCATCAAAAGTGTATACGCACACGTGCACATATTTGATAATATTAATTATATTTATTTATTACTTTCTCTGTAAACCCCAAAATTAATTTAAATACCCCCCAACAACTCAAAACTGTCACAATTATTTCGTTATTATCACGTGAATTAGACTAAACTGCCCTCACATTTGCCTCCAAATTCACTTTTTATTCACGTAAATAGAAGTTGATAACAAGGTCATTTATGTCCTGGTCGTTTCGATAATCACTCGCTTTATAGAAATTTTGAAGTCACTGCCGTGTTTGACCTAAAAGGCGTTGATTAACACAAAAATATAAAGAAACGAGATTTAATTTCATTTTGCTTCCTTCGTAAACTCGGTTCCTTAATTTATCGTTTGATCTGTTTCTCGAGAAAATAAAAAATAAAAAAATTGAAACTTTCCGGGAAAATTAGAGATGAGAGGCGTGAATGGAGGAGATTCAAGAGCTTTGAACGACACTTTGCAGACTATAAACGCAGCTGCTACTGCGATCGCGTCGGCTGAGAATCGTGTTCCTCAAGCTACGGCTCGGGTAAAAATCATTTGATCGGTTTGATTTGTTAGTTTCTTGAATTTCTGATGCATATTGTTTGATTGGTAGATTTAAGATCTGTTGCATATACACGTTTGTTTTACGGGAACTTTAGTTATGGCATCTTTTTTTTTCTTCCTTAAAGCATTTAATTTTACTTTTAAAGGTAATGAGAATGTTTCAAAGAGATCATTAAAATATTTTTCGTGTTTGGCTTTTTGAAGTTTGACTTGTATTAGAAGAAATTATGCATCTTTTAGCTTTTCTTAAATTTAAAGTTCAATTTTATTTTATTTTTTATTTTAATTGGTGCAATTTATTGTTGAAGTACGTAAAATTTTTATTCGGAAGGAATTGTTTCTCTGATAAATCTGAAAACTTACAGGCTCTGATATTTTCCTACAGGAAAAAAAAATTGTTTTTTGCTTCTGGCTTCTAGTTTTTAATTGCTGATTAGCAAGGCTAGTTTATGAGTGGTTTTAATGGAGATTCAGTTGGAGATATGAACTCTTAATCATTTAAAATGAGAACTTTTGGACTTTCTTTTTAGTTGGTAGGTGGATAGGTTTTTTTTAGACTAAAAATTTCAAATATAGTGAGAATTCAAAAGGGTGAATGATTGGCGTATGGAAATTTTTTATAGGAACTTGTTTATAGGACAATAAAAACAAGGAAAATGGAAATTTTTTCGCAATAGAATTGGTGATCCTAATCTGACTTGAGGCCTAGGTGAGGATACATCTGTTACATATTATTAATACAGTGCACAAAGCTTTGCAGTCAAAAGACACGGAGGGAAACTTTCTTTGAAAGAGTTGGAAGCTCCTTGCGTGAGGTTCTGTGACTGTAATAGGTTTCTAATGCACATTTTAATATGTTTCCTTTTCTTGATAATCTCAGACTGAGAACAAATGCATAAGAGATATGAGATTCCGGTGTCTGATTATGCTCGGAAACAGATATCGTAAAGTTTAATTGATTAGGTAATCGTATAATATGCTAAATTTACAATATGAGGCAACTTCGTTAGTTCACAAGGAACGATTTAACTTTTGGTGGCTATCTCTTGTAATATTTGACTGAGTTGCTTCTGCTTTCTCATTTCGTCTTTGTGGGTTGTAAATAAATTATGGCATTTATGAAGTGAAAAACTTTTATTATCCTTAGATTTTAGAAGATGAATTTTTTCTTGGCATTTACAAGTGGAATTTTTATGTCACTTAATCCTTGACTCTTCATTGCTTGAGTAAGCTCCAAAACTTAGGACATCATGCGAGCATATCAAGTGGATATGTTATACATGCCTTGATTCAACATCCTAGCACTTATATTTTGTTTTTAAAAAAATGCGGCCTAATCGACCTTTCTGCCAGTTCCTGACTGAAAGCATGAAGTGAAGGCTGCAATTTGAGGAAATATGGATATGACTTTAGTTTATTTATTCACAAATCTAAGGTTTTCTTTGCATTGTTCATATTATTTCCTTTTCTTCATGTCTTTCCAGTCACAACATAGTTTTCCTGGTATAATTTTATGCTCTCTTTTTGCAGAAGAGAAGATGGGGGAATTGCTGGAGCATATACTGGTGTTTTGGATTTAAAAAACACAGAAAGCGAATAGGGCATGCTAGCCTTGTTCCTGAACCAACAGCTTCCCAAAGTAATGCTTCTGCAGCTGTAAATTCTACCCAAGCACCTGCCATTGTTCTTCCGTTTGTTGCACCTCCGTCCTCTCCCGCGTCTTTTCTTCAATCAGAACCTCAGTCTGCGACACAATCTCCAGCAGGTATAATTTCTCTCAACTCTCTGTCTGCCAACATGTACTCCCCTGGTGGGCCTTCCTCAATTTTTGCAATTGGCCCTTATGCCCACGAAACTCAGTTAGTTTCTCCACCTGTCTTCTCAACCTTTACCACAGAACCATCAACTGCTCCTTTCACTCCTCCTCCCGAGTCTGTCCACTTGACCACACCTTCCTCACCTGAGGTGCCATTTGCTCAGCTTCTTGACCCCAATCTCCGATATGGTGAGCATGGTCAGAAATTCCCATTTTTGCATTATGAATTTCAGTCTTATCACCTCCATCCTGGAAGCCCAGTTGGCAACCTAATCTCACCTAGCTCAGGCATCTCGGGTTCAGGCACATCCTCACCTTTCCCTGATGGTGAGTTTGCTGCTGCTGGTCCTCAATTTCCCGATTTCCATACAGCCGATCCACCCAAGCTGTTGAACCTTGGCAAGCTTTCGATTCGTGAGTGGGGATCACGTCAAGGTTCTGGCACTTTGACCCCAGATGCTGGAAGGTCCACTCCTAGTCCTCGCAATGGCTTTTTTCAGAACTGTCAGATATCTGGGGTTGTATTGCGTCCACAATCAGAAAATGGACTCCAAAAGGATCAAACTGCTGATCATAGAGTTTCATTTGAGTTAAGTACTGAAGAAGTTGTAAGATGTGTAGAAAAGAAGCCAACAACGTTGCTTGAAGCTGTATCAGAATCTCTACAGAATGGAACAACAGCTGAGAAAGAAGAAAGTTCTGGCAAAGTTGAGAATGTTCATCACAGCCCCATTGGAGAAACAACCAACGATACACCGGATAAAGCTCCAGTAGATGTGGAAGAGGCAGCACGCCATCAGAAGCAGCCATCAATAACACTTGGTTCCACCAAAGAATTTAATTTCGACAGTACAGATGGAGATTCTCACGAGCCTAACATTGCTTCTGACTGGTGGGCGAATGAGAAGGTGGTCGGGAAGGAATCCGGGACCATCAAGAACTGGGCCTTCTTCCCTATGATACAGCCAGGTGTGAGCTAACTAGTAGTTTCGGTGGTTTACGTAGATAGACAGGTCTTACCGTGCCTAACTACACATGAAGGCTGTTTTACGAGTCCTTCGTGGCCTGAAAACAGGGCAGATTGGAACATTTTGCCTGGTTTATTCCGATAGTATTAACAGTAGCTTTTGAGATCTGTTTCTTCATCCTTTCGGTATGTAATATAAATGATGATCAAATAAAAAGATGGAAATGATCTTTTAGCTACCAATCTGATTTAATCTTGCAGGTCTCATGTAACTGAAACAGAGCAGCTTCTTGTTCCATTATTGTTCTACAAATATCTGCAACACTCAGATATTTATCATCAACTTTTTTTTAAAGGTAAGTGTAGTTCCTGGAGACGTATATGGAAACAGAAACACATCAGAATATTTTTTTCATTCTGGATTACAACCTGGCAGCTTCAATTTTGAAGTGTAGAATCTGTTTATTTCAGTTTTGCTTAATTACCTTTTAAAACGTATTATCAAGATATTTCAAATAATTTTAATATTAAAAATATATTTTTAATATGATTTCAAATACTGCGGAATATTTCATCAGAAAAGATGCAAGTTTAACGATTATAAAGATGATATAATCATTTCCTTGTATTATTAATTTTGCCATATTTTTTTTTTAAAAAAATGGCCGTATAATAATATTTTTCAGAACATAGACATTGAATTAAATCCATCATTTATTCTAATTAGTTATAATACTGCTTCCGGCTAAGCTATTCAAGAATGAAATGAAAGTTTTTCGGAAAGTAAATATTTCTATATTTTAAATTGAAATTGAGATAAGTTCACGAGAAAATGCCAAAACATTCGACTCTTTAAGGCATTAATTTCGATATAAAGTGTTAAATTAATTTGTAAGAGAGCCATCCACTCCAACTATCGTCCATAATTTTACTTACGATCCATACTAAATATGATCAGCCGTCGTCATGCATTCGTAAATATTTACAAGATTAAAAAAATTTAGTTCTTTTTTTTTTTTTTAATTTAAACTTATTCTGTTTATAAGGAGAGAAGAGTATGTACCATTGTTTTGAAATCGGACTGATCGAACCGAGAATCGACCGTGAGTTCGGTCCTCTTAATCGATAAAATCGGGTAGTAAAAAAATCGGTCAAATCGGTGAATCGGATCAGACCAGTTCAATTTTTTTAACTTTTGAAATCAAAAACTAAAATTTAATATTTTTCATAATTTTAAATTTAATAAAATTATTTATGACGTATGTCGATCCTATCAATTTCTTATAATGATTCAACCGATCAAATCACTGACTTATAAAATTTTTTAGATTACCAATTTAATCACCGATCCAATTCTGAAAACATTGATACGTATCCCTCAACCAATAAACTAGCGGCCCACGCCGTAAAAATTGTTATTACTCATTAGCCGATGTATCAATAAACAAATATAGGACATATAGCTTGCTTAGGGTTAGGGCTACCAACACTTTGATTTATTTTCGTCCTCCTCTGAAAATTCTATTCTATTGACAATGTCATAAGGGTCCCCCTACTTACATGTATTATTGTCCATTACCGCTGTTTATTGTTTTTACTTTTTATGCTGCCCAGCAGATTTTGATATTTCTTTTTCATTTTTTTCCCTTGAAGTTTTGGATTAATAATATGGAGACCACCCACTTTTTATTTATATTTAAAAAAAAAAAAAAAATCTACAGGAAAATTCAATTAAAAAGAGTATCCCTTACTTGTTTTACTTCATTGTATAAATATTTTCAATGAAAATATAAATTTGAATAATAAGCTAATATATTACTAAACGAATCGAATATGAATATTTTTTTAGTCATAATATTATTCAATAACATAAATTATCATAATTTATTTACATTAATTTTTCGTAAATATATACATATGAAATACGTAATTAATATATTTATTATCAATAATATTTATTATGGTAATTAGTCATAATTTCTCAAATCTTAATTGAAAAAATAAAAATAACCAATAAAATAAAATAATAAAACGAATCATAAACGAATCAATGACCTTAAATCCGTATTCAATTTGTGACCCATTTATTAAACAAATTCATTTTATCAAACTCTTATTCGCTTTAAAACAAATCAAATCGAATGAATAAACGAATCATAACTCAAATTATCACCTATATAACGAACATTATAAGCATACAATATTAGATATCGCTCTAATTCAAACGATTCGAAAACCCGCTGCCCCCACATACAATTGCTTTCTTAATTTGTGAGAGAGTAGTTGCTCAAATCAAAGCCTTAAAAGTAGTTAGAAATTGGAGATTAATTTGATGAAACATCCATCAATGTCATTCATCATGTCCTCAAAGTGACGTAGTTTTATAGTATAGGGTTAGAGATTTGGCCTCTAAGTTTTGTGTTCGAATTTAGGGTACATTTCTGGTAAGAATCTATGGTGGAGGGAGATTTTACTTATTCTGCTTAATCCCGAATCGAGTGATTTGACGACGGAATTCCCAACATTTCCAAAAAAAAAAAAAAAAGACAGGTAGTTTATTTTCAACATTAATAATTTAATTAAACGGCATTACAATGGAGATTATTTTCAACAATATTACCGACCTTAATCTCATAAAATAATGTACTTCATTCATTATTGATTTTCTATTTTCAAAGAGGTGATTTAATAGATTTGGTGTCTGTTGAAAGAAAAAGTCAAATATACAGCAAATTTTTTTATTTGATCAGCTATAGGATTCGGTAATGTAGAATAAAACTGAAGGCAGCAGACTCCTGAATTGAAAGCAAATATAATAAACAAAATTTGTTTGGTAAAATTAAAAGAAAATGATAAATACCTAAATTTGTATGCTAATTAATTTCTATTGACTTATATATATATATATATATATATATATATATATATATATATATATATATATATATATATATATATATATATATATATATATATTTGTTCTTTCCGCAGGGACGTTAAAGATCATTACATATAACATGACATGTGCCTCATGCATGCCCATTTATCATACCCCATGCAAATTGCAATATTTTTTGAATATTTCAATGCTTAAAATGAAAAAAAAAAAATTAAGAATGTTAATGTTTTTAATATTTTTTGGATTATAATTAAAATTTTAATAATAATTGTATGTATTTATAATTAAAATTTTACCCTCGAGGGTGGGTTGAGCAGGCCTCGGGCTTTTCTGCTACCCCTACACACCGTCGGTATCCTACACACAATCAATGGCTGTTCTCAAAATTAAAGCTCCAAATATAAAGAAATTTCAATTTTTTAATATGTAATATGATTTTATATATATGCTATGGCATTAACATTAATCAATTTATACTTTACCTATTGCATTCTGATGCAGGCAAACATATATATTAAGGTTATAATAAAGTTGCCAATCAACTGAATAAGTTAACAACCTTACCAATAGATAGATAAAACACAATATTATTTATTTTTTAGTATATTGAAATATATGTCCCCAAGGGGCGTGGTTTGTAGCGTATAGTTCAAGATTTGACCTTCAGGTCTTACGTTCGAATCCAGATAGTGCGTTTCTTGTAAGAATCTGAGACAATCGGGGGGTTTACTTGCTCCGCTTAAATACGGAAGCGGTGATTTGGCGACAAGATTTCCAACGATTTCAAATATATATATAGTTCTCAACTTATTAAGTTGATTATACCCTCATTAGAATCATACTATATATCTAAAGACACACCATATAAGTAATTAATATGGTAGAGGACCGACCAGGAACTTTACATATAAAAATAGAGCCTTAAACCTCGAAATAATATGGTGGTTCAAAAGAAGAGAACGACAAACAAAGGCAGCACAGATTCATCATTTTTCTTCCTTCTCATAACTTCTGATAATGACTCATAACTAATAATTAGTGACTAAAAAGATTTTAAGAGAGGCAATTAAATGTGAGAGTGCCTCACCCAACCCCAACGAAAATAAACCGATTGTCTCTCACACACACACATATTGTGGTTATTTTAGCATTAAATTTTTACATAAGTTTTGAGTCATTGATCTCAAGCAATTGTATAGGTAGGGATTGTAAAAATCTTGTGAGATGGGGACCCACGGGGGTCTGATATATTAGGGACGGATAATGAAATAATTTTCCTACTAATTAATTGGACGGAACATGTACGAGTATTGGCATCATCATTCTAATAAAGATAAAATCCACATATGAACAATGACCACTACATAAATTCGGTTTTTTAACGTCAGCAAAGGTTGACGCTAAAATTTTTAGCGTAGAAAAAATTCGACGTATAAAATCGATGCTAAAGTCTGGTTGAGGAAAGATTTTAGCATCGAAAATCATCCGGCGACGTTAAATATTTATGCGTCGTCAATTTATCATCGCCAAAACGCATAATAGATGACGCACCAATTTTACAATTCAACGTCGATAAGTATAGGATACGCTAAATACCATTACCTTTTAGAGACGAAAATATGTGGCGTCGCTAAATTTCTAATATATTTAGCGTCCAAAAGTTGCATTGTCGACGCTAAAGTAATACATTTAATGTCGCTTCTTTGGCGACGCTAAAAAAAATTATTATTATTTTTAAATAAAATGAAATTAAAATAATTAATATACATATAAAATAAAATTTTATTACATTAAAAAATCATGTACGTAGGATGATCGATCGAGGTAGGTGATGCATATGTCGGGCCTAGAGGAATTGTGGAGGTCGATCCTGCAGCACTGCTCTGAGTAAGTGATCTCTGCACAAGCGCCCACAAGGTCGCCATTTCCCGATCGTGCTCTTGTTTCCGCCTCCTCATCTCTTCATTCTGCATCTCCAGTCGGTCTTAAGTCAGCTTCAACTACTCCTTCAAGACAGTGGCCTCCTTTGAGGAGTTGGACGATCGAGAAGTAGTCCATGCCGCCTTTCGACGAGTGCTAAGCTCGACATTATAAAAGGTGGCGTTCTGAAATATCTTATGCGAAAGCTCTTCATCAGCCAACTTCCAAAGGTCGATTGTCCTGCGTGAGATTCTGTGTCTGGATCTCCATCATGCGTTCCTACATCTTAAGATTTTGTATTCGAGGAAAATTATGAAATTTTGCATAATTTATATAATTGAACACTTACATAACACTCTCGGCCGACATTGTTTACCCAACCTTTATCTGCAGTGTAATAGGTGACTTGAAAAAAATCCGGCATCGGAAGGGACTGCAACATCTCTCTTGTGCTGCTATGCTGCATAGGAAAAATATTAATTAGTAATTAAATATTATTAAAATATAGTTAAATAAATGTATAACCACTTATCTCGGAGTGTTCCTCGTGATGCCCGGAAAACGACTTCAAGCCTCCAATTTCTGCCAATTCACTTTGTTCCGCTCACAAATTTTATACCAAAAAAAAAAAAAAAAATTAGTCACTATTTTATTTCAATAGTAACATTCAACATTAATTATCACTTGCATCAATGTAAAGTTATCAAATATATATTGATGATTTTGGATTAAAATTAAAGTTACCATCTCAATCTTCTTAAGCTTCATTAATCGTATTGGAAGCCATTCATCTGAAAAAAAAAATTTATAGATTGACGTGAAATAAGGAGAAGCATACTAATAAGAGTTTTTGACTATTTAAGATTTATACCTCAAAAATCATTAATTTCTAAGACCTAATCTTCCCATATCACCCGTAATTTAAAATGAAATTAATTAAGAATAGCTAAAGATCTTCGATGAAAACACATATCTTATATATAAATTAGATTATCATTTCCACTCAGCAAACCTTACAATATTGAAAAAGATTCAAGACACAAACTAAAATAAATAAAACAAAGATATTACCAAAATGACACTTTAATTATTTAAGTTAGCACCATGGACATATATATCAGCGCTAGAGATGGTAATTTCGCCCACAAACTCATCCGCAATGGGTATGATTTGGTAAATACTTAAGCGTGTTTGGTAATTTAAAACAAAACTCGCTGCGGGTTTGGTAATTAAGCAAAACCAGCGGATATCCACTGCGGGTATCCGCTACCCACAAGCTTAATTTTTTATTTTATTTTATATCTTTATGGCAAAAAAATCTCTCATATAAAAGGACTCACTAACTTACAATTTTTGAATTGATCTCTCTTAATATTTTTGAATTACTTTTAGTCATGGTTCAATAATTTTGATGATATGAATTTAACATAATGAAAGATATTCGACTAATGATTCATGTATTTAATTGTGATAATATGAATTTGACATTATGTTATAAATATTTTAAACTTTTATTTATGTGTCCTAATTTGTAAACTATCAAATACAATTTTTTTGTATGTTATGCAAAAGTATCAATATTTAATTAAAAGATTTTATTATAAAAGCATAAAGGAATTCAATATTTTAAAAAAACCGCAAAAAATCTGCTGGGTACCAGTGCGGGTTTGGTAATTTATTTTTATATGCGGGTGCAGATTTGATAATGAAAATTAAAACCCGCAACGGGTATGGTGCAGGTTTGTAATTTATTTACTTATGGGGGTGCAGATTTGGTAATGGCAAACCTGCACCAAACCCTACCCACTGCCCTCCCTAATCAACGCCGTTAACCTTTTCTCTAAGCCAAAACCATGGAAACTTGAAGCTGATATATCACCGAATGACCACCCAGAGAAGGAGAAGAAGATGTAGCATCACAGTAGCCTCTTAGTATGTTCCCTCCTTCGACAGTGAACCCGAGTGAAGTGAGCTTTGCAGGCCAGCAATTGCCTACAGAAGCTAAAAATCTAATTTGAGCAATGATTTTAGCTTCATTAACGCGTTCCAGCACTCTGTCAGGCCTCCACTGGTATCGAGTCTTGTTGCAAGATTGTAACCTGGCTTGATGCTCATGTTCCTGCTGGTTGCAGTTAGGGGTGGCAATTTGGGTCAAGATTCGTTTATTTGTTTGATTCGATTCGCTTTAAAGCGAATACGAGTTCAAAAAATGGATTCGTTTAATAAATGAGTCAATTCGATTCGATTTGTTTATTAAACGAATCGAATACGAATTTAAGCTCATTGATTCATTTATTCGTTTAGGATTCGTTTTATTATTTTTATTTACTAGTTCTTGTTAATTTTCAATTAAGATTCGAGAAATTATAGCTAACTATCATAAAAAAATATATAATATTTTCGATATTTAGTGAGATATTTTTAGTAAATATATTAATTACATATTTCATATGTATATATTTATGAAGAATTAATGTAAATCAAGTGTAAATAGTGGATTAAGTAGTAGTGGTTGTGGTGTGGAGTTCTCTTCTCTGTGTGAGTAGGAGGGAACCGTCTCGACATATATTGTCTAAACGCTTTGAGAGTCAGTCAAACACTTTAACTATGTCTACTGTAGAGTTCTCTTCTTCGTCTACATCTTCAGCTAGTGAGTTAGTAAGAATATCTTCTACTCTTTCCTTACCCCGTTCTTGTTCTAAAAGAATAGCCTCTAAGATAGAAAATCTTGTGGAATATTCACATGTTCCAGAAGGTGTTCAAGTATCTAAGACCCCTTCACTTCTTCTAAACCCTTATAACCTGTACAAAAGACCCAGTACTGTCACTAGGAGTATTCGTACTCTTATTTCTACACATCGTCCAACTGCTAAAGAATATGTCCAGTCTTCTAAGCTGGATCAGTGCGCTCTCCGAGCCACACAAGATGAGCAGTATGTAGATCTGGAGATTCCGAAAGATTTCGTCTCCAGTTGGAAATCAGAAGGGTACACTCATTTCCATATGGGTGCTGTGAGAGTTATTCTAACTCTCCATGGAAGGAAAGGATTACCAGTGACTGCCAGACTTGCTTTGTTGGATTCCAGATTCAAGGAGTATCAACACGCAGTGATTGGCACTGTTCTCACCACTCTCCATGCTGGGAGTGTGTTGCTAACCTTCTACCCAAATTATAATATGTCTTTACAGGATCCAAATCTGCCCACTGCCTTTAAGATCCAAGTTCAGATCCAAGGCGCAGTACAGATCGAGTCCTCGATGATGGCTACCTTACACCACCAATTGGTGTACCGTCTACAAGATCATTCTGTTGATCTTCCATCTGCCACAGAATCTAAAGATGCTCTGATGATTTTGGCAGATCAGACTTCTGCTGACAAGGTGCCAACAATTGTGCAGATCCCACGACAGATCGAGAAGGAAGAGCTGTTAAAGCTCATGCCTTTGGAATGGCTGACCAACTATGAGAAGTTCCTACGGAGCACTCAGCCTGTCCAAAGCACACAAGCTGTCTTCTCTAGACAGACAGATGGTACTGTTCGCACATCATTTTCTCAGCCTGAGCCAGTAGAAAGTGCGATACCATTTTCCTGTATGATTTCTCCAGATCCGACCAATGGTCTGAGAGAAAAAGACATCCCCATCGAAGCTTTCAATTCAGATGGCTTTCCGGTCTATACTTCAAAGATCGATGGTCATTTCTTATGGGATGCCCCAGGGTCAGGAATGTGCGACCCAGATTGTGACTGTCATCTTCTTGATGATAGTGACGATGACGAAGCTCTCCTCAGAAGGAGGAGAAGAAGGAAGTCAAAAAGGCCAAAGTCTCCGTGCAAACCAGAGAAACCATGGCGTGACGACACAGACAACAGTCCTACAGTTGGCATTACAGAACAAAGAGAGCCTCAACCTAAGAGGTTCACAGAAGAGTACAAAAAAGATGAGATACTGCTTAAAGATGAATCTGGACAGATCATAAAGCGTATCCCACTCATCAGCTGCCGTCCAAAGAAAAAATAGACTGCCAAACCTCTTCCAAAGATACAACCTTGCATGATGTATCAGCCTTCAACGTCTTCTTACCAGGAGCAGTTCCCACCACTCGAGAAGATCGTTGACCCACAGACTAAGGTTGTTGCAAAGCCTTATGTCCAGCCAACTACTGTCACACCTACAGGTCATATGGAAGAACCTAAACAACATGAAGCTGTGCTAAACTGGCACACGCAGAATGCTAGGGTTCAAAATATTGTACTTCGCAGTATTGAAACAAAGGTGGACCATGTTGTTCAACATGTTCAGAGGACAGAGACAAAGGTGGATTCGTTAGCCAATACGCTACAACGGATGTATGAAGATACGGTGGCTCAGATAGCTCAGATAGAGAGAGACATGAGAACCATGGTCTCTCATAACTATTTTGGTCCAGAGTTTGACCATAAAGAAGTTGAGATGAAAAAACTGAAAGCAGAACTTGCAAAAATGGAAGTCGACAGGCGAACCCCATTTGTTCCACAGACTTTCACACCTAACCCATTTTCATCAACCTTCTCATACCCAGCTTATCAACCTTACCCACCATCATCATTTACCTCATCCCAACAGACTGGTCAAAGATTTATGGTAGTGTTCATGGTACTTGGAAACCAGCACCACCAAAACGCCAGTGTATCCAGAAAAACCAGTTCCACCGATATTCTCACAACCTTTACCCCAACCAATATCTCAACCAGGTCCTTCACAGCCCTACACACGTCCTTCCCACACACAAACCTATGTTCCAGAAACATAATTCCCTACCGTACCATTACAGACACCTCAGCCTCAACCGACTGTTACAACCCAGCAACTTTATACCCAACAGCTCTCAACCCAAGAGCCTGAACCTGAAAGTTCTGACCAAACCATAGAATCCTCGGAGCCTGAGAGTGATTCTGTCCAGGCAGTATCCAGTGACTCAGATGAGATGGCAGACATCACCAATATGTTGATGGCCACATCTACTGGATCTAATGAGCCAATGACCGAAGAACCTGATGATACTGAGCCTATACCTACGGGTACAGCTACACAATTTCCACCGGCGTCAAACAAGCCAGTGACAGGTCCTTGGTTCACATTTGATGATGTCCCACCGTCCAAATGGCCAAACAGGATGCAAGAATTTATTGCATGGACGGATCTGATGCTACTAAAACCAGGCAACACTGTGCACAGTGTCCTAGTAGAATTTGTTTCTCGTACTCTTGGAGCCTTGAGAGAATGGTTCCTGAGTCTCGGAGGTTTCAAACAGCAACAATTCTTCCAGGTCGAATCAGCGGATGTAGCTATGGGAATCATACACAAAGAATTCCTCGGAGAAGGAGCCCCACTGATAGAGCAAGCTCGCCGGGAATACTTTCAAATGCGGTGTTGTTCGTTAAAGATTAAAGATCTTAACACCCATTTCCAGAGAATGTCAAAGCATTTCTACAAGCTCAACGGATACAATGATCCGAATCTTAAGCATACGTATGCTGCCTCTTTTCCAGAGGAGCTACATGAGGAAATGCAGCACTTGATACAGGCTATGCAGCAGAAAGTTATGGACATGTCCCTTGGAGAAATTCACCAGACTGCTATCAAAGCTCTCAATAAGCTTTGTGATAAACGTACACTCATCAGGGAGATGCTCAAAGACAACCAGCCATTTAAAGCTGCTTGTAAAAAGCCTCATTTGCAGATCAAGTGCAAAGACAAGAAGAATTGCGCATGTCCTTCAAAGAAGAAATCTCATCATAAGCTCTTTAAGAAAAAGAAGAGCAAGAAGGAGAAGCAGCGCAAAGAATGGCTTCCAGTTCGATTTTTCAAACAGAAGATCGACATGGAAAGCCGAAAGATAGCAGATGCTTTATTTGCAAAAAGAAAGGGCATTTCTCAAAGGATTGTCCTAAGAATCCAAAGCAAGCTGCTAAGATGGTTCAACAGATCCATCAGTCTTCCAGAATTGATCTTGACGATGCAGATGCTGAATCGTGGTTTTCAGAACAAGATCAAATGGACAGTGAAACCGTGTTCGCACTCAACAATCCTGAACTCTCCAGTTCAGATGAATCCAGTTCAGATGATAGCAGCAGCTCAGACTGCTATATCCCGATGTTCACTATACAGCCATGCCAGGCTCTCAAGCCTACTGTTCCTGTTCCTTTAGTCCATGTGCAGATTTTACAGTCAAAATATGATAAGCCCATTAAAGTCATTGGGTTTATGGACACATGAGCCCATAAGAGCATGATGAATCCAGCAGTTTTGCCACCAGAAGCATGGGTGAAGCATACAGAGTTTTTCAAAGCTGCTGATGGTGAAGTGTTCCATACGGATCTCATCACCAAGAAACCTATTGGTATCCGGTTTTTCCATGATTGTAAAATATGGACCAGAGTCATTGGTTCCAATTTACCGGATAAGGATATTCTGATTGGTTTTGATGTTTATCATCAAGCCAAGAGACTTCAAATCCAACCAGATGGTATACGGTTTAAAAGATTCATTAAGCCCTATACTACTGTTCCAAAGTTGTTCCAATCCTCTAGAGTGGGGGTGAATATGGTGGATTTTGAAGAATTGAAACAACAGTTCTCTCCGTTTTGGTCAGAGTCTCACAACGACTTTAATCATCCAAACCCATTATGGAGAAATGAAGAGTTCTTTATTAAGCTTCCTTTCAAGCTTAATGAGGATATCAATCCTACAAAGGCTACCCATCCGGGGATGACTCCTTCGGACCTTGCTTTGGCCCAGAATGAATGCAACCAGTTGCTACAGCAAGGATTGATTGAGCCCACAACTTCTGATTGGGCTTGCCAAGCCTTTTATGTGGAGAAGCGGTCAGAGAAGGCACGTGGAAAGAAACGTCTGGTGATAGACTACAAGCCTCTCAACGCTTTCTTGAAAGATGACAAGTTCCCATTGCCCAAGATCAACTCACTGTTCGTTCATATCCGAGAAGCCCACATCTTCTCAAAGTTTGATCTCAAGGCAAGTTTTTGGCAATTGGGTATAAGCCCAGATGAAAGGCCCAAAACAGCCTTTTGCATACCCAATGCTCACTACCAGTGGAAAGTTTTGCCTTTTGGCCTCAAGGTAGCGCCATCACTATTTCAGAAGGCAATGACAAAGATCTTCCAGCCAATAATGCACCACACGTTGGTCTACATTGACGACTTGCTTCTTTTCTCAAAAGATGCTGAGTCACACTACCAGCTGTTATGTCAATTCAGAGATCTTGTCCAGAATTATGGAATCATGCTTTCGGAAAGGAAAAGCCATTTTGGAAAAGATTCCATAGACTTTTTGGGAATGGTGTTCAAGGATGGTCACTACTGTCCAGGAAAGCATATTGCACATGAACTTCTACACTTTCCAGATAACAATCTCTCACGAAAACAACTTCAGCAGTTTCTGGGGATTGTGAACTATCTTAAGGAGTTCTTGCCACATGTCACCATTCATACCAGCCAGTTGTCCAAGATGATCAGAAAGAGTGCACCTGAGTGGGGACCCTCACAAACTGAAGCTGTTCACCAGCTAAAGCAGATCTGTCAAGATCCTCCTGCTTTAAAGATTCCCACAACTGGACAACGTATCTTGCAGACAGATGCAAGTGATGAATATTGGGGAGCTATGCTTATTGAAAAGATTGATGATAAGGAGTGCTACTGTGGACATGCTAGTGGACAATTCAAAGAAGTTGAAAAGCATTACCACACAGTTTATAAAGAAGCTTTAGCCGTGAAATACGGGATAAAGCGTTTTGAATTCCATCTCATAGGCCATCATTTTCTTGTGAGATTGGACAACTCCTCTTTCCCCAAGATCCTTGATTTCAAGAATAAGGTGTTGCCAGCTAAGCAATTACTTCGACTCAAGGAATGGTTCTCTAAGTATGAGTTATCGGTAAAGCATATAAAAGGAGATCATAATGTGATCCCTGATATGTTATCCAGACCACAACAAGTCAAACTCATTTCATCCTTGACAGCAATACCTTTGATTTTCATGGCATCAACAACCCCAAAGGATTTCCTTTATCCATCAGCGAGAGTTAAGAAATATTTTCCTCCAGGGGTTATCTTCCTCAGTCCTCAAGACATTCAGACATATGCAAAAAATCATATGTTTCATTATCTGTCACAGCTCCATAGGCGCAGGGAAGATTTTCACAGTCAGACTAAGTTCTTCCCAGACTATCCTTTTGTCAATGGTCTCTTTGTTAATCCTAACAGGAGCCTTCTTGATGAAGAACTTTGGTATTCCTGGTGTATCACAGTTTTATATTCATCCTCTCTTGCTTTTCCTCTTGAAGCAATGAGATCTCATCTCTGTGATAATCATAAGCACCAATCTTTGGTTTGGACTCTCATGGAATGGTACAGTCCACTTCCATGGTGGAGAGATCAACTTACTACTGCATGCAGAAAGCTCAACCTTTGGCTTAAGCCTAAGGAAGAAATGGACAAGGTTGGAATTATCTTTATTGTCCATATGCCTTATTTTCAACATCCTGATACAAAGCTTTTTTGGGCTCAAGAACAAGCTTTTGAATGGAAGGTCATTCCAGATACTTCTGCCCTCATGCATGATCTTGGCTTATTAAGAAATCTAAAAGACTTCCTTTTAGAAATTAACCATTTTCAGCCGAAGAACCATGATTCCTCCCATACATCTTTAGGACCCAAACACGAACTCATCATTTGTCCTAAAAATCCAAATCCAAAAGAATTCAGTGGCGTAATTATCAAACAAGAGACTCCATCTTCCATTGACATCCTCTTCCAAGATTCTCAAGACCCTTATGAAGATTTTCAACCAATGAAGATAGAGCCAACAAAGCCAGAAGAACCAGGGCCAAGCCACACAAAAGATATGTACCCAATTGGTGATCCATGGTGGTATAATGTCTACGGTGAGATTGATTCGGATGACTCAGACTATGACAACTTTAATCTCTCACCATCACAAAACTCGATGTAGCTAGTTTTGTCGTTTGCTTGCAATAATTCGTGCTTTAGACAGCATGATTAGTTGTGCTTTTGCTTTTGTCATTATCGTGCTTTAGCATCTTTGCTTTAGCATCTTTTCTTTTGCTTTTGCTTTTGTAAAAGTAGTTTCCTTTGCTTTAGCTTTTGCTTTAGTTAAAGGAGTGATCTTTGTTTGATCTTATCCCTTTGGTGCGGGGTCCTGTCCCACCAAAGATGCTTTGTGTTTTCCTCTCCTCCATCTATATAAGGAGTGAGGTTTTCATTTTGTTATCAAGTTGGGTTTTTGAATAAACCTTACAATAAAATAAGTTTGTTTACTCTCTCATGTTTAGCTAAATAACTATTAGGTTCTCTCTCAAAGCACGAGGGAGTCTTCATCCCTCAGCTACTATTACTTATCCATGAGTTTGTAGTTCACCTCTATCTATCTCTATGAGTATGCTCTTCACTCGCCACTTAGTGGATCTTGTGAATCAGAAAATAGTTGGAAACAACACCCTCGATCCTTGCTTTAGGCGGTCTCCTCTGTGAGTCCTGTTCACCCGAAGTGTGGGCGCCGAGGCCAGGAGTGCCGTTTATGCCCTTAATGTGGTGGTAGGGACGTAGCAGATAGCAACCCGAGGTTTTGGTATCAGAGCCAGAGCATTTACTGTTCACGGAGGTGGTAAAATAGTGGATTAAGTAGTAGTGGTTGTGGTGTGGAGTTCTCTTCTCTGTGTGAGTAGGAGGGAACCGTCTCAACATATAGTGTATTAAATAATATCATTTACTAAACGAATCGAATACGAATTCGATTCCTGATAGTAGGATTCGTTTAATAAACGAATCGAATACGAATTCATCACATTTTGATTCGATTCGTTTAGGATTCGATACAAATTCGATTCGTTAATTCATTTTCCCACATGCAATAGCAATATATATATGCCATTAAGTAAGTGAGCATCGGGGCCAAAATGAGCAACAAATTTCAATGTGGATGACATCACACGTACATCCATTGGTCTCCCAATGCTTTTTCTCATCCCACAGATGAATTTTGTCAGCTGATCAACACAATGAATTCACATCAACTTAATTTCTATTTTAGCTGATAAATTTTTGCATGATATTAATGCTACTTGCATTAACATATTTCAGAATACTCTTGGTTTCCATTGTGCTACTGGCGTAAAAAATTTCTACAGATGTCCCCATTTAGGCTACTTCAAGTTTCAGAATTTTAGTACATAAAGTTACAATAAGAATTTTATATGTGGAAACGATTAGAAAAATTCAAAAAAAAAAAAAATCTAAATAAAATTAAGTAATTTTAAAGATTATTATCATTTTTTTTTTCACATTTTTATGATTACTTGTTAAGGAATATGGAATCAATATCCAAAATATAATTCTTAGTACCATTAGGATTCATGATTTTATTATATTTCCCTATCAGATGCATATTTCCTATATTCATTATTATTGTCAATTACTATAGGATTCCTTTTCTATTTTGATTTTCTATGTAGCCTATATAAAGACCCATACCATTGTAAATTCATACAGAGTGAATTCAAGACTTTCTTTCATTATCTAACATGGGTCTAACTCAACCTAAAAGTCAGCTTGAGAGTTGAGGGTTGTCAAATGTTTATATTTTGAGTTTAATTGTTTATTTCAGCCGATGTGAGATATTTTCTTCAACATTCCCCCTCACGTGCAAACTGGTCTTTTGCATGATTCATGTCACGTGGACAGGTAGTGTGGGTCCACCCGTGCATGAGTGTGGCTCTGATACCATGTTAAAATTCATGGGCCCAACTCAACCCAAAAGCCAGCTTTAAGAGTTGAGGGTTGCCCAATGTTTATATTTTGAGTTTAATTGTTTATTTCAGCCGATGTAAGATATTTTCCTCAACACTCCCCCTCACGTGCAAACCGGTCTTTTGACTGGTTGTTTATATTTTGAGTTTAATTGTTTATCTCGGCCGATATGAGATATTTTCCTCAACACTCCCCCTCACGTGCAAACCAGTCTTTTGCCTGGTTAATGTCACATGGATAGGTAGTGTGGGCCCACCCATGCATGAGTGTGGCTCTGATACCATGTTGAAATTCATGGATCTAACTCAACCCAAAAGTCAGCTTGAGAGTTGAATGTTGCCCAATGTTTATATTTTAAGTTTAATTATTTATCTCAGCCGATGTGGGATATTTTCCTCAACATTACTCTACCTTCAAATCACCTAACCTATACTGAAGATAAAATCTCCAACCATTTTATGCTTATTAGTTTTTCAAGATTTCATACATACATTTCAACAACCCCAGTTGGCCATTAATGGCTGACTGTCGGTCTTGGAAAATTTCAAACAACACCCCGTCACCCTCATTTATTTCGCGTCACTTATTTTATTTGTTCTATAAATCCCAGTTCTTTCTCTTTCTCTTTCTCTATCTCTGCCTCTCAACTGACACCTTTCTCGTTGCCTATTCCAAGCTCTCTCTTTCTTCTTCACTTCCCACAAGAAAAAAAAAATCATCTGGGTTTGGTTTGAAAGTTAATACATTTCAAATAATACAAAATATATATATATTGTTTACGTAGTTGGATTGTTTTTACATTTCCGTTTTCTTTTGGTCTCATTGGTGATTGATTTAATTTGGTGTGATAAGGTGTTATCAAGAGATTCTGTGGATCTCATCAGATGGATACATCAACGGCTTTAATGATCTTATCTGCTACGGCGGCTTACTTACTATGGTTCAAATTCATGTCGAGGTCACTGATTGGTCCACGTGTTTGGCCTCTATTGGGCAGTCTCCCGGGCCTCATCCAGAACTCTAATCGCATGCATGACTGGATCTCAGACAACCTCCGCGCGTGTGGCGGCACGTATCAGACATGCATCTTTGCTATTCCATTTCTAAGCCGCAAGCAGGGTCTCGTGACTGTCACGTGCAATCCTAAAAATGTTGAGCACATTTTAAAGGCTAAATTTGAGAACTATCCAAAGGGTCCCACCTGGCAAGCAGTGTTCCATGATTTACTCGGTGATGGGATCTTTAATACAGATGGTGACACGTGGGTGTTCCAGCGTAAGACTGCCGCACTGGAATTCACCACCAGGACTTTGCGCCAAGCCATGGCTCGGTGGGTGAGCAGAGCCATAAAGCATAGATTTTGCCCTATTCTTGAAGCGGCTCAGAGAGAAGCCAAGCCGGTTGATTTTCAAGACCTGCTTCTTCGAATGACTTTTGATAATATATGTGGCTTGGCCTTTGGTAAGGACCCACAAACGCTGTCACCAGAGCTTCCAGAGAACGGCTTCGCTTTGGCTTTTGATCGAGCCACTGAAGCCACGCTTCAACGCTTTATTTTACCCCAAGCCATCTGGAAGCTCAGAAAATGCCTTCGGCTCGGCTTGGAAGTCAGCATGGGCCCAAGCCTTAAACACATAGATGACTACTTATCTGACATCATCAGTACACGTAAGCTTGAGTTAGCGAACCGAGAGCAAGGTGGGACCCCACATGATGACTTGCTGTCGAGGTTTATGAGGAAAAAAGAGACGTACTCGGACAAATTTCTGCAACACGTGGCACTCAACTTCATCCTAGCTGGACGTGACACGTCATCAGTCGCTCTGAGCTGGTTCTTCTGGTTGGTCAGTCAAAACCCTGGAGTGGAAGATAAAATCGTCACGGAAATCTGCACCGTTCTGACGGAGACACGTGGCGGTGACGTGTCGAAGTGGGTAGAGGAATCCCTAGTGTTTGAAGAAGTTGACCAATTGACATATCTCAAGGCAGCATTATCCGAGACACTTAGGCTGTACCCATCAGTGCCACAAGACTCAAAGCATGTGGTTTCCGATGACGTCCTGCCCACCGGAACTTTTGTTCCGGCAGGTTCAACGGTAACGTACTCGATATACGCGATCGGACGGATGAAATTCATATGGGGTGAAGATTGCTTGGAGTTCAAGCCAGAAAGATGGTTGTCACAAGATGGTACAAAATATGAAGGACATGATCAATACAAGTTTGTAGCGTTTAATGCTGGTCCAAGAATTTGTTTAGGGAAAGATTTGGCTTACTTACAAATGAAGTCGATCGCGGCGGAAGTGTTGTTACGCCACCGCCTGACGGTGGTTCCCGGCCACCGTGTGGAGCAAAAGATGTCACTGACATTGTTCATGAAGTATGGGCTCATGATGAATGTGCACCCAAGGGAGCTGAAGCCAATTGTGGAAAATATATGCAAAGCAAAGGGACTTGCAATGGTAGCTGGTGTGGCTTAAAAAAGTAAATTGATTTTTGAAAGATAATAATAAGTTAACATGGAAACAAAATACTTATAATTGGTGTATTATTGCACATGCTATATATGTTGTGCAAGGACCAATATTTTTATATATTTTCTAATTTCGGTATTATAGTATTTTTTTTTCGGAAATCGTTGGAAATTCTACCGCCAAACCACATCTTTCAAGCTTAAGCGGAACAGTTAAAATCTTCGGCTATCCCAGGCTCTTCCAAGAAACGTACTTCATGTATTCGAACTCATGACCTCGAGATGAGATAAGCTAAATTATTCATACATCAAAATTAATTTGAATCATTGAAATTGGTGATTTAAGTCGATAATATATATATATTTTTAAACATATATCCATTGCCTTAATAGAATTAACGTTTAGATTTGTAAATTGGTGAGTGTATTTTAGTGATTTCTTTTTAGAAAAAGTACTCATGTTAAAATGTTTGCATCATTTGAAAAGCTGGAAGAGGCTCATAAATAGTCTGATTAGTCTCTAGCAATCGTTGAAAGATCAATATAATTTAGAGCAAGTCATTTATCATCATAAATTATAGGGAAAAAGACATTCAAATCTCAAAAAATGTCTTAAATGGTTTAGAAATAAATATATTGGTGATGAGTTTAGTAGAGAGTATTACATTGAAAGTATAACTTAGCTTGTAAGTTGTGAAATAAAAGTTAAAGTAAAAATTAGGTAGAAAAATATATAATCTCCTGTTGTTAGATTATAATTTTATGATTAATGTAATATTAAAATATTGACTTATAAGCTCACTAAACGGTACCTAACTCATGTCCATTACTATATTTAATTAATTTATCTAGAGACATCGTACGTGTTATCGGGTTCTATTTTTAAAAATTTAAGCAATGATAAGATCAGTTCAAAAAAGAAGCAACGGAGGAACTACACAAATGGATTTTGACTAAGGCAACCCAAAATAAGAGCAATTCCTTTCCAAACAAGAGAGAGAGCCAAGTGAGAGACATGGGTTCGAGTCCCACAAAAGTTGTGGGGACTCAAACATTCCTTTTTAGAAGGAGAAGTTCTCCTATATGGGAGTTGATTCTCAAATTGTGTCTTGGTTAATTTAGAATTTGTAAGTCTCGAGCTACGTCTCGGTTGATTTCTTGACAGTGCTATAATTGTATGTATCTAGAATCTCAGTTGATAGCATATTGTAATATATGTAGTTTGTAATAATTCAAAAAAAAGAGAGAGAGAGAGGAGAGAGCAATTGATATGATTACTAGGGGGGTTTACGGGTTAGGTTTTTTTTTTTTTTTTGCAAAATTCGATCGGGTCGAGTCACGCGGATCGCCGAACTCAAAATTTGAGATTGCAAATCCGAGCGGGTCAGGTCGGCGAAAAAAATATTAGTTATTTTATGTCCCGAAATTTATCATATATATAAAATTACAAGATAATAAAAGTAATAAACAATTAAAATAATGGTAAAAATTTTAAAAAATAATAAATTTTTAGAAAAAATTATAAAATATATTGTGTCGAGTCGAGTTTGAAAATCAAACATGTGACCCGACCCATAAAATTTGGGTGGGGTAACCTGAAAATTTATTATTTTTAGTTGAAATCTAAGTAGGTTGCGTCGGGTCGCAGGACAATACTTGCTAGTTGAGTCAATATTTGTCCGGTTTATAAAATGAAATCGTGAGAGGTCATGTTGTTGGGATAATTTTTGGACTGTCAAACCGGACAATACTTGTTAGTTGAGTTAGACCATTACAAATGGTATCGTGTTAGGCCTCAAGAGGTGGATTTTAATATCTTATATTGTCAAATATAAAGCTTGGGCACGTGCTTAAGAGATTCAATCAACTAATTAGAGGTATTTTGAGTGGGAGGTTAGAGAACCCGACTATTGAATCAATCCTTAAACTGTCAAAACTTAACTACGAAATCAGACAATATCTGATTAATTAGATCGGATCTTACAAATAACTCATCCAAATCGATAGAAATAATGGGCCGTGGAAGCAGTTGAAAGAAATTTCTTTGCACAGAGCGAAGTTGTTGATTGGCTTTAAAGAAGAAGCAGCAACTCATTGGTAAAAATAGCTGTCTTGTATAATCAGATGCTTCATGAGCAGACACAGACAGAGACACTATCCTATTCTTGACTTTGTGTGCAGACAAGCTTAGCTTTGTCTTGTCAATAGAAGGAAAAAAAATGTTGTCTCTCTCTGTGTGTACGTCAAAATTATCCAAATTAAAAAAGCAATTATTGCCCCAAAAATTTGTTTAAAACAAAAATTTCATTAATGACTGGTCCTTACTCCTTAATGTTAATTAATTAATTAATTAATTATGCAGGCTTCCAATTTTAGGTGATGAACTGAAGCGGCTAGCTGTAATTAATAGAGTTCAAATTTTGATTGACAAATGCTTTCTAGAGGAGGAGAAATTCTTTTAGATTTGAAATAAGAAGTCTATTGCTTGGAGACTGTTGGAGTAAGGTTCAGGGTTGAGTATGCTTGGCAGAAAAGCTCGAAGCCCGGCCGGGATACGAAAATCTCGGGCCGGGCCTTAGAAATCGAGCCCGGCCGGGCTCGACCATTTAAGCTCGGGCCCGACCCGGCCCGGCCCGTGCTTAAATACTAATTAAAAAAATAAAGATATGTTAGGGTTATGTGCCCTAGCATAACTTCAAGTAAACTGATCCTCTAGTAATTCTAGAATTCATACAATGTAATTTCACATACTTCTCCCGCGTTACTTTCTAAAAACTATAAGAAGTATATGGAAAACCAGTTATGAAAACCTTTTTCAATCTTTCACAAATCGGGTTGATTGAATTACAGCCTTATGTTTGAGTTGAGTCACCTATGATGTATTAATTGTTTATTGTATTTCAAATTTTTTTTTTTTTAGGACGAGCCGGGTTTGGCCCGGGCCCGGGCCAAATTTTTTTTTTGCCAGGCTTTTAAAAGCCCCGGCCCGGCCCGGCCCGTTGCCATGCATAGGTTTGAGAAAATTGTTAGGTTAAATGCTCTAGATCTAATAGGGACAAATATGTAATTTTATATTATTGCATTGATTAATAAAATTTGGCTGTTTATTTATAAGTATTGTCCATAAATAATTTTGACTACTTGTAAAATAAAGTCCTTAGAATGACGATTAGAGAAATTAAATTAAGTTTAATTTATAAGATCCGGCCATTCTTAAATGTTCCCGATCGTAGGATTATTAACACAGGACATTGATAGATTCAGTTTAGATCGGCATATGTTACGTCTGCTTCCTTATCGAATGAAGGTAGTTGATCTCATAAGCTACTAGTGAAGGTGTTCATTTAGTCTAACATATGGATGCTTGTTGGAGAACAAGTACATCGAACTGACCCGCTTGAGAACCCATATGGAGTGTTATCCACATGTTTATGAGATTTCTCTTTGTAACGATAGTATGAATGATCCTTAGACTTGAGATCTCCATGGTATCTTGTATGTGGATCATATATGATTCGACATTACATCTCTGTAGTCCATAGCGAGATTGCACATAAGGTAATGATTGGGCAATATGAAAAGCATACGAAAATAGTGAGTGATCAATAAAGGATTCGCCGCTCTGGATAACATAGAGTCGATATCTCAAGAGACGCGATTTGACATAAGTGATAATATAAGTCCATGGTCATCAGCTTAAGTCAATGTTCTAATAGCCATGATTCAATAGAGTATACATTTTCCATACTCTAGAATCGTTGGCGGGATATGTTTGAGGCGAAAGGATTAAATCATACGATAATCGTATACGGAATAGGTTTCACTAAATTTACTATTCTTTCTTAATTGGGGGTCGTGATGCATTGTTAGATGCCGCTCTTGATTTATGAAAATTAGTTTCTTAATTAATGAGTTAATTGAGAATAAATTAATTAGATTAATTTATCGAGACTTATGAAATCTATAACTATCTCCATTGTCAACATAAGGAAAAACCTAATGGGCCACACTTTAAAGTATTGAAGAGTTAATGATAAATTATGTATATTTAAGTTTTAGGACTTAAATGTTAAGTTCTTAAACTTTGGGATAAATTCGTAATTTCAAAAATTATGGATAAAAATGGAATTCTTGAAATTTTAGGGGCCATACTGCAAATCTGGAAATTAGGGTCAGTTTCGTAATTTCCAAAAGTACATGGGTCATTTTATAATTTCCAAAATTATAGGGACTGAAATGTAATTTAGAAAAGTATTTGTATTAAATTATAATTTCAGATATATATTATCCTAATTTGATTAGGATTGATAAATTTTATTTAATTAATTTAATTAAATAAAATAATTATAATAGTTGTTTATTTAGGATGGATTAAAATTTCTATTTTAGTAGGATTTAATCTTATCCTATTAATTCTAATTTGATTGGAATTAAAACAACTCAAATCAAAAATCTATAAATACCTGAGAAACACAACAAAGAAAAGGAACAAAATTTGAAAGAATTTTTGGCAATTCACGTGAGAAGCAAAATAAAGAAAAATTTTGATTTTCCTTTTATTAAAAATTTGCTTTAAGCAAAAGTTGTTTGTAGGGACAGTTGTGGAATCCCTAGGGTCGGATCGGTGCCCCGTACAGCGAAAATGGATCTAACCCATAAATATCAAGTATGAGTGTAATTTTAAATTATTTAATGAAATATTATATTTCATTACGAGTGTATAGGAAAAAACCGGGACTGAATCGGAGTCCGGAAGCTCCAGAACGAGAGAAAACAAAATTACCGCACGCGCTACAGTGCACGCACGCACTGTGCGCGCTACAGTACGCGCGCACTGTAGCACTGATCACCCTTTTTTTTCCATTCATTTCTTTCAAACTTAATGCTTCATTCAGCTCACATTCCAGTGAGCTGGAGGAATTAAGGTCTTTGACCATAATTCTTTCCGGTCTTCCTTAAACACTTCAAAAACATCCAAAATTATTATTTTTTTTCAAAACCAATATTGACACATGTTATAGAATAAAAATCAAGTTTTTCAAAATATCAAATAATTTTACAAAAATATAAATTTATTCTAAATATGTACTTGCATAAATTTTGAATCCAATACACAAACCAAATTAGAATCCCAATAAGAAATATCTTGTGAACAATTCTAGGTCATCCAAAGATGGTCAAGTGATTCTATAATGGTAGCTATAACTCTAAGCTTTAATCTAGAGTTCCAAACTCTAATTAATTGTTCTATGTCCAACATGAACATCTTTGACCTAATTACAAGCATGTTGTGTTTATACTTCTAAAGTATCATAACATAATTGATTAGCCTTATTCAACATTAAGCTATGTGATCATGCATCTAATACACAAATAAACATAGCTTAGGAGAAGATCAAACATTACCTAATAAGCTTGATGCAAGATCCAATTTACTTCTCCTTTATTGAAATTGTTGGAGAACCTCCAAAGTGTGCAAGCTTGACTTCAAGATCCAATCTTATTTCCCATGCTTCCAAGCTTCACTTCAAGATCCAATCTTGATTTCTCCTAGATGAAATGTTGTAGAGACCTCACAGGCTTTTCTAAACACTTCTCTAACTTAGGCTAATCTTTCAAGAATTTGCTTATGCTTGTTATTTTTCTTGTAATTAAAATCTTCCTAAAGCTTGCTATTTATAGTAAAACTTAGGTAATTTTTAATTAATAAAAGTTGTAATCAACTTTTAAGTGGACTTAATTTAATTTGTCTAAATATGTATACTTAGGTGTGACTAATCTCAATTGTCTTCCACTTTAATTTAATCCAATTAAATCAAGTCAATGATTAGGAAATGGATTAGTTTAATGTTTGCCACTTTAATTTAATCCAATTAAATCAAGCCAAAACCACATATTATTACATACTTACAATTACCATAATATCCTCAAATGGCAGAGATAATTATGATTTTTCAATTAAATCATTGTGTAATTATTGAATTAATCCAATTAGGTCAAAGTAAATAATCGATGTTATCCAATAACACTTGATTATCTTAGTTTATAATTATAATATCGAATATTATCTTTTATCAAAATTAATCGGCTACCCAAGTGCTCAACGAGTACACTTCATATTGGGACTCTCTAAGTTCAGACACGTTCGTCATATAAGCCTAGCTAATATGTACGCAATTCGGCCACCTCCGAATTTGCGAAGAACACGAACGACCTTTCTGAACTATACAAGTCGAGGTCATCACATATGTTTAACAATCCCTCCGTCGTAAGCTATCCGAGTTGTGCTTAAGAAACATAAAATACACCGTCAAGTTTCCAAGGCGCACATCTCATGTCGACATGTCCACGATTCTTCATAACTGATGCGATCCACCCCAAGTTATCGACTTTGGCCAAAGATTTAAGAATCGTGATTTTACTCACATGGATACCTAAACCCCTTATGGTACACGTACGGGCCGACATATCCTATCTTGCTTCGCACTTGATTACTGAATGCATCGGTCCACACCCAACGAACATCTAGAGGTCAGACCATGAAAGGTTTCTGACATACATGGCATCAAAGTGTGGAGAATCTCACACAAAATCAATGTTATCATATAGTCAAATGATTACATATGCTACTCGACTCGAGGAGATTCCTACTGACGGTGGTGTGTACTTCCAACTATTAGGAATCGTCTGTGAGTCATTCAATATTCGCTCCAATGAATACCCACATGTCTATACGAGTTTTCAAAACTCATGGTACATCCGGTTAAACCATTGGAACTCCAATTCCAATATATGGCATGTGCTAGTCTTATAGGTTATAGGAATTCGACCGTATTCCAAAACCAATGACTATGAATATTTACTTTAAGAATAATTTACACCCAGTGTCAAAACTATTATAAGGTCGATGTCATTCTTAGCATATCTATACATCAATTTATTATGCGTAATGACAATACCATTATAAGGTATGAAATGAAAAAAGTAATTATTTTATTAATAAATAATAAAATATACAAATCGAATTGGCACTCCAAGCACCGACTCCATCAGTTTATACTCCCAAAAATTCCATAAACCCTAAAATAAGCCTCTTTTCTTAAGCCAACATTAAAGAAAAGACACATACATAATATTGGATTTGAGAAATCCAAAATCATTAACTCTCTGTTTTGTGTGGATACCGTTGGAGGCCAAACGTGTGGGTGGCTTTGAAGAATTTACGAGGAACGGTACGATGATTACTTAAAGGTTTAAGGTACATTTTTATTTATGTTTCATAATAAATATTATTATGAAACATGAAAAATTAATTATGATCTCGGATTGAAAATTTATGTTTAAAATTGAAAAATTTTAATTTTCCGCCGCATACCATATGCTAGATTTCCAACATAAATACAATCCACAAGTGTTATCAATATTTTAATTTGGAAAAAAATCTTATTCTTAAATTTTGAATTGATGTTAATATTGTATTTTTCTCGGCCCAAACGTAAATAAATAACACTTGAATTATGATTGGATTCTACCGATCAGAAATAGAGGTTGCCTTGGCTCTGCAAGAGCCATTGATTCACTCCCCGAAAGAGCCACCACAATTGACATGGTGGGGATCTTCTTGCACGCAAGGTGTAAGCATTTCAGTTTGTCCCCGATAGACGTGGTTTGGTGGTGTAAGGTTCAGTATCTTATCTTGAGATTCTGAGATCGAATTCAGGGAGTACGTTTCTTGTAAGAACTTGGGACAGTCGGAGGTTTCATCTGCTCCGCTTAAGCACGGAATGGGTGATTTGGCAGTAAAATTTCCAACGATTTCAAAAAAAAAAATCTCAGCACTTAGTGCTGTAGAATTCGAACATGATTCCATCCACAAATTCCAATTCTTTTTCCTTCTTTCCGCATGTAATTTCAATTCAAACATATATTGTCACACTAGTAGTAGCTAATTATAGTAATATTATTCATTTGAATGATAATTTCAATTCTAATAGCAAATTCAAAATAAAATACATATCAGGATTAAAACAGTTTCCGGGAAAAAAATGTAAAAAACATACTAGGTTCCTACTACTCTCTCTCTTAAACATGCACATGGTTGTGGTTTCAAACCGCAACCGAATAGTAGATTAACTTAACTTTAAATCGTTGACCGGCCAATCGAACCGTAAACCATAACCTAACCGGACCCGTCCGGTTAGGTTATAGTTGAATTAAAAACCAACTGTCGATTTAAGCGGTTGGTTCAGTTGAAACCATAACCATAATGGTTACGGTTTCAATTATTAGGAGTTACGGTTCAAATCATAACGGTTTCAACCGTTAACCGTAAATTGTAACGGTTTAACCGTTAGCCATTAAGCTTTATTGAAAAGAGCCTTAGCTGCTCAAATTTTTTTAAAAATAATATTAATAATATAAAAATGATAAAAAAAAATCTCTAAATTATCTCTTCTAACAACTATATTTTGGGGACATTTTAGGCATCACAAAAAAATCTATAAATGTCCCTTTAATTCATTTTCCAAAATCATAAACAATTTATTATCTTCGCTCTCTCTATTTATCATATATTCAATTATTCTCAAAATCTCAAATCTCTTAATTTTTTTTTTTCAATTCTCTCAATTATCATACATTCATTATAATGGTAAGCTCATCACACAACACTAACATTGGTGAGGCTGAGGCCTGGCTCCGGTGAAACGACTTCATGATGTCAAGTGAAAAATTGAGGTTATGAAATATTGACAAAGCATTTCACTCTTGTCGTGAATGATGTAACTGATGAGAAGACTAATGGCTGCAATTATCGTGGAAAAATATAAAAACACACCGGTTGGTATGAAACTATGACTAATCATAGGAGGAGTAATCATAATGATCAGTTTAGGATTGACACAACACAAATACAAATGACATGGTTTTCTGCTTCCGGTCCAGGTTCTTCTTCTACTAAATTATTTAAATATAATAAATCTCAATGGAAAGATAAGCTAATTAAATTTATTGCCATTGAACATTTATTATTTACTTTTGGTAAAAAAAAAACTTTTGATGATTTAATATGAGAAAATTTGAATCATGCTGCATGTAGACTTACTTGGATGACATGTAAAATAAAATTGATGGAATTGTATGCAGAAGGTCAAAATCATTTAAGAGAATTATTTTTTAAACTTAAAGATCGTGCTTCTATTTGTAGTGACATTTGAAGTGACCATTGGCAGTCACATTCATATATGAGTGTGACATGTCATTGTAGTGACATCTGAAGTGACCATTGACAGTCACATTCATAAATGAATGAGTTATTATAGAGAAATATTATTACTTTATCTTGTTACTTTTATTTTGGATCCACGATTTAAAATAGAAGATTTGAAAAATGTTTTACAACATTATTAATCTTTATTAAGTGATAGTTTTGTGATTGTTTCTTCAATTATTGATACTGTTATGTGATAGTTTTGTGATTGTTTCTTCAATTATTGATACTGTTAGAACTTAGGAGAACTTTAATTGATTTATACAATAATTATGTAAGTAGATATAATATTCAAATAGATGATACTACATAAGGCATGGATGCACCAACTGAACAATCTAAGTTTTCTGCTGGTAGAAGTGATTAATGCAGCAAAATAAAAAATCTAAGTTCACTAATACCATCACTACTAATTCATAAATTAATACATATCTAATGATAAATTTTGAGTATCCTCAAAGTGCTTTTGTAGGTGAGTAGTTTATTATCCTTGAAATATGGCATAAACATCAAGGATTGTTTCAAGTCATGTCAGTGATTGCAATGGAGGTATTAGCGGGATTGGTCTCAATTGTATCTGTTGAACATAATTTTAGTACGAGCGACAATATTCTTGATGACAGAAAATCAAGGTTGAAACTGGAGACGTTAGAAGCTCAAACGTGTATTGACGATTGATGTAGAGCGGATCATCATGAACAAGAAAATCAATCGGAACTTGAAAATTCAGTCGAAACTTTTGAAGATTCGTGTGATAACATAGACACAATTAATACCGAAGGCTCAATGATCGAACTGCCTTCCTCGGATGAGGATGAATAAAATATAAATGAGATAAATTATTGAAAATAAAATATAATAAAACTACATGAGCTTTGATTTATCTACACATCAAGATGATACATAGACAACTTAATTAAGTGCAATATCTTTTTTTCCAAAACAATAAATACATTAATTTTACATTTTCTAATTTTACATTATTTTATTTTATAAAAAATAATAATAATTACGGTTCGGTCCAGTCCGGTCCGATTTAAAATTACAGTTGCGATTCAACCTAGACTGAAAGAGCAATCAAACCGTAGACTAAACAATATATCTACATGACTGGATCGCCAACCATATGATTCGATTACGATTCGAAACCGTAACCAAACCGTGTCTATGACGAATCTGAAATCCTGGCAGCATAAATCAATTTTTTGAAACAATTGGATAAGTCCAAGTTAAAGGAAGACCCAACTCGTTGAATCAGACCCATTTTGCTTTACGAAATTGATTATAAAATTTAAAAATTATTATTATTTGGGTGGCCTGCACTCTGGAGATCCTTTTTCTGGATTATTCTGATTGACATCTTACTTTTTTGGTTTTTGCGAGATCGTGCTCTTTTTTTCTTTTTTCTTTTTTGTATTTTTTGATTTTATCTCATTTGTAATTCCAAAAGAATATTTTTTAATTATTAAATAGAAAAATTATATCATCTAAATTTATTTTAAAAAATATATTAATTAAGATTCTTCAAATGAGATGATACCTCTATTTCTTTTCAAATATTATTATATAATAATTTATCTCTCTATACTTTAATTATAATGGTGGTAGTTAAAATTAGTAATAACTATTTATATATTAAAACCATATAACTAAAGTGGACATCTTCAATTTGATTAAAAATTATCATTATCTCTCCCCCCCTTATAATATCACTCAACTTCTTCCATTATACAAATAAATCAACTCTAAATCTTTGTGCAGTTTTAACGTGAAACAAATGGGAGAGTGTGCGCAGTGCGTTTTGACGAGTAAATAAAGTGATTCAAGGCAATTTTCAGTGTGCAATTAGAGAGAGAAACGAAATCAGTAGAGAGAGATATAGTGTGGGCATGAGAGAGAAAGTGACGGTTTGACGTCCTTTGTTCATCATTTTCGATGAGTGACCACTATAGAAGAATCCTCTCGATGAGACAAAACCAACGTCGTCGGTCCGACGACCCAACTCCACCGAACGCACCCACGCGCCGCCACACGCATCGCCGTACGTGACCCTCACCTCCCAGACCAGAATCTTCCCCTCGTCGAAATACGCTGGTTGGACACTTCGCTTGCCCAGATCAGATCCTCGATTGTTGTGAAATGAGTCAAAAAAGGAAATTATCATTATTTGACCGTTCTTTGGTAATCACCGTGCATCTACTGTCACCACCGCTACCTAGAGGTGGCCCACGGTCCGGATGTGGAACCAGAATCGAACCGAACGATTTTGGTTCCATTTCGTTTTTTTTATTATTATTTTAATAATGATTTTTTTTTTTAAATAAAATGGTTCTTTTCGGTTCGGTCAATGGTGAGCTCTAACCGAACAAAAAAATTTCGATTCCTATTCCGGTTCCGAAATCGGAATCGGTTGGAACCGGAACCGTCCAGTTCCAACCGATTCGGTTCCGATTCAGAACCGGAACCGTGGCCACCTCTACCACTACCATTGTGATCCTCGTGACATATATTGTCCATTGATCACCTCGTTATGGAATTTTGAAGTCGTCGGAGCTCGGTACGTTATCGTTACAGTTTTTGGGATGTAAATGCAAGATTTTGAAAGTTTTAGATTTATTTACAAATTGACATGATTATGGATACAAATATGTAAATTTTGATTTTTAGGGAGTAATAAGTGATAATTGAAAGTTTTAGGAATAATTTGACATAGTAGAAAAAATTGAGGTTAAATTGAAAATTTAGAAAAATTTGGGATAAATTTATAATTTTAGCCAAATTGAGAGACATGATCGTAATTTCATATATTTTCATATCTTGGTTGTGAATATGATAAATTTATTTCATATATTTTCTTATCCCAAATTATAACATAAGAATTATAAATTTGTGAATATGATTTCAGGCATAAATGTTTGATTGTGTGATGAGCTGAGATTGTGATTATTCTGTGACTGTTGAGATGAGATTGATGGGTTGGAAGTGTTATATCACGTGCCGGGTGTATACGTCATCTCTCTCACAGCAGGCGGACCTCACACGGCACATAATATAATTTTCGGATGGGTTGAATGCTAGTTGTATTGGATGATGTGTATTTTTGGTTGAAAATGTGAGGTTAGCAGAGGTG
Source organism: Zanthoxylum bungeanum (assembly GCA_019454045.1). Classification (NCBI taxonomy): domain Eukaryota; kingdom Viridiplantae; phylum Streptophyta; class Magnoliopsida; order Sapindales; family Rutaceae; genus Zanthoxylum; species Zanthoxylum bungeanum. The sequence goes on from SKCR01028251.1 coordinate 257,499, forward strand.
TGTGGTTCAACCCCTCTTTATATGATGGGAAACCTTGTAAGGGATATTGATACTCCCCCAATGATTTTAATCCACTATTATACTGAACCCGATAACATTTGTTTGGTTGATGTTTGTATTGTTGAGCACGATTTGATTGTGGCAGTATTTATATAGAAAATGTTATTTTTCGGAAGTAAATTATTATTATTATAGATCGCCAACACAGTAGTAACTGTATCAAAATTTGATTCGTTTACCACAGCCGTCATTCGAGTTGTCCATATATTTCTTTTCAGATATGAAATTTATGACATTATTTTCATATTTTCACGAGAGAGGGGGTCGGGTCAGGAGCAAGCTGTAAAGCAAAAGATTATGATGAAAGTAGGTCAAGTATTTGAGAATATTTGTGCCTTTATGAAAAAATATCATCTTATTTTTAAATTTCAATTAGTGAAGTATGTCATGAGAAAAAAATGTGGATTATCTATCAATATAGGTTGCTCCAATTCAAAGATTTGTGAAATAAATTGAGATGAAAATTTGCGCAAGTTTTATGAAAATCAAAATTTACCCATAAAAAACTATACAATTTTTCATGTGCAAATGAAATTAAAAATGGAGGAACTGGGAATGAAAGCATTAACAACAACAATAATAAAATAAAATAAAAAAATAAAAAAAAATGGAATCCTCATTGGATGGAAAGCTTAACGCAAGCTTAAAATATACAGAGCAGTGCTAGAGATAATTTACACACGTAATTAAAATCTTAACACCACAACAACATGCACGTAAATGGAATAGAAACAAAAAAGACTAGACAAATAAAATGAAAATTAAGATAACAAGTCCATGGATGATATGATGATGATGAAGAAGAAGAAGAAGAAGAGCAGCTCTTTTATTTAAGCCCTGGACTTGAAAGGAATGGCCCTGATGACTATCTGGTGGTACACAGCAGCAAGTGCAGCTCCAATGAATGGTCCAACCCAGAAGATCCACTGCAATTATTCAATGAGAAACAGTTAAGAATTTGATCCGCTTGAGATTTGAAGTAAGTAAATACTACAGGTCAAGAAAATGTTGATGGGGGGTTTTGGAAATCAATCATACATGGTCATCCCAGGCATGGTCTTTGTTGAAGATGATGGCAGCTCCGAGACTCCTAGCTGGGTTGATGCCAGTTCCTGTGATGGGGATGGTGGCCAAATGGACCAAGAACACTGCAAATCCAATAGGGAGGGGAGCCAAAATCTGCAATAATAATATTATTAAATTACAAGAGTGCAGTTAATGAGAAACAAATCACACATTGTCCCAGAGGGGAGCCAGCAGCGGTTTGAGCTCGAGATCTTAAAGATAAGACAACACCGATTTATCGACGCATCTATTATGAATGACGTGGGATTTCTCGGATGTTAAAAAAAAATATCAACAGCACCCACATGAGAACAGCAGCAGCTTTAGGGGGGAAAAAAGCACTTTACAGCTTACACATTACACAAACCAAAATAATCATATCACATGCTAGCATCATCAAGCAGAGAAAAGATAGAGACTCTATCTAGATAATCAAGAAAAGTTGACACAACACTACACAAAAATTCATAAATAAACTCATAAATTTAAGATAATTTGATGCCAAAGGAAGATAAAGAAAGAGAAAGAGGAAATGTACTTACAGGGACATGGGAGTCTCTGGCGTTTCTCTTGGCATCAGTGGCAGAGAAGACAGTGTAGACAAGAACAAAGGTGCCAACAATTTCAGCACCAAGGCCATCACCTTTGGTGTAGCCATGAGCAACAACGTTGGCTCCACCACCCAGCATTTCAAAGTTGTTTTTGCCTTCAAATCCCCTGACAACTCCAGCACCACATATGGCACCAAGGCTCTGCATGATCATATAGAACACAGCCCTTGTAAGTGAAAGCTTCCTTGCCAGTAGCAAACCAAAGGTCACAGCTGGGTTAATGTGTCCTCCTATGGCAACAACAACAAAGAACAAACAGATCTGGAAAGAATGAGCAAAAATAGACCTTAAAAATTAAACATAGGTAGCAAAGTCCTAACCTCTGTCCACAAAAGAAACATACAGAAATACCCAGAAAATAATAAGCTAAAAAAAAGTAAGAACTTTGATGTACTGACCAGAAATACCAGCAGTGCAGTAAACAAGAGCAAAGATCATGCCACCAAAGGCCCAAGCAATGCCTTGGATACCAACAGTGGAGCATTTGGAGTTAGATTTGGAGACACCCATGACAGTCAAGACAGTGATGTAGAGGAACAAGAAGGTAGCCATGAATTCAGCAATACCAGCTCTGTAAAAAGACCATGATTTGAGCTCACCAGGCTCAAACAAAGGTGCTGGTGGTGGCTCCTTGTAGTTTTTGTCTGTTTGAGCTGATGTCCCAATGGGTTGCCTCTCTGAGTACTTGTTTGCTCCAAGCTTAACATCTTCTTCTTTGCCCTCCATTGATGAATCAAGCAACTATGTATGTGTTGTTTGTCAGTAGTATCAGTAAGTATGTGATGAGAAACTTGAAGACAAAGGGTGGTTTTATAGATAAGTTGTGTTTATGTGGCCACAAGACAAAAACAGGCCGTCTTTTTTTGTTTTTTTAAATTAATTTATTAATTTTTCTTTTTGTTTATCATGAAATTAGCTTAATCACATAATAATTAAGCAAAGCTTTAATTGGGTTTCTTTCTCTTTAAGATTAATGATTATAAAAAAGATTGGATTAAGGGTTTGCTGGATTGTTCTGGAAAGAGCCGAGGGATGTTGGAGTAATTTTTCGATACAACTGAGATATGAGTGACGTGATATTATTAATAAATTAATAAATAATACGTATAATTTAATATACATATTTTTTAATATTTTAACGTGTGTCAATAAATTAATGAATTATTATACGAATAACGTGATATTTTTGTTACATTATAGATTTTCTCCGGAGATGTTGACAGGTACTTGATTACTTAATCGTCTCCTTTGGTCTTATCTTCTACAGTGTGTCATACTCATATTTTCGTTAAAAAAATTACAGAAATCGCCAAACTTTTAGCCAATTTACAAAAGGGATAATGATTTCAGGAAGTTATGAGATTTTTATATTTTAGTCCTCAAAAAAATTGTTTATAATTTAATTCTATAAATGAGTAAATATTATCTCAATAATCCTAGCTCGTTAATCCAAAAAATACACTTGGTGTGATCAATTTTTAATAATTTTTTAGTATTTACAGTTTTGTATTATTTATAATCAAGTCTTAAAAGAAATTTCTTTTCACAATTCAATCATAATTCATTAATAAATCAGTACTAACGAGATGAATACTTATTCACTTATAAAAAAAAATTATAAATAAATTTTTTTGGTACTGAAGTGTAAAAAGAGTTATAAAGTCATTATCCATTTACAAAACTAGTTCAATTTTAATTATTATTTTTTTTGTAGATAAAAAAAAAACATTTTACAAAATAATGCATTAAAGTATAATAGAGAGTTGGCAATCAGTCGGTGCCAATTTCTACATATCCCGATTATAAATTCAGGAGAAAAATCATCTAGAATTTCGTATTAATTGTTGAATTGTGTTGATTTTTTCATTGTGAATCCTAGACTATTCTAAAAATCATCATGGATCTCATCCCAATTTTTTACTTGGGACAAAAAATATTCTTAAATCTTTATCGAATTTTTTAATCGAAATGAAAACTTATCCCGAATCCTAATTAATCACTCATAATAGTAGGCAAACTTTGTTTTACATGCTCGCTCTACATTCCACTACTGTGATTGCTACCTATTTATTTTAGGAGTATTTTTTGATACCATCATTTTATAGATAATATGGTATTACCAACTAATAATAACATATAAGAATTGTGTGAAATAAACTTGTCATTTATTTAGTTATTTTATATATTTAGCACGTATGATAATTTGTTATTAGCTTTTACATGGGTAATATATTATCACCGTTATATAGTATAATTTTTTCTATTTTAGTTGATACCAATCTAACATCGTCCATTGAAGGCATGATTACTAAAATACAATTTTTTTTTTTTTTACTATAAGATTAGAAAATGTTAATTTAAACTATTTTTATAATTTGCCTTAATTTTTGGGTCATTTCCATAATTTTCCCTTTAGCTTTTTGTCTACTGAACTTTTAAATATGTGATGCATTTGATTAGCTGTTCTGAGCCACTTGATCCCTCACCTAATCATAATAAAGAACAAGCAAAAATTCCCGTGGTCCCTCATCTTTAGACTGTGTTTGTGTAATAACTTTAATTCATATGAATAAAGAGAAATATAGTAGGACCTTTTGGTTTCATGCCAAACATGCCCTATGGGCTCACATGAGTCTTGATGATAGCTTAACGAATGTTTACAGCAGCGTATATGTCAATCTTGTCAAGGTCTCAGGGTAAAACAGTCATTTCACAAAAAATCACCGTTTCTTTTTTACCGGCAAGTAACGGGAAACTTCTTCAAACGGCTCGAAAGGCCCAGAAAAAGAGGGCCGTTTTATGACCGTTGGGAAAAGGACGTCACTGAGAAAGCACTTGGTTGGCCAACGGCTATGAATGACAAATTAATGAAGTGTAATTACTGTTGCATCCTTATCACATGGAACAGAAATTAATAGGGGCCCATTTCTTTGCAAGTAAATTAATATAGAATTAACTTTGATTACTTCTCACTACACTTGTGATTAAATCTTACCATAAAACGATCATTTTCCATGCATACTATTACAAATTAAAATTTTTGGTTATATATTTTATATAAATGTGTATAATTCAAAATTGTGCCACCATAGGTCTGGTTAAATAGAATATCTTCGCTTAGTAATGATACGGAGAAATTTTTATATTTGTCCCATTTTAATTAAGGAATAGTTCATATATAAAATCATAATTGTTGTCTTTAGGCTTGACGTTCCCAAAAGACGTGATTTGATAGTGTAGAATTTAGGATCTTGCATTGAGATTCTGGGTTCGAATCCAATGAATGTGTTTATTATACGAGTATGACACAGCCGGAAATTTTACATGTTCCACTTAAGTCCGTAAATAGTGGTTTGACTGCAAAATTTACAACGATTCCAGAAACTGAAAAAACAACAAAAACAAAAAAGTATTTAGGCTGACATGATATGATAAATAATAAAAACAAACAAACAATGGAGTTTGGGACCACGTGGCCTTATTTTGAAAATCTTTGATTTCTAAATGTGCTTCTTTGGGGAGCCCAATTCTCCTTTCAACTTTATATATAAAAGGGATGGTCAATGATGCTAGCCAACTCACCACACTCTTTGGTCTTGTGCCCTGCACTCACAATATGCACGCCTAGCCCCACTTCGCCGCCTCTAGGCCCCTCAGCCCCAGCCAACCCACCCCATTCAAAACAGAAAGAAAATTAAAACAAAAAACAAAAAACAAAAGGCCATTTAAATTATGACGATAGAGTCATATTTTAAATTATGACTCTTTATGTATTAGATAAAATTCTATTAGTTTCAAAATGAATTGCCCCGCCTACCACTTTTCTTTCGATAGCATATCAATAGACCAAACCATTATAATCCTCCACGTGCCACCAAGTGCTTGTAATTTTCAAGAGGGCTGACTTGACCCAACAACCCATGGATGCACCGAGTGGTTCCGGTTCATGGGCAAAAGGAATCAGGAACCAAGAGGTCCAACAAGCTCACACAGGTGGTCTTCACCTGAAGATGCCTTGAATTGCAAAGTGATTGTGTTAGGAACCAATGGGAAAATAGGAAATAAGGGTAGATAGATCATTTTAGTTAGGGGTGGCAATTTGGGTCAGGATTCGTTTATTCGTTCGATTCGATTCGCTTTAAAGCGAATACGGGTTTGAAAAAATGGATTCGTTTAATAAATGGGTCAATTCGATTCGATTCGTTTATTAAACGAATCGAATACGAATTTAAGCTCATTGATTCGTTTATTCGTTTAGGATTCGTTTTATAATTTTTTTTTACTAGTTCTTATTAATTTTCAATTAAGATTCGAGAAATTATATCTAATTATCATAGAAAAATTAATATTTTTAATATTTGGTAAGATATTTTTAGTAAATATATTAATTACATATTTCATATGTATATATTTATGAAGAATTAATGTAAATCAAGTGTGGTAAATTATTTTATTAAATAATATCATTGACTAAACGAATAAACGAATATTCGTATTCGATTCGTTTAATAAACGAATCGAATACGAATCCTGATATTAGGATTCGTTTAATAAACGAATCGAATACGAATCCATCACATTTTGATTCGATTCGTTTAGGATTCGATACGAATTCGATTCGTTGATTCGTTTTGACACCCCTAATTTTAGTTATTTAGGATTTAAATATAAATTAGGATGTTTGTTTCATTTGGAACTATGCTATCATATTGTTGTTGAATTTGGGAATTGGAGGGGAAACACTAAGGAGGTTGTCAACACCTTAATATTGAGCACGAAGGGGAAACACTAAGGAGATTGCCAACACCTTAATGTTGAGCACGGGCTGGTGAATCCATTCACCTTCAACTATCTTTCTTGTTATTTCAGTTGTCCATTTTATGAATTAAAGTACAATTCTGAATGTGCAATTATCTCGGGAGTAGGATCATCATCATTTGCGATCAATGGCTCTACGGCCCCAACTTGTTCACTTCGCTTCTCATCAATCACTGTTCCACTCTTCCCAATGGTCTCACCCTCTGGGATCGACTCTATGTCACCAATATGCTCAACTTCCTCACTATGACACATGTGGTTCGGGTGGAATCTCTCATCAAATCTTAAACATAGACCTTTATCGCGCCGAAACTGAAAAGCAACCGTAGAGAGTTGCTTGAATTTTCCCGGTCGGCCGTTTGGAAGGTTTTCAGATTTTTTCCCATTACTCTCCACAAGCAGTGTCAGGCCAGTACTTGCCTCTTGAAGTGAGGTGGTGGCATCAGTGTGAATCTCAGAATTGGTATTTGATCCTTTTATCATCTTCTGCATATTCTCCAACATTGAGTCAAGTTTTTTCCAAGGATTTTCCTCAACTCTATCCAATCCTCTAACATTTGACTGGTATGCGAATCCATTACCGGCTCGAGATCTTCTGGTCTTGCGTGAACTTATCAATATTTGTTTTCTGAATTCCGCCAATCTGACCAATTCTACTAGTTTCTCTTCCGCCTCTAGGGTTAATTTTTTGACCCCATCAAGATCAATCACCCTCAAGTGCTTTAAACCCTCTCGAACCTCCGATTGCAGCTCATACTGCAATCCATTGATGAAGATGCCCAATATTTTATGAATTAAAGTATAATTTCTCTTCTGTTTTTGGTGTAATTTGTTGTGTGTTTGTTTTGAGAATTTGGGGTTCCATCAGATTGCAACATTTCTCTTGCTTTTCATTGAGAATTTGTGACCTTCACTTCTATATTGAAGGAAAATGATGGGGGTATTTTTATTTTTATAAACAGAATATTTTGTGCTGGAAACACAATATTGGAGCATCTTTCTTATGAACATGGACCACAAGGCAATCACATTCTAATTATAGATGTAGTTTGTGGTAACCGCATTCTAATTATAGATGTAGACATATCAATTATGGATTTTTTGTGTGTGTGTGTCCTGAACTAGCTCATGAGGCCGGGGCATCTAAGAACAAGGCTTAAAGGCAAATATTGTATTGTGATTATCCCTTTCAATTCAAATGTGTAACTCAAGCAATAAGAAAAGAAAGAATTTTCGCAGAAACAGTAGCAAACTTTCAAACTATTCAATGTTACAGTCACCTGGTTATGGAGTGTCAATGGATGATGAATCTCGAAAGATACCCATGACAGCAGAAATTTTCTACAAATCCCTGAAAACATGACAAGGTAATCAATCTGAGATCGCAAAATGAAGATACAGGAATAATGACAGCAAAAAACAAGTAGGCAGGGAATTGGAAAACGAAGTTTTTTTAAGAAAGTATGTCAAAAGACTTTATAATTAGGCCCCAGATTAATTAATGATCACCAGGGCTTTCAATAATTAGAGATACACCATAATTACAACAAAAAGAAGTCTTATTTTTCTTCATTTAGTTCATGACTGAGTTGGAGGTGGACATGGGGGCAGGGTCTTTCGGGTTCTCCTCTTGTCCATAGAACCCTGAAATCACCTCTCTTCTTCCCTAATGCAAGAAAAGTTCCTGCATAAACACGTGGATTTTATCAGTCATCAGAAACTTTTTAGCCATTTTGCATTGTGAAATGATTTCACACACATGACTTGACTTGATTACCTAACGTGAACGGGACGATGTAAAGCAAAGCAGGTTGGCCATGCCCATCCATCAAGTTCAGTGCCACATATGTAATGAGAAGACCTAACATTAAAAGAAAAAGTAAATTCAACATGGAAAAACCTAGAGATATACATTTAAACATGACGGCAAGAAACAATAGCAATTATGGGTTGTTTTTTACCTTATCTTTCATTTGCCAGAAAATACAATACCATATCTTCGATCTTACAACAGAAAGATGCTTAGTTTATTATTTCTTACCTAATCCATAAGCCAACATTGCCCACAAAAAGTATCCAGCTCGAAGACTCTTTTTTGCCAGCCAATCATACCTGCAACAATGAGCTGAGTAACGAGTTATTATGGTTTCTTTCAAACTCAACTAATCAATTAATTTAAGAATTCACTCGCAGGAAAGCACACACAAAGGGAGATAATACAAGTCTCATTGTCCTTCCAATTGTTTACATCAAGAAAAGTAGAAAGTATGATTCATTTGCTTCAAGTGGGAAAAAGTTAAAAATATTTGCAATAATACAAGGCGAAACTAGAAAGTTAAATTTTGCAAGTACAAAGCACTAATAGGAATGCGAGGTGAGTAAAGGCCGAAGAGCTTAAACCTGAGTGAAAATGCTATAATCAATCCGGGTAAAAGAATATCACCAAATCCTATGATGCTGTAACCACCCCATGGGTCAAACATGCGAGGAATCTTCAGTAGCATTGGAATACCATCCTCACCACTTTTATCACCACGTGCCACCTATGGAAAGGAACAATTGAAATAACTATTCAGAGTATGAAGCTCCTTTTTCTACCTTCAGGGAGCACTGATAGTAGTCTTTGAGAAAAAAAAGGTTATAAATTCAAACGAGGAAGATTATTTACCACAATCATCACACTTTCGTGAAACAATTTCTTAGAAACAAATACCCAGAAGATGTCATACATGAAGGCACAACTGAGAAGAACTGTACCAACCTGATCAATAAACCACCCAGAATCAGCCAAATCCATTCCATCTAAAAGCTGAATATAAACTAATCAACATAAATTACCAATGAATTTAATTTATAAGCAGAACTTAAATGAAACATGATAATAGCATCAGTAACGAATTAAGGACGTGTGAAACTACGGCAGTGCAATTATCTAAAGAACATGAAATGATGCCTTTGGTTATGCAAACTCTTGATTCTGACCAACAGCTCATAATAACAGTCTGGGAGAAATTCCCATGTGCAAATAAGCAAACGGGCCTTGAAAAGAATCTAAACATAACATACTGCCATATTCCACCAATGTTGCAATTGAGACATTACCTTGAGATTAGGAATATGGACAATTTGCAGGACTGTTATTATCAGTGCAATTCCCTGATTGAACCAAAAAAAAAAAAAAAGATTATCAATTGACTCTTCCCATATATGTTATCTATCATCACCTCCTCAAAAATATAGTAACATAACATGAGAGAGATGTTATGCTTTGGCCTTAAAAGTGATTGTTAGTGTGGTCTCATAAGAAAAAATGCAATAGCCAGCAGCAAGCAAGGTTCGAAAACTCGGTATGCGATGCAAGGCGATTTCTTGTTTGAGGCGAGATGGACAGCTACAAGGCGGTCGAGCCGACAGCCTCAATCCGAACATGGAAAAATAAAATAAAAGCATAATAAGTTATTTTATAGTGAATAATGAATTAAATTGTTACAGCATTTGATCTCAACACTTGATTGAGAGCAAATAAAGTAATCCCCAAATCCCAGAAAAATCCCAGCAAGTTTCGGCAAGATGGAGTTGAAGATTGAGAAGAATTGAAGATGGGTTGATGATTTAGGTTTGGTTTTTTTTTTTTTTTAAAGTGATAAAAAGGATAAAAGAGGGGCAGAAATCATGACAGAATGTCCCGATCTCTGTTGTTAAATTTGGATATATATTCAATATAGAATGGTTAATTTATCAATGAAAGAAGTAATAAAATATGAATATCATAAATCCATTTTGGTTCGGTTATTACCTTACGCTAATGCATCGGCCATCGGGGATCGACCTACCTGGATAGGTCACGGTGGGTCGAGGGGGCAATGCCCCCGAAAGAGAAACGAAAAAATTAAACTGTTATTTAATAGATTAATAACCGAATTTGGTGTCTTTTGGAGGTTGACAATCAAACTAGATTCTCCACTGTTTTTTCTTCAACAATCTCAGCCCCCATATATTTATTTTTTAAGACCTAAATCAGGTCACTGAGTCGGGACGGCTCGCCTCACTGTTGTGAGGCGCGCATTTTGCCAATTCGCGTTTGAGGCGGCTTCGAAATTTGAAACCATGGCAGCAAGCTTTGTAGATTTAAATAAAGTCCTTTCTCTGACAAGCAGCATTACTTATGCAACTTGAATTTTCCCCCTAATTTGTCTTTGCAAAGAATCCACAGGATGATTGCCACCCCTTAACAATGACCAAACTTAAAGTTCGTCAAAAACAGAAAATGAAAAAGACGTCTAATAACCATTTGATACCAAGATAAATACAAAAAAAAAAAATATTATATCATTTGTAAAAGATAGGAAAGAATATGCTTACAAGAATATCTTGACCAATCCATGCAAAGGAGACATCGCGATGAACAGCCCACACAACAGCAAACGCTATGCAAAATGGAGAAATAGCCAAAGTGAGATGAGAGACAGCTCCAAAGAAAGGTATTTTGATGTATGATTCTCCAGCACGTCTGAACCACCTGCCAAAGTATGTTTACATTTAGTTCCCAACCTTAGAAAGACAACTGTATGAAAATACATAAAACTGAAAGAACATCATCTCTGTGGTCCATAAATCTAACACAGAAGCACATACAAACTACAAAGACATGCATGGAAACAAGGCCAGTAGAATTAACCAATATATATACACTTAAAAATCCAGATGTAAAATTTGATCCAATGGTCAAAATTCCAAAGAACAAAAAATTGAAATATTATTTTAAAAAATCAAACCTCTCTCATATAAATAATAAAACACATAAGTCAACATCAATTCGTTATTTTTCTCTTTTTTTTTTCTCTAAACGGAGTGGATTGTCACATTAATACTATCAACACCAACTTTTTTCATTTTCTTAAAGAAAAAAAGCTAACCCACCCATTTATCTTCTTCAGCAAAACCAATCTTCTCAAATTGTAAATCATTTACAAAGTTGAGTTGATAGAATTGATGTAACAATTTGAGAAGATTGGTTTTGCGAAGAAGATGAATAAATTTAGTTAGCTTTTTACGTTTTTTTCAAAAGATAAAAAAGTTGTGTTGATAAAATTGATGTGATAATTCATTATGTTTAGAGAAAAAAGAGAATTTTTTTAAAAATTTTGAAATGATATTGACTTTTGTGTTTTGTATGAGATTTGATTTTTTAAATAATATTTCAATTTTTTATTCTATGAAATTCTAATGGTTAGAATTTTACAACCGAATTTTAAGTAAATCAGGATATCCTTACTTGAATATACACTTTTATATATAATGACTTTCCACTAAGAGATCCATCATTTTATTCAGTTAATGACCAAACAAAAAGGCAAAAAATTACATATTTCAGTACGATGTTATTTGTCTTTTACTGTATTAAAATATGTGTTTTATCCTTCTGATTGGTCCTTAGCTTAATAAAATGAAAGATTCCTTATATATATGTATATATGTGTGTGTGTGTGTAAATATATCCCTCTCTAATGTGGCCGCCCTCATTTGATAAAATGCGGACACACACTAAAAGAAAAAAAAACTCCAATACTTTTTTTTTGGAAACGTTGGAAACCCTGCCGCCAAACCATCGGACCGGAACTTAAGCGAAGCAGGTAAAATCTTCGGCTGCCCCAGACTCTTACAAGAAACTCACACCCTGAACTCGAACCCAGGACCTGACAACCAAGTCCTAAGCCCTTTACCACCAAGCCACACCCCTTGGGGGCAAAGACAACATCAATCAGGTACCAAATCATTAGTCCATCAAAGGTTTGGTAACTGTGATAATTTGTGAAGGAAAAATTGTGTATTAAAATTTGCTTGATATAAAACTTACAATGAGAGGCCTTTATATAGGCATTATACAACTACCATATAAAATACAAACAACACAACTACCAACTACACAATTAATGCTTGGTTGAATATCTAACACAATAAATACTAATTAGCTTCTCAACTAATTCCAACACTCCCCCTCAAGCTGGAGCATACATGTTGTATGCACCAAGCTTGTTACAGATGAAATCAGCACAAGAACCATAGAGAGACTAGGGTGTTTAAAGCGCTGCTGGAGAATGCACAGCAGGAGGAACATATATGGTGACTTGGTTGTTTAACGTCGTTGGAGAATGCACAACGAGAACAGATGTGGAGGTTTGGATAGTTTAACATCGCTGGAAAATGCACAGCTGAAAAGTTTAAACTATTCCAGTACAGCTCAAAACATCTAAAGAAAACTTGCCAAATCACCCCATAACAAAACCCCGAAAAAAGTCAGATGTGGAACTTGGTGCAAATAAGGGATAAGAATTAGCATTTCGTCGTCACTGATATTGTCAAGATTACCAAAGAAGATGCGGCGCGTGAGGCTCACACATATATAGCGGTGTGTGTTCCCCACGCGCCGACTTGAACGACAACTCTAAAAGAGAGATACTAGAACCCAGAGAAAGATTGGCTCTGATACCATGTGATAATTTGTGAAGGAAAAATTGTGTATTAAAATTTGCTTGATATAAAACTTACAATGAGAGGCCTTTATATAGGCATTATACAACTACCATATTAAATACACAACAACACAACTACCAACTACACAATTAATGCTTGGTTGAATATAATCTAACAATAAATACTAATTAGCTTCTCAACTAATTCCAACAGTAACTAATTATGTTTACAAAAAATATGATTTTCAATGCGATTTTTTTCCTTTAGCGGGTGTGCATTTTTTTATCAAAGAATGCTCCACATTTTACATAGTGATATTGTAGGCACTGCATTTTTGCATATAAGTCCCGATGATGAGTCTCACATGGAGGCACTACCCTTTAAGTTGTGGAAGTCGCGGGAAACGGACGTCGGAAGGGAAAAGTCAGAAATCAGTACCCTGTTGGATTTAATGTGTTATCTCTTGTGGTATATCGGATGGAAACCCGGACGTAAATTCCGTAGCCGAATCCGAATGGACGGTAATGGGGTCTGTACTTGGGAAACAATTCCACCTACCACTCGAGAGACACACATATTTCGTTTCATCCGACCTTGTGTTTAAGCATGACACCTCATACACAATAAATAAAAGAGTCATCCCCTTACTCAACCGACTAATGTCCCTCAACCTTTACTAAACTGCCACGCCACCTTATCCCCGGCCCAAACCCTAAACAGACACACGACCTCGCTCGCTCTCACCTATCCAGAGAGGATAACTCACGTCATTTCTTCTTCTCACTCATTCACGGCATCACACAAAGAAAATGACACCCTAGACTCTCCTCTCTCACGCCTATCCTCTTAACCTCTCCCTCCACTCTCGGCATTCACAAACAAATACACACATCCACTCAGCCAATGAACCCTACGCCCTTCACAAATGAACCAGCCCCCCTTACACCTCACGTCCCACTTTCAATAAATAAAAGAGCCATCCCCTTACTCAACCGACTAATGTCCCTCAACCCTTACTAAACTGCCACGCCACCTTACAAACAAGAGCCTCACATGCCACTCACCAACCGACCGAACTAAACCCTAAGTCCTTGACAAGCCAACAGCCCCTCCATTAACGCATGAGCAACGAACCCTAACCCCACATGCAGCCCATGCACGTGAAGACAAGCCACCTCACATCCCACTTTCAACAAAAGCCACCTCTGGCCTCACACAAACAAAAGACAACAAAACCCTAAAGCAATAAACAAATAATAGCCTTAACTATCAACAAAGCAATTTAATAGCCTCCACCAACAGCCCCCCAATTAAATGACCTTTCCACTAAGTCAAATACAACACATCAACCCTCCACCAAACAACAAAGCAATTAAATAGCCTCCCCATCAACGCAATCCACCAACAACCTCAACCCTCTCCTATAAGAAACACAAACCCAACCATTTTTCCCCTAGCATTCACGCCCCGTAGCCGAATCCAAATGAACGGTAATGCGGTCTGTACTTGGGAAACAATTCCACGTACCACTCGAGAGACACACATTTCGTTTCATCGACCTTGTGTTTAAGCATGATTTAGTCGTTTAGTATGTTATTTATTTTTCTAAGCATGATTCAGTCGTTTAGTATGCTGGGGTTTTAGAGAGAAGGGCGTGAATGCCAGGGTAGTGCGTGAGTCTGAGGGCTGTGAGTGATAGGGTAGTGCGCGTGAGTCTGAGGGCTGTGAGTGAGTTGTTTGTGATGGGGTGCGTGAGGGTGAGGCTGTGTGAGTATGAGGTGTCAACGTGCGAGAGCTGCAAGCAAGGGGTTATGAAGGGGGTCTGGTGCGTTGCAGTTGAGGGCTGTGTGAGGGGGTCTTTAGGCGTGAGGTTGTGGCGTGAAGGGAGGGGAATTTAGGGCTTGTTCTCGGCAATTGGGAAATTTTTGGAGTATTTGGGCGTGAATGCTAGGGGAAAAATGATTGGGTTTGTGTTTCTTATAGGAGGGGGTTGATGTTGTTGGTGGATTGCATTGATGGGGAGGCTATTTAATTGCTTTGTTGTTTGGTGGAGGGTTGATGTGTTGTATTTGACTTAGTGGAAAGGTCATTTAATTGGGGGGCTGTTGGTGGAGGCTATTAAATGGCTTTGTTGATAGTTAAGGCTATTATTTGTTTATTGCTTTAGGGTTTTGTTGTCTTTTGTTTGTGTGAGGTGGCTTTTGTTGAAAGTGGGATGTGAGGTGGCTTGTCTTCACGTGCATGGGCTGCATGTGGGGTTAGGGTTCGTTGCTCATGCGTTAATGGAGGGGCTGTTGGCGTGTCAAGGACTTAGGGTTTAGTTCGTTTGGTTGGTGAGTGGCATGTGAGGCTCTTGTTTGTAAGGTGGCGTGGCAGTTTAGTAAGGGTTGAGGGACATTAGTCGGTTGAGTAAGGGGATGACTCTTTTATTTATTGAAAGTGGGACGTGAGGTGTAATGGGGGCTGGTTCATTTGTGAAGTTCACTGTTTTGGGGGACTATTTTGGGTTATTTTATGGACTGTTTTGTAATGGTTTATGGGGCTGTTTTGGAGTGTCTTTGGGTGATTTTAGGGACTGTCTTTGGGTAATTTAAGGGGGTGTATTTGTTTTTTGCGTGAATGTGTTAGAAGTTGAAGGGGCGCATGCATGAGAAGCTATTGCCGTGTGTCCTTACTTTTGATTTTTGGTCGGTTTGTTTGTGTGTGAGGGCAGTGACATGAGGGGCTTGCGTGAGGGTTAGAGAGAGAGAGAGGTATTGGCGAGAATATGTTTAGGGTTTATTACTCATGCATGCCGAGAGAGAGAGAGCAGGGCTTGTGTGTGAGTCTAAGGGTTTGCTTTTAGTTTAAGGTTTTGGCTCGTGAGTGGCAGTGAGTGATCTGGTGAGAGAGGCCGTTCACGTGGTCTTTGGTTTTGTGGCGTGTGATGAGTGGCTACGGATGGCGGCTGAGTGAGTGAAGTTGTGGCTTGTGATTGTTTAATGGTGCATGAGGTTTACGGTTTTAGCATCTTGTGGCTTATTAGTGTCGGTCTGATGGTTCAAGTGAAGGAGAGGGGCATTAGGGTTAAGGCTTTATTTTTTGTGAGGTTGCCGAGTGAGTGACTTTGTGGATTGTGTCTTCACGTGACTGCTTCTCCTTTGTTTATCATGGTCTGCTTGGTTTTTGGTGGTTTCGTGGGTTGATTAGAGAGAGAAATCAGAGATGGTTCCAGAGAGCTAGGGTTTTAGAGAGAATGGCGTGAATGCCAGGGTAGTGCGTGAGTCTGAGGGCTGTGAGTGCTAGGGTAGTGCGTGAGTCTGAGGGCTGTGAGTGAGTTGCTTGTGATGAGGTGCGTGAGGGTGAGACTGTGTGAGTATGAGGTGTCAACGTGCGAGAGCTGCAAGCATGGGGCTGTGAAGGGGGTCTGGTGCGTTGAAGTTGAGGGCTGTGTGAGGGGGTCTTTAGGCGTGAGGTTGTGGCGTGAAGGGAGGGGAGGGGAATGTGGCGTGTGATGAGTGGCTACGGATGGCTGCTGAGTGAGTGAAGTCGTGGCTTGTGATTGTTTAATGGTGCATGAGGTTTACGGTTTTGGCATCTTGTGGCTTATTAGTGTCGGTCTGATGGTTCACGTGAAGGAGAGGGGCAATAGGGTTAAGGCTTTATTTTTTGTGAGGTTGCCGAGTGAGTGACTTCTCCGGTTCACTGTTTTCCTTCGTCGCCTCGTTGTTTTGGGCTGCTGTTTTCTCTGTTTTTGTTGCTGTTTCTGGTCTTTGTTTTTAGGGGTATTCGGGGACTGTTTTCGGGTGATTTATTCACTGTTTTGGGGGACTATTTTGGGTTATTTTCTGGACTGTTTTGTAATGGTTATGGGGCTGTTTTGGAGTGTCTTTGGGTGATTTTAGGGACTGTCTTTGGGTAATTTAAGGGGGTGTATTTGTTTTTTGCGTGAATGTGCTAGAAGTTGAAGGGGCGCACGCATGAGAAGCTATTGCCGTGTGTCCTTACTTTTGATTTTTGGTCGGTTTGTTTGTGTGTGACGGCAGTGACGTGCAAATGTATGTTGCGTAGACTTGGTTAAATTATTGCACAAATCCATTCATTAAAAGTGGCATAAGTAAGGGACCATTCCGAACCCAAAGGTTTGAGGTCTTCCCTTGCGAGGGGTGAGTGCGGCCTTAATCATTTCCTAGTTCACACTGGGTGGACGACTCCTTTATTCTCCGGTTTAGTCCCCTCGGGCTACTCCGTACTCCCGACCGGGCCGCGAGCCTGGAACAGCGTCGCCGATTTCTGTGTCCTACAGATATCAAGACCTATGAGCTCCCAAGTAAAGATAATTGAATTGTTTAAAACAAAGTTTTAAAACTCGTCTCGGTCCATCGACCCAGGATGGAGAGAGGGTCAAGGGCCAGAGGTTGGACCGAAGGTCAATCCAGATTTGAAATTATTATTTGACTACCTAATAGGCAACAATACAAAATGGTGTAATATTTTGTTATGGCCTAGATTAGAGGCATTTGGAAATGACTTGTAAGGCCTGGCCTAAGTTTGCCTTATGGCGTAATGTGTTGTTAATAAAAATAGACGTAAAAGGGGAAGATTAGGATTTAGTGGGGGTGTGTGAGCTGCAACAATGCAAGCATTTAAGTTTGAGAAGAGAAGAGAAAAAGATGAAGACTATCCTATCGTCTAAAATGATGGACATCCCAGAGGGGGTCAAGATCAGTGGTTTAATGTGGCAACTGTGGGGGAGAACTAGTCGTGGAGTCTTGGTGACGATGTGAAGGATTGATCCTGGAGATTAGAGAGAGTGTACAGACAGTTGACAAAACTAGGAGGGAGGGTAGTGGGCACTGGGCAGGAAATTGAGTTGACTGCAAACTGAAGAAGATTGAGATTGAGGAGAAAGACAAATTATTTGTTTGTTTTTTAATAAATTAATTATTAAATAAAAAACCAGCCCACGAACCCGCCAGACCCTGACCACATCACTGGTTGAACCGGCCAGGTCGATGGGTCTGAAGCTGGTTCAACTACATACTGGGTTGAGGACTATCCCAGACCGGACCTTGGATCGAGTCTGGGTCCCAGTTCAATCGTCGGATCAGATGGTCCACGTTTTAAAACAGTGGTTCAAAACTGCCTATTACAAATATAGTTGTATCTGAGTCCAGTACGAGGTTTATAACAACGCTGAAAGTTGTACTTAAATAGAATATACCTTGATAATAAAGCAACCAAGCAAGTTTGCAAGCCCTGCAAATACATGAAACTATGAAATTAGAATTGATTTATACAATCATAAAATTTAACATAAGTGCATGAGTTAATGGATATATACTTGTGTTTATACAAGTATAAACTGCAACGGGAGATATACATGCAAGTTCAAGTATTTGTGTGAAAGAGAAAACCCATACCTCTACACCACCTATGCAGAAAAGAACGACCAATAGCTCAAGGAACCACCTTGACATAAGTTTGTAAAGCATGACCAAGAAGCATGAAGCAACAACAACGAATAGGACGGCAGATGTTGTGTTGATGTCAACAACACCACTAACACCTATAGCTTTGGCATCTGGAATTTCATCCACAGCATCCTATAGGAATATGAAAAATTTGAATCAAAACTGAGAAGAGAAAAACACAACACTGTAAGAAAAATAGCAGGCCAATCCTATTTAGCTAAAATTCTTTCAAAAGATGACCTTTAGCAGCTTGTCTTGTTCAGTAGCTGTTTCTCTGGCACTCCATGCGGACCAATAAGATGCACACAAGATGGTACCAACTGCCATCAACCATAAAAATACTTCAGCTACATCAACTGCCGGTCTCCGTGGAGAATATAGCCGCACAGAAACTGCAAAAAAATAAAAAATTAAAATACCTATCCCATATAGACACCAATAGTCAATTGGTTGGTAATAATGTATTTCCGAAAAATCAGCTTCTAAGAATTACTTCTTTTTTCTTTTTTTTTATTTCATACAAAGTAAAGCATATGCAAGACATTTTACTTACCCGTTGAAGTATTCATGAGCATCTTTTCCAAGCTGGCACCAGCATCCTGGGGCAGCATGACAGCTGGTATGTGTATATCTAGATCAGTTTCATCAGGATCACAGACCATCTTGTAAAGTTCTGCAAAAGAAGTAAAAGGAAGATAATGAGTTTTGAGGCCATGAGAATGAAGGGAGTGAATATTGATCTGTTAGCATCGTATTCTAGCTGCTATCCTGCCAGGCAATCATGCTTCTATACCAGATAATAGTAGAAACTTGGATACTCTAAATGAGGAACTTCATCATGACCATGAAAGAGCAGATAATGTGATTTAAAATAAGGTCCCTATTCAGTTTCAGGTAATATAAAGAAACATTTGTTAGTGAGCACATGAGAACAAAAATATGCTGATTACGGATTACCTTTCTGGTTATTTATGATGAGGAGCGCTGAAGCACCAGCAGTCTCTGCAATATTTGCTTTAGTTGTGAATTTGCAGTTGCCTCGGTCAACCATGATGACATCTCCAGCATACTGAAAAAATCCAATTAATACATTGATTTCAACTTACTACATTCCCCAAATGTGTGTAACCAAGAGTAAAACATTGAGAGTATGTAGGTAGTCCAAAAGGGAAAACCTTATTCTTTGGCTTGCTGCAACAATCCCTAGGATCCGAAAGAGTAAGCTGAAATTGGTTTGCATTTTTCTCCTTTGACACTATAGTGGTGCCAAATCTAGCACCCACGCCAACAAATTCTTCACTCTCTATGCCATCGATCCACGTCTGCACTTTTACCTAACAAAAGCAAAGACTGTTTAATGGTAGGGGTGGGAATTTGGGTCAGGATTCGTTTATTCGTTCGATGGGTTTGAAAAAATGGATTCGTTTAATAAATTGGTCAATTCGATTCGATTCGTTTATTAAACGAATCGAATACGAATTTAAGCTCATTGATTCGTTTATTCGTTTAGGATTCGTTTTATTATTTTTATTTACTAGTTCTTGTTAATTTTCAATTAAGATTCGAGAAATTATAGCTAACTATCATGGAAAAAATAATATTTTCGATATTTGGTGATGTATTTTTAGTAAATATATTAATTACATATTTCACATGTATATATTTATGAAGAATTAATGTAAATCAAGTGTGGTAAATTATTTTATTAAATAATATCATTGACTAAACGAATATTCGTATTCGATTCGTTTAATAAACGAATCGAATACGAATCCTGATATTAGGATTCGTTTAATAAACGGATCGAATACGAATCCATCACATTTTGATTCGATTCGTTTAGGATTCGATACAAATTCGATTCGTTGATTCGTTTTGCCACCTCTATTTAATGGTATGATGGCATGGATAAAATCATCATAGAGCTAAAGGAGGCAGCCCATACACAACAAGCTTTCTAGAACCTAAGCAATGCCAAGCTTCTGTAAAAGAGATAAAGGTCAACATCTTTAGCATGGGTCACATTGAGTGCAAAAGCATGTTTTACAAAGAATCCATAATTGTCATTCCCAATTAAAAAGCTATACAAAAGCAAGCACATTAATCCCCAAGCCATAATGGAAAACAAGATGAAAGAAATGAGGTAGATAAATCATTTATGATGCAACGGTGGACAGCTCTCATCAGTCATCACATTTTGTTACTCCGACTACTTTTAAACTTTCTCGAGCCTAAAGGTTGCCACTCCACTGATATGCTTCAAGGTAAATGAACTGATACAAGTTTTTATTTTTTGTGGAAACGTTGGAAACCCTGTTGCCAAACCACCCGATCCGGGCTTAAACGGAGCAGATAAAACCCTCGGCTGCCCCAAGCTCTTAAAAGAAATACACTCCTGGACTCGAATTCAGGACCTGACAACCAAATCCTAAACCCTTTTCCACCAAGCCACACCCCTTGAGGGCGAACCGATAAAAGTTTCGTAACTCAAACTCACTGATGTGATCAAAACATCAATCACATGAACAACCCAATGTCCACTTCATTTTTTCCCCTTTATGGGTTAAGTGCTACCACAATATCATGTCCTTTTTAAGCTTACACTACAAGCTACCAATTACAAAAAAATGACATTAAAAACATAGAAACAGTTAAATTACTCCATAATCACACATAAAAGATAAGCAAATTGATTCTCCGTACTATTGTTGTTGAATTTAGACGTATATTCAACATAGGATGATTAATTTATCAATATAAGTCTAAATAAATATGAATATCATAAATTCATTTTAGTGGCCGCTAAACTGGTATTCCCACGGTTAATAACCGAATTAGGTGTCTTTTAGTGCTAAAAGACATGACTTTAGCAATCTTTGATTGCCAATAAATTGGACACAGATTCTGGACAAAGTTATCAAGTAGAGATTCAATGAAGTACTGTGTTGCATCTCTGAAAACTTTTATTATATCCTAGAATAAATTTGCCTGCAACCCTTAGGAAATTATTGCTCTAAGCTAGTGCTGTACACACCTCAAAACTAAACTCTACAGAGTTTTTCTTTAAAAGCTATCATGATAAAAACGATTTACCAATAAAGTAGTAAAAGAAATAAATAAATAAATAAATAAATGGGCAGTTGAGAATAACAAAGGCAAAGAACCAGGTCGAGAAAAAAAGATACCAAAACGAAGTCGTTTTCACAACCAGGCTTCTTTGGGGATGAATCGTCGTCATGAACTATGTCACCAGCCGTAACAGGAGCAGGAAAACAGACAAGTGAAATTAGAGCTACCAGCAAGAGAAGCCAGCTTAATCTCTTGAAATCCATGGATTTAGAGTTCCGTTTTCTATTATCTTTATCTGCATCACACAATTTGAGAGCAGCGATGGAAAGAAAGTGAGCGAGACACAGGGAAAGCTTTTTTATTTCTGTTTCTTCTGTTTTGTTTTGTTTTGTTGGAAACAATTGGATAAAATAGAAAAACTACGCTCTTACTTGAATAATTGTAAAACAATAGGGATCTATATGTTATTAACCCGAATAATAAATGAACCACATATCATTGGCTTTTATAAATGTTATGGAATGGATACGAGAAAATCTTGAATTTTGATTGAACTTTGATATTATGTAATCAATTAATTCAAGTATTTTTAGGTCCGGCCCAACCCATTCTTGGAACCGAAGCTCGCTATTGGATCACTAACCAACAGTCTTGCAGGGCTTGAATCTTTGTATTCATCCCCCGACAGCTAGACTAACCATTTCAGCCGGGGAATCTGATTCCCCCTTAACAACCCCGGATTATTTTTTGCTAAAGATTGGCTTAGTCTTCAATCCTTCCACTGGCGGATCCCTATCTGAACAAGTGAGCACATAATCCTTATCGCGCCACAACGCAAGATTTCCACAAGACAACGAGGATGCAACGTCCTCAGTAAGATTCTTCTGCCTCACAAGTACCGGGCGATCCCGACCACACCGATATCTTGGTCACTTTTACTTTTTTGTTATTTTGTAATCTCCAGGGTATGATACCTTATAGCTTCACAGTTACAAGTCATTTTCTCATTACTTTGGGTCTCTCATTTTCTATTTTTATTGGCATTACTATAGTGGGATTTCAAAGAAATGGGCTTCATTTTTTAAGCTTCTTATTACCTGCAGGAGTCCTTATGGCACGTTCTGGAAAGGGCGAGTCCGCCAATATTTGAGTGAGCCGCCCAGTTGTTTCGCATCCCCTTGGGAAGTTTGATCCATCTTCCTCACCTATAATGGTTGGTATTGAGCAGCCATGTGGGGGTTAGAATGGGATCTATCTCATTCCATCGTATATGACATGCACGTCGACCCCCTTTCCAGGTCCACGAATGTAAATCTGAAATGCTTTGATCCCATTAGAAGTAGCCCAATTATCTGACATGTTGATGACCCACGAGAGACCTGTACTGGGAAAGCATGCGCTTGATGTTGAAATTCCAGGGCGAAGGACATTAACATCCCAAAAAACTTACTTTTTTTTGTAACAAACCATTCCCGCTCCCTTTGCAATCCAATCCCGGAACTAAGAAGGAGTCTTATTAGGCCTCTTTCGACGACCTACTTCATACTCAGTTCAGTCCTCCAACAAAACTAGGAAGAAGATAGCTTCTTCGTCCCGAGCCATCATCTACGAACATAGATTCCCGACAAAGTGGCTAATTCTACTTTCTAATAGAGTGGTTAGTTCCGCATCTCTCGGAGAAAATTAGAGGGTTTGGATTCTAGATAAGGTAGATTTTGGTCTAGGTCCGATAAAAATCCGGTCATAGTGTCAATTGGGCTTGGGCTTTATCCGACCCTTTTGAAAAAAAAAAAAAATTTATCCTTAGTGAAATTAAAAAATTATTTTCTCATTTTATCCTTAACACGTGATAATTTATATAACCCGTAAATATAATTTGTGGAATTATCACAAGATTATTGAAGAAACAATAAACTAACAGAAAATAACAATTGAGGATTTTTTTTTTTTGTTTAAGCTCGGGTCAGGTCGGGTCCTGGCTAAATATGCTAAGCTCGGTTCGGGTCCAAGCCCGAGCCGGGCTTTTAAATCTACGGTCCGATCCGGAATTTTTTGATCCCTGACCGGACCGGATCGAACCGGACCCAAGTTTTTCCTTCATCCTTAATTATATTATATTTTGATTAAAAAATTGAATTCCAAACTATTCGATTCATATTCGAGACCATTTTTTTTTCCAATTAAAACAATTATAAGAGATTCGAAACAAGATCGAGATTATTCCAAAACGTAATGGTTTGGGGGCAATCAAATTGTATTAATTTAACTGATTTTAGCAAAATTTGGCTCTACTCCCTTAATAACAAGTTTAAATCAACAGTATGTTCATTAAGAAGATGAGATGTCAATTCAAGATGCATTTGAACAAGAAGTTGAGTGCAGTAAAAATTGTCCTAATTTGTATTGTTGTTACTTGTTATATGAAGGACCTCGACATGTAATATTGAAAACTATTATCTTGTCCTTTGATGTTAGACCAAGCATGTGCCATTTAATGGAGCACATCAAATTCAACAACTTACCCACCCAACAAAAATAATAATATTAATAATCCATTACTAACTTGTCTGTGTGTCTGTCCAAAGGGACGTGACTTTGTGGTGTAGGGTTCAGGATCTCACATTGAGGTTATGAGTTCGAATCCAATAAGTGTGTTTCTTGTAAGAGCTTAGGACAGTCGGGGTTTTACTTGCTCCGATTAATGAGTGATTTGGCGATGAGGTTTCCAACGATTTCAAAAAAATATGTCTATGTAGTGGAATATAATACTTTCTTCATTTTTTTCAAATGTCATGAATTCTACCGTCAAATCATCCGATATGGATTTAAACGAAACAAGTAAAATTTCCGACTATCTCGGGCTCTTACAAGAAATATATCCCATGAATTCGAACTCATGACTTGAAAATCAAATTCGAAGCCTTTTGTCACTAAACTACACTCCTTATGATATTGAGGATAATCTATTCTCGATGGTTTATTTATAATATCCCACCACATTCCTAATTCCCATAGAGATTAGATACAATATAATATTGGAGATTTTGTACTAGTGCAACTAATCACATCCGAACAATTGGGAGGTCCTTATCTCTAATACACCTTGTTATAAATCAATAGATGAAAAGAACTATCCTGAAAAACCAGAATACAAGGAGAGAATGACCAAAAAATAATAAATCACCAATTAATCCACACTTGGTCAATATGGGACAGATGAACCACAAAACATCATTTTAGCCATAAAATCCAATGAGCAACCAAAGTTCAAGTTTGAAGGTTGATCTGGTGATGGTTTGAGCTGATCTTTCAATCAATTTCATATGTAAATGTAAATCAATTCTATAATGCAGCTAAAGCATATAATCTAGGTGAAAAACTTTCTGTGATGAGACACAGAAAAAGGGAAAAAGGAACAATCTCTAGTTGATTCTCAATGCATCAAGTCACTGTTCTTGAGAGAGTTGAAATGAGGTGTCAATGCAACAAAGAGAGAGAAGCAAACAAGAGGCAGATGCCCAGATAAAAGGAATGAGAGCTGCCAACTCCCCATTCACAAGAATCACAGCATTTTCACATGATTCACATATGCACAATAGTAACAAGATCAAACTAAATAGCCTTTTTCAACATTTGCTTCAAAGCAAAGAATTGGTATTATTCTTCCAAGAAATATCTACTGCTTCACTGGTAAACATTTAATCACTGGAAAAAACAATGTAAAGAAAAATCTTATGTTAGAATGAGGCATCATGGCTAAAATTTGCTATAAAGTCTTGGTTCCTGTTGAATATTCAGCCAAAACTACTTGGGGAATAAATAACCATTTGTAATGCTCGGAATGTGGTAAGGCATAAGTCTACCATCAGCTCTATAATTCGAATGGCTGGGGAGATTGCTGGTTCCAAAGTTTTCTGAGAATGCGTAGCTTCCCCCAGAAAATGTTATAGCTCCTCCATTCATCCGCAGGCCTAATGTGTTACCACTCTCTTGGGGTATATTTTGCAAAAGAAATTGACTGGGAAAGCTAAAACCGTCACTGATACCTTGGTGAAGTGGGAGAGGAAATTCAGTTCCAGTGCTTGAATTCTGGCTTCCATTATGGTTAAAACTACTCATGTTTCTAGAATCGATTTGAGAAAAATTTCCATTCCTGTCTGGCTGTATATTTGGAAGATATCCAAAATGAGTGCTAAAATCTTGCATTTGCTTTGTTCCTTCTAAAGTGACACCGGTTTTGTTCCCAGAAACTCTTGGTTGTATATAATTACTCAAAATGTCATCAAGCCAATCGTTCGAGTCATGGGGCTTGGTTAAGACTGTCGGCAAGGTTAAATACATAGAAGAAGCTACCTGATTGGTGGGATTGGGTGAAAAACCTTGCTCAACAGATAATCTCAACCTTTTTAATTTGTCCTTTCCAGTTGATGTCAAGGATCCAATAGCTTGGCCGTAAGCAATTCGTTCTTCCGGTGCTTGATAGTGTTTACTAGAATTACGAGTCTTTTTTCCCTTTACAGACCTTTCTGAAGACCCATCATTGCAATTTTGAGCTCTAATGGCTAAGACAACACTCTTTGAATGCTGCACCCGAACATTCTGGTTGGAAGGACCAGCCTGAGGGTTCGAGCTATAAGTTAATGCTAACCTTTCTCCTTTCTCCTTTTCCAAAGATGTTACAGGGCCAGTTGCTTGGCCACAAGCAACCTGATCACTAGTCTCAGATGATTCGTTGCCTTTAGTAACCCTCTTCGAAGATCCACCAATGCCCTTTTGTTCTCTTATGCCTGATTTGAAGCTTTTGTGACACTGCACTTCAGTGTCCTCCTCGAAGTTGTTTTGCTGTTGCACGTGGACAATTGCTCCGTTATTGTTCTGATGCCGCACTTGGACGACATTCTCATCAATGCTGTTCTGTTGCTGAAGTTTCACATTCTTCTTGAAATTGTTTTGTTGCTGCGGTTGGACTTTCTTTCCTCTTGAATTGCATTTTCTCCTTCCTTTCTTTGGACCATTATCATCAGCTACCAACTTGTTCATTTCCTCCTCCATCCATGTAAACAAATTTTCTCTCGTAACTCTAAGATCTTCTAATAAAGACTCTCTGAAGTTTTTAACATCATCTATTGCAGCAGGATCATAAACAATACTTTTACTCTTCTTTCTATTGACATCATCTTGACAATCTCTCTTCACTTCACCATCAGCAAAATTCTTCTTCCTTCCCCTTTTAATTTTCTTTTCTTTCCCTTCTGCAAATTCAAGTTGATCCCCAAAACCAGGATTGCCGTTGTGGTTCTGCTCCAGCCTAATAATATTGCTAGTAACATCATCATCAAGTGAAATCAAGCTAGAAGCTAATTTATGTTTCCTGAGAACTGGCTGACCAATGGAACTTGATTTTGAATCACTTGAAGAATCAAAGTCATTATCTTTCCCGCGAAACTCCCACCGCTGCTGAAATCTCAGTTCATCTCCCATTGTAGAGTTGGGGGACAACATAAAACTAAGAGCTATACAGACTCGGGACTGCACATTCACCAAAAGAAATCTAGAATCACCACTACAACTTGCATTCAACACCTGGAGATTTTACAATGAATTATTAGACTCAGTATTATCAACATCTCCATAAAATGTTGAGGAATATAATCATAAAATAAGAAATAGGAGCGATGACATAATATCAAATGAAGATTATAAACTTGAAAGACTTTCCAAATTCTAATTCTACAACCTATACAAGAAAGTATAAGTCATTGAGAAAACTGAGACAAAAGCTAAATATCTATGTACCCAGTATCGTAGCCAGAAAATTGATTCAGTGGGGGGCATAATTTGATTTTCACGGAAAGGCATTAATAAACTAGACTTTTCATTAATTTATATGACTCATTTTAATAAATTTTTAGATTGAGCAGGGTCTCGGCTTCTCTCTATGTGGCTCCGCGTATGTACCCAGTATATGTTTAACAACTACAACGAAAGCCGGACATTAAAAGCAAGGGCCGAACTAGCTCAATGAAATTTGAATACCTAAATTTCAGAGGTTGAAATCTCAAATTTCTACATAAAATCACAACAGAAACAATCAAGGAAGAAATTTAAACCTGACCCTTGTTAACTTATCTATCAGACATGCCATTAAATCCAATCAATTCTGAAGCTTGCATAATGATTTAACACAGCAACATGACACAGTATCAATCTATAAACCCAGAAACATAATCATAAAAGCTAAAAAATAGAAGACATAATAAAACAATAAAAAAAAAAATGGCAATATCTGTCACAAACACAAAATTTTAAACATGATAAAAGCATATAAACAAAAGAAATCAATGTGAGTTGAAATATTTTCTCACCTACTGTGAGTTGCTGATGATAGGGCTCCCTCCTCTCTTCGTCACAAGCAAAAATATCAAAAGCTTTGTCTGTCTCTCACTGCATTTATGTCTCCATTTTTTCTCTCTGCAAGGAAAAAAAGTACAAAACGTACGTTTGTGTTTGCTGGTGTTTCTGTTTATGTCAGTGTGAGTTGGGTGGGAAGTGAATGAGAGAGTTATGGGGGATATTATTGATAATTAGCTAACACTAATCACTGGTTTTAATCTTTACATAAACAATGAATGAATTAGATATTTTTAACTCCGCATAGGCAGAGACATCAATTCCAAGTTTGGATAAAGGAGAAGGGTTGTGTTAGGTCTCGGTAAACAACGTAAAAATTCTGGAATATCGAATGTGTTCTAAACAAAATTGTACTATCACGATGAATAACCAACCCCGCTTAGTGAGAAAGTTTTTTATTTAATAATGTATTAGATAATTTTCTACCTTTATCTTCCTCATATTCAGAAACCCTTTTGTTTTTTTTATCTGTTTCCAACAAAGATCTGTTTTTTTTCTTGTGAAAAGCAGATTGTTTGCTATGTTTGTTTCTTTTGCCTTAATTGGATATTTGCAGTAAGCTAGTTTCCTTATATGCAAACAGATTGTTCTTTGGATTGGCAAGTTAAATCATGCTAAATTCTTAATATGCAAAGAAAAATATCAGGTAAGTAAGCTGGTCAATTCATTACTTAGCAAAAATCATTAGCATAATTAAAAAGCAGGTTATCCATCCAAGGAAATAATTTTTTTGTTTCTTTTCATGAAAATGGATACTTATCACTTATCAGGTAGAGATATAGGGCAACACAAAAATAAGTAAGTTTCTTCAATATGATAAAGCTGTATTCATTTGAAAGATTTAGCATAATCTAAAAATCCAGCTAGCATGTATCAAAACTACCACCAAAAAACAATTTTTGCAGTAAAAATACTGGAACAATTACTGCAATTCCTTCAAAGTTCAACCTGCACAATCCACATGTTATATGACTACAATTTTGGCTGTGCATTAATTCCTTATCATATGGTCAACTAATAATAATATGCATCTGAATTTGTCACAAACAAACTTTGCTCAACGAAATGGAATCCGTCAGTGGTTCTATGATGGTGATTACAATCATTAATTTACATTTCCATACAATGATACAAAGTTACAGAGATACATCTGCAATCTGCTTACAAAAATATACCCTCAAAATTCGCGGTATTGCCTAATGTCTCCGGAGCTTTACTGGGATAATACCATAGTTTTAACTTTTAAACACCAGAAATACCCGAAACATTATGGAATTCTTACAATCATCTATCTAGTATGACTTCATAGCTTGACTTCAAATATATTGAACTATGTGACTACCCATTAGAAACATAGAACCTCGAGCATTTCTCTAATTTTATACTCTCAAGTATTCAAACCATTTATCTTTTAATACAAGTGCAAAGATTCAAACCTTCTTATTCTTGTTTCTAAACAATTTTAATGAGACTCCGGTAACCTGCAGCAGCATGAATAATGGTTAATACAACATTTGTCAAGTAATTTATGACATAGTAAAACCAATCAAGAGCAGCAAACAACTTCCACATCCGGCAAACTGACACTGGGAAGTAAATAACTCTTTCTTTGGCAAGTTTTGTTTATGTGCAGCTATTTGATAGATATAATATAGGTTTTCTCTTCACCTGATGCTCATTGAACTATCAACTAAGAAGCCGTAGAGAGGGGGGGAGGGAGAAATTACTTACCGCCATGGGAATTCACTCGTGTCTATTCCTGCTTGGTGAAGTTCATCAACGTACTGCAATGCTTCTCTGCATTCCTCCCGGTCATCAAAGAACTCTTTTTTATCACCTTCAATTTCATATGTTTCATGACCTTTGCCAGCAACCACCTGCATCATTGTGTTATAATATCACATAATGAAGATTAAATCATCAAAAGTTATGATAACAAGGGACAATGGCGAAGGCAAGGTATTGATTATAAACAAAATCAACACCTCAAATTGTATGTACAACTGTTTCCCAACGTCAAAAAAAGATCTGAAAGCTACATGCAAAAATATTTATTTAACTTCACAAAGAACTGCATCAAAATTAACTTTGTTTTTGAAACAGGTAGTTTTTGGAACATTTTACCCTTCTTTGGTTAACCATACCTAAGTCCTCTGAGCAAAGCAAAATAAGCACCTTAAGTTTCAATATCTTATGACTGGGGTTGAACATTTCAAATTCAGTAAAACTACTATGATCTTGAACCCATATACCCTGTTAGTTTCAAGTGAGTTTTAGATACCCATTTTCTTGTTCAACATAAATCCAAATGAGAGAAAAGCATAATGGGATACAGAAACTTACAACCATATCACCTTCTTCACCCATGGCAACAGCACAACGTACCGCTACTCTTCTGATATCATGCAGAAAAAGACGATGGCCGTTTGGAAGAGGAGGGTAGTAATCATTCTCTCCATATTTCAAATACTCCTGCATTGTCCATCCTACGCCAGCCAACATGTCATCCAGGATTTCCACTAGGGAGATGAAATAGATAAGCATTAGTTCCAAGAACTGCATTACTGGTCATTTTAGTGTTTCGTTGTACTACAGTGTGGTTTATATACATACATGGATCTTCATTCATTGGATTGTCAGATGTCAGAATAGTCACTTCGCTTTTATCTGTCGCAATTTTTGTCATCATAGGTCTCTTACCTCTGTCGCTCTCACCAGCAGAACCAACAACTGCATGTAAAAGTACAACAAATAGGCCAGGAGAGAGTCCAAGAACACAAAATAGCGGATTTAGTCAGCTTACCAGAACACAAATAGAAGATGAAGTTACATTGAGATGAAGAAAACCGCACGTATTTTATATATGAAGCATACCAGTGATAATCCTCCTTGGTCCAAGCTCCCTCACAGAATCAAGTAGTGTAGATAGGGCATCAGGAGTATGAGCATAGTCCACAATCACCCCAAATGCTTGTTCCTCATCTATCAACTCACACCTCCCTGGAACTGCATCAACCTCTTCTATCCCTCTGACAATGTCCTCCAATGGTGCACCAACTGCTATTCCAACTGCAACAGCTGCGAGAATGTTGTAAATATTATGCCTTCCAAGCAATCCTGAAGAAATCTCCAGTATCCCATGTGGGGTATTAACCAAAACCTGAGTCTCAAACAGTGACAGTTCAAACTTCAAAGGATGAACATCTGCTTTCTTATTCTCCATTGCAAATGTCACAACGGGCACTTCCAGGTTCCCTTGTGAAATAAAGAAAGCAGCATTTGGGTCATCAATGTTGACCACCTTCCTATGCCTCTCTGGATCCACCATCCTCGAAAACAACTTCGCCTTCACATCCCTATACTCCTCCTCAGTCCCACGAAAATCCAAATGATCCCTGGTCAAATTAGTAAAAACCGCAATATCAAAATCAACCTCACTGCACCTCCCTAATGCCAATCCATGAGAAGAAGCCTCCATAACAACAGCCTCAGTCCCATTATGGAGCATCTTGGCCATCAAATTTTGAACCATAACAGCATCCGGGGTTGTTCTTGGTGACTCCAACTTATTGTCCCCATGAATGTAATACGCAACTGAGCTCAACATCCCAGTCCTCAACCCCATTGCCTCGTACATTCCTTTAATCAAATAAGCACTAGTTGTTTTCCCATTAGTCCCCGTTATCCCAATCACTGCCATATTCTTTGACGGATACCTGTAAAAAGAGGCAGCCAATGCAGGCAACACCAAATTAGTATCTTCCACAATTACCAAAGCCTTACAACCCAAAGTCTCCTCTATATCCATCTCTTTACTAGCAACCACAGCAACTGCTCCTCTCTTATCAGCCTCGGTCAAGTACAAATGCCCATCAGTTTTCCTCCCAACACAACACACAAACAAATCACCAGCACTCACCATTCTAGAATCATGTTGTATTCCAGTAATCTCCACCTCCAAATCACCGTAAACTGAAACCGGCACCACCTTGCTCTCATCTAACAACTCAGCTAAACTCATTTTAAACTTGGGTTCCACAATTCTAGTTCTACTCTTACCAAAACTATCAAAATCCAAATCAAAAGACGAATCTAACACTAACCCATTTCCTTTATCTTTATACTTATCACTAGAACCATCAAGATTAATATCAAACTTACTAGATTTATTATCATCATCAGAACCATCATTTTCTTCATCTTCAGAAACTACTCTTAAGCCCTGTAACTCATCAATCTCTTCCAAATCAACAACTTCCTCTGGCTCCAACTCTTCAATGCCTGAAAGAACAGCCTCGTCTTCACGCTTCTTAACCTTTATAAGTCCTTTTTTAACATACTCATCTCGTTTCATCGCAACAGCTTTATCAATTTCACCAAAAAAATCATCTTGTTGAGAAGTATCACCAGCATTGACAGGTGGGTCATCCACGTCAGCGATGGCGTTGAGGTAAGTGGACTGATTGGCCTTGAAGTCCTCCTCTTGACGCTTTCGAGCTTTGGCGGCTTGACGGTGGATTTGCTGGAACTTTGAGACTCCATGGGCTGTGTCTTCTGGGGCTTCCGGCGGGTCGTCGTCGGACGGCGTCGGGTAAAACTTCCCGTCGGGGCCGATGGCGTTTAAGGGTTTGAGAGAAAGGAAGATTTGGGGTTTTGGAGGGAAAGAAATGGAGGGTTTTTGCGGGAAATTGTTATAGAATTTGAGAGGGAGTGTGAGTGTGGGAATTGTGAAAGCCATGAGTGGGTAAGGGAAAAAACAGGGGGGTTTTAGCTTGAAGATAGGGGTTTATTTGTTTAGTTTTCATATTCAAAACGGTGCGTTTACTAGTTTTCATATTTTATTTTGAACTAAATTGTTCTTAAATCTATTAATTAACACTGTTAGAGTATTTAATACATGACTTTTTTTTCCTTTTTTTTTTGCCAAACCACCATTTTCGGACTTAAGCGGAGCTATTAAAATATTTGGTTGTCCGATTTGAGGGCAGGAATCCATCCTCTGGCCGTCCACCCCATCCAAAGGTGCGCTTATTCTTTATGGGCCTTGAATAGCACTCCCGACGCTTGCTTAAGTGCCAGCATCGACTTAGACTCTTTGGGTGTTGAGTGATTTGGCTCAGGGACCTCTGCATCGGACGCCTCAGAGTGTCCAGTAATTTCGGGACTATGTGCCGATCGCTTTATGAATCCCCATCGAGAGCCAGTGACAATGGTGCTTTTGGCAGGTTCTTTAAAAAAAAAAAACGAATTCCCTGGATTCGATCTCAATACCTCAGATCATGAACCATACACTACCAAATTACACATTTGGGGGCAATAATATCATTTTTGAGTAATTGTAAATAGCCTTATTGGAGATGCTCTGAAACCCATACGTGAAGATGCCAATCGGTTGAGGGATTTGCTAATATTGGTCTCTAACTCGAATTTTGTATCAAATTTTGAATTGAGACAAACATTTATTTCGAACATGAGATCGAATTATTTGAAATCCCGAATTTCAATCGAGATTTGATATTTTTGGACAAATATGAAGATTGGATGCAATTTTTTTTATTCTTCAACGAAAATCATCTCAAAATTCATGTCGAAAGTTATGGGATCCTGAATCTATACTCTTATGGGAATTATATATATATATATATATATGAGTTCAGGGGTTTGATCATCAATTTTGAGGGGTGCTAATAGCTATACCCATATTTAATATGTCTGGATTAACGGGATAGGATTGGGCTTCTTTGTAAATACTACAAGTATGAGTAAAACGATGATATTTGCCGTTCAATTTATCTCGCCAGTCTTAATCTCTTAATTAATCCGATAAATTTTATTTGTCAATAGACCTCATAAAATATATTCAATTAAGATTTTTAATTGGTTGTTTCATTTTTTTTTTTTATAATCAATAGATAGTGTTAAATCCATGAATTGTTTAATTTGATCTAAACTCTTGGAGATTTTATTAAAATATTTATTATAACAAATTAAAATTTGATTCAAATACAAAGAATGGAATAAAAATTAGTTCGACTCTATATTAACTTTTACTGCTATAATAACTAATGTTGAAAATCATAAGACTTGTTTCAAAAGTGAAAAGAATTTGGCAAAAAATATAACATAAAAGGAAAACTTAAAAGTAAGAATCTCTCTTAGGTAAGGAGAGGATTTCACAATGATTTTTTTATTTTTGTAATTCATGAATTATTTGTTTTAAAAATAAAATCCAGTTTAGCTTTGTTAGTGTATTTGATCATCAAAATTTCAATACGATTTTTTTTATTATTATCAATAAGGTGAGAAATCTTTGTTTATAATATAAATAAAAGATTTTGATGGATTTTTACTCTTTAAAATCCTATAAAATCCAACATTTGATGAAATGTTTTAAAATCAATCAACTTTTGAATATCCTCATATTTTAAATGATTTTTTAAAATCCTAATTTTGAGAATTTGTTTGAAAACATGGACAATGAGATAATACTTGTTTGGAGATAGAGATAATAAAACAATACATGTTTGGAGACATGGATATGTAGATATCCAGATATCGGAACTCTAACATCTGATATCATGTGATAATTTGTGAAGTAAATATGTATTAACATTTGCTTAAATTTATAATTACAAAAAGAGACATTTATATATGCATTATATAACTACACAACTATCATATTAAACACACAACAATCATATTAAATACACAACTACCATATCGATATTCTAACATTATTAATAATCGAATACTAATTAAATACAATACGATTTTTTGAAAATATAATATTGATCAATACTTATAAATTTTTAGAATATGAAATAATATCATATAATTTAAATTGAATACATATTTTCCCGTGTAATCCTCAATTTTTTGAGAAAACATATGATTTAACGTGGTTCGGTGGAGAGTGGCTCCAACTTACGTCAACGGATGTAAATATATAAAAATTTTATTATCATCTCGAGTAAGACCGACATATGCTATCTCTCTTTAACACTAAGTTTTTTGCTCTTATTTTACAAGTTGTTAAAATATGAAAAATGCTAGTAAACGAACCAACCAATAACCGAATAACAACAAAAAAACCCTTAATTCTGAATTTTCAACCCATTTATATAAAGTGTATAGATCCACCAAGTTGTGACGTCAACCACGTTATCCTGTCATTATTGCCCGTACTATTTTCCCCAACTGCTCTGCAAACAGTGGCTCTGGCCGTCTGACACAACCACCATCTGTCATTTTAAATTCATCATTCCAGCATTTTTACCTACTGTCACACGTTGTTCCCATGTGCAAGCCTGCATTCAAACCACTCTCATGTTGTTCCACGCGTCAGTGGATAATCTTGTAATCCTCTGATATGTTCTCATCGTATCATCCTTTTGGGGCTCAAACTTTCGTGTATGACTTATATCATCCGTACATAAGCATGATACTGCAAACCCGACCTACTGAGGTGTTTGATACTGGATCATCTTCCTATATTCTTTAACGGGTCGGGTCGGGAGGGATTCATTCACTTCATTCACTTTCTATTTGCAATTCCTGAATATTAGGTCGGCTCGGTCTTCGCATGTGCAGATGTTGCCGAGTTTGATCCGTCTCATAAGGTTGGGTGCCTCTGCGCCTTGGGCTCGGGTCTTGGACCATCTGTTAAATGCCTTTGACCATCTATTAAGTGCAAATCCTTTTATATCGTTATTCATATTCTAAAATTTATCGGATCTCAAAATCACAATCAACATATTACTATTATTAGTATTTTATCTTTTCTGTTACATATTTGGATCATCTTATTATTTCTCTCTCCATCCTTAACACACACGATATATAACAAACTAAAACACCTAGGATTATTATCATTTCACCCCATTAATATATATATATATATATATATATATATATAATATATAATATATATATATATATATATTAATATATATATTATAAAGCACAATGGTGTGTGATGAAAGAGAAGGCAGCCAATGATTATGATTAAGAGAGATAATGTATCCAAATGCTATCTTTATGTGGCTTAATTGACGGCTCAGATCATTTCATTATAATCTAATGACTGATAAATAATCATTCCATTAATCTCTATAAAAATAGAAAATGAAAATTATCAAATAAATTAAAGAATAAAATCATTTATTAATGGAAAATAAAAACTACCAAATAAATTAAAGAGTAAAATCATTTAATTACAAAATAAAATCATTTAATTATAGAATATCTCTGAAAATTAACAAACAAATTAAATAACATAATCTTAATCTCTCTGTAAATTCTATAATATCGTGTCGTAGACACGGGCAATATCTAGTTTATTGACGTGTAATATTTTTTACTATATCTTAATAAAATTTAAAACTATTTATCTAGTAGTACATATTTGTTCTAATAAGTAATTTATAGTAATCGGAATACATGGGATCCCAATAAAGAACTGGCCAAAATAATTAATTGGATCGTTGTAGACAATTGGAGGTGATGAATTTGATAGCAATCCTACCATTACAGCTTCTTATAAAATAATATCATTTTTAATTGAGTGAGTGATTTATTCCAATAATTATACATACATCCTGCTTATTTTCTATTTTTTAAAATATATTTTATTATATAATAGTGCAATGTCAATTATTGATTTTTATAATAGCATCATTGATTTATGCGTATGATAAGAATATGAAGTGTTTTTTGACTGAGATATGAATTGTGCACTTTCGTCGTCTCATCCATTAGCACAACCAAAACATTAATAGAAAAAAAATGGTAGGTATTTTTTATTTGAATATAGACAAAATAAAATTTAGATAATTTATATTCTAATATAGGTAAAATAGAATTATCTCATTAGTAAACTATTTTTTTTTATTAATTTATAAAATAAATTTTCAAATTAAATAAAAATAACCACTCTCACTCATCTATTAGTAGCTCCGCCACTGACCTCGTATATTTTATAATTCAGCGAAGTTCATAGAATAAGGGTGCATTTGGTGGAGCGTGGGTGACGCTCCACCAAACAGATAAGTTAACGTTAGCATTAACATTCACAAAATCATAATTTCATAACATGATATTATTTTTTGACGTTACCTTATACTCTAATGTTTGTTTCATTACTTATAAATCATTTTATTACCTCTGATAATACTCTCTATCAAACATACCACTAGCTATGATGATCAATGTCATAATTATAATTATAAAATACGGAACATATTTATTATTACAATTATTAATTGAGAAGGACATTGTTGATTTTCCATGTGTGTTTGGACCATTAAGCACATGCTTCAGCCTCTTGCTTTCGTACTTGAAACGAATAGTATCCCCCTCGATCTCCATCCACCCATTATCATCCTGATAGTAGCCGTTAATTCAACCGATCAATTGTGTCGATTCTTCTTAAAATATTTTTATATTTAGATTAAATCAATTTAATAACAACAAATAATTTTATTATAAATAATATAAAATTTAAACATTTTAACACATCCTCCACGATTAGATCTGTTATTTTGAACTAACATTTAATGGTGGCTAACATACGGAGTATATGAAAGTTTTAGGATAACTGAAACCAATATACATTATCCGATGCCTAACTATAATTAAATATATATATATATATATATATATATATATGTTATAGGTATATCTGTATATGAATTCGAAACTTAGGGAAATATCCGAAAAATTTATTAATATTACCTATTGGATACATCATACACAATAACGGATATTGTATACTGGTATCCAATTGATGTGTTTGGTGGTGTAGGATTCAAGATCTCATCTTGAGGTCATGAGTTCGAATCCAGATAATGCGTTTCTTGTAAGAGTCTGTGACTGCCGGGATTTTTACCCACTCCGCTTAAGATCGAAAAGGATGGTTTAATGATAAAATTTTCAACAATTTCAAAAAAGAAATAAAGAAATGATATTGGATATTGAATATTTGATATTTGATATTTTACATGTAAAATTTGAAATCATTTCTTCACAAATCCCGACAATAACACAGTCATTGTAGTTTTGCATATTGAACAAAAAATGTAATTTTTGTTCCCTTTAAACAAAGTTTTATTATATAGCAGAAAATGGAAAACAATATTCCATTCTTTATTTAAGTGAAAATATTAATTTTACACCTGATAAATAATATAAGTAATGTTTGTTATGAAATTTTTGAAATTCTTCTATTTTTCATTTGAAATTTGAAATTTATTTATTTTTCCACTTTTATAAAATGGAAAATGGATATTTTGTTAATAAATTAAATGATAATTTTTACATTTTCCATTTATCAGGTGAAAAAGAGAATAATTTTCAAACTGTATATGAACAAAATAACGAATTAAAAATTTTCATAATAAACGATACTTACGTTATTTACGTTATTTATCATATGTAAAAATGATAAATTTCCTTTATTTATTTGGAAGAATCTGAAAACCATTATCGACTGATATTAATTTCAATTATATATATTTTCAAAACCAAAACTTAATCATCATTCAATATACATCGAATATCAAATAATTTATCAAATTTTCATCCGTAACAAATTATATGCAGAACACAATTTACTCATAAGGTAATTTTTTTTTAGATATCAACATTATTTATCATCATTGCAGTTAATGAGAATACACATGGTCCCCTCCATTTTGTTATTGGGCCCTGTAATTACTTCAGATATGGACGGCCGATTCAATTGCTGGCCAATATTATACCATCAGTTTCCTTTTTTTGAACTTTCCTGTTAATAATGTAATTTACGAAACCTCGGAGGTTGTCTCAGTGATAAATATTTTAGGTTTTAATGGTTTATCTTCCTCAAGTTTAATGTTCGAATCCAACTAGATGTATTTCTTAGGTGTGTATAAGCTGATATGGACACATCAGTTATAGGGTTGTGATTTGATGATATAAGACTTAAGATTTGATTATTCAAATATTAAGTTCGAATCCAATGTGACACTTCTTGTAAGAGTTTTGGGCAGCCAGAGATTTTACCTATTCCGTTTAAGCATGAGTAAGATGGTTTGACGTCAGAGTTTCCAAACTCGCCGCTATAGGTGTGTGTAAGTTGGTA
The DNA here is from genome assembly GCA_019454045.1 of Zanthoxylum bungeanum. Taxonomy (NCBI): domain Eukaryota; kingdom Viridiplantae; phylum Streptophyta; class Magnoliopsida; order Sapindales; family Rutaceae; genus Zanthoxylum; species Zanthoxylum bungeanum. The sequence continues at coordinate 296,579 of SKCR01028251.1, forward strand.
TGAACACCCCGGTTATAGATGTGTGATTTGGTGATATAAGACTTAAAATGTGGTTATTCAAGTCTTAAGTTCGAATATAATAGAATACTTTTTGTAAGAATTTGGGGCAATATGATATTTAACATGTTATGTATAAACATGAGTCAGATAATTTGACGGCGGAATTTTCAAAAAAATCATAAGAAAAAACAGAAAATACCAACAAGTTTGAATTCACAGCTAATAACATGGATTCAATTGACATCATAAAAAATAGTAGCAGAAAAAAATAAATAAATAAATCTATGTATCTACAAATTTGAAAATGGATAGAATACGACAGCAATTTTGAAAAATAAAAAAATTTACTAAAATGTAAAACGACATGGGGGCACGGGCTTCGTTTTTTAGGACATGGATTGACAACGATAATTGGGTCACATATCTTACTCGACAACTACGTTTCTTCAAAAACACAAAACACAAATTCCAATACCAATACCAATCACTGATCCCCTGTTCCAACTTTTCAATTCTCACAAGCTGTTAAAAGTGTTAGTGAGAGTGAAATGACTAAAATGTTGGTCCCCCCTTTATATATTTTTATTTGAAACTTTAAAATCTTCGACTATCTTACCGACTCTTATAAGAAATATATTTCTGAACTCGAATTTAGGATTTGATTCCCTTATATACATAATCTCACTCTATCGGTTAACATTTGAATGATATTAGCGTAAGTAATGATATGAATGTATTGGATTATTTTTTTTAAATATAAAAATTAAACGGACATTCAACTTAAAATGAGATATTTACCTCTAATCTTTTCTAATGTTTTTATAGTTTGAAGTTGAACCCTTAACTAAGTAACAAATTGATATTTAATTATCGTATTAAATATAACGTGAAAATGAATTTAATATTGAACTGAATTTTATACTGAACTCAAATATCGGATCCAAATTCGCACAACCTTCATTTCAAAGTTTTGTGATGCCCGTAACATAGGGGAACTAATGAGGAAAAAAAACAAGAGACAAAAGTTTTGCTTCTTTTGAAAGTTTGGCCATGCCCCCAATAACTGTGTTTATGTTACCTGTCAATTTCCATAATAATTTCTATTCACATTCGTATCATTTTCTTTTTCTCTGTTCCTTCACTTTCTTTTCTTTTTTCATTTCCTTTCGTGGCTGGCTGGTCTTTAATGGCAAATTATTAAAATTATTGTAAAGCAAAAACAAGAAGAAAAAAGAAAAAGAAAAAGGTCGTATGTTGACCCAAGAAACGTAAAAATATTTATTATGTGGGCAGTCGATGGGACAAGACAAGACCACTGTTTCAATTTGGTTCTTGTATTTTGCAGTGTTCATGAACTAGCAGTTACTCTAGCACAAGCTTAAGGTTTCTTTTTTTTTTTTTTTTTTTTTTTGGGTTCTTTTTAATTTTAATTTTTTTTTTCATAGTTTCAAGATTGTAGCTATTTGATTTACTGATGCTATTTTCTTCATCTTCTTTCTTGCAGGTGTTTAGTAATTTTCTTGCATGTAATGGAGAGGAGATCCCCAAAAAGCCCTTTGCTGTATGAGAGATACAAATCTGGCTGTGCATGGAGTTTGATTAAGTTCTGTGACTTTGGCCCAGGTGACTCTAACAGTAAGCTGATTTCTGATGGGAAAGGACTCAACTCACAAGTTTTAAGTAAGAATTTTTATTAAGTGTAATCAAAGATCTGTTAAATGATTGAAGCTTTTTTTTTTTGTATGTAAAGTATGAATTGTATTTAGATCCTGTAGCAATTATCTTCAATGTTCTGTTTTTTCATATGCAGATGAATTAGATATAAAGAATAGGCTTGGTTTGGTTTCCAAATCTGAAGGAAAATGTCAATGTGTTGATGTAAGTATCAGCAACTTTACATAAATGATCAAATTATAGGCATGTTTTGAGTTTACCTCTTCTTCTCCTGTTGATTCCTGTTGATTCAATCACACTAATTTATGTTTTTCCAAATAAATTTTACGAAGAAGTGCCGTTTATGCCATTAGCATCTCTATTGTTTTCAGGGTGGAGCGAACAAGAAGTCTCAGATGATTACTAATGCTAAAGGGCAGCATGTAAAATCTGATACTCAGCCTGTTGGTCACTTGCCAGCAAACTATAAAAGAAAGGCAAGCAAGGCTTTTCAGATACATGGTTGTAGAGATATCAAAACTTTGGGGCCTTCTTATGTAAATTCAGCGGAGAAATCTTCGAAAACTTTAAACAAAGCAACACTGACAGAAGGATCCTTCATTCAGGCACATACTGAAATTGGGAGGGATTGTAGCTGTAGAGGTGTCAGCCATCAGAAGTGTAGCGACCTTGGTGAAATAAATCTGCAAGTTGAGATGAATGAGGCCGCAGAAGCTTTTTTAAATCAAAAGTTCTGTAAAGGAAAGTTCCTTGGCAAAAAGAATGCTAGCCACCAGTCTAAGCATTTCTTGGATGCATTAGAGATTTTAAATTCAAATAAGGAATTATTCATAAGTCTGCTACAAGATCCAAATTCTCTGTTGGTGAAACACATCCAAGATTTACATCAATCTCAGGCAAATGAACATGACACCAAATCTAGCTTCTCAGAATCTAAATTGCCGGAAAATTGTGGAACTACTGTCAGGGTAAGTAAAGAGCATGGCTGCAATCAAAATTCTTGTGATAGATACTCAACTAATGGAAGTTTTGATCCTCAAACTTCAGAAAGAATTGTGGTTCTGAAGCCTGGTTCAAGTGCAGGGGACACCTGTGATTGTTCCTCCCCACAGTCTCTTTATAGCTTGAGGAATAGAGTGCAGAGTGCAAAACCTGCATATTTTTCATTTGGACATATGAAGAGGAAGTTGAGCCATGCTATTGGGTTGAGCAGAAAAGCGAAAAACACGTCAAATGATTGCACTCGACATAAATCTCCTTGTGACATTCAGAGTTTGGGAGAAGGTGGTAAAGGAAAAATTAGGGAGATTGGAGAAAGCAACGAATTGAGCGAGTACCAGCTTGGGACTGGTGAAATGGCAAAGTCTTCCTCTGTCAAGAGGAGAGACAAACTGGGCAACTTGAAGGATTCCGAGTCAGATATTAAAGAGCAAGTTGCTTTCAATGGTGGAAGTGACCATGGAAACACAACATTGCCCGTTGTCGGGCATCTTAAACAAAGTGAATCTAATGTATACATTGAAGCTAGGAAACGTCTCTCCGAAGTGTTAAGGAACAGAAATGAGGATTTTTCAAGAAAACATGTACCATTAAACTCCGGAAGTGTTGTTTCTCTGCCTGAAAACGACTTATTGTATGGATTTAATGCTGAACAGATGAGATTCTCTCCCTATAGCTATTACCAAATGGTTAACGAGAAGAAACAGCAACTTCAGAAAGAAAAGAAAAACGGGTACTTGAGTCCAATGAGGCAGATCATAGAGGCTCCATCATTAGCTGATTATAAGAGATTCACTGATCAACTGAAAATCTTTGATACAAAGCCAAATGATTCAGGGAATCATTTTCCAGATATCAGAAGGCATGGAAGTGTTTGTTCCCCACGTGATACTTCAAGCTCTAGAGGTAATTTTTCATTGATTTTCCAACTCTGGTGGTTTTCAAACACTATATTGTCTAAGCAGCTAACTGAATATTCAGGTGCTGCGTATAATACTGTGAACCATGGAGAAATTAGTTCTTTCAGAGAGCCCTTAGAACCAAATGACTTGCGTAATAATGGTGTGAATCAGAGTGCTGGTCCAACCAACACATATGAGGACTATGTACGTTTGGAATGCTCAAAATTGGTAAATTTTGATTTTTCTTGTTCTTGTGTGCAAAAATTTATCAAGTTATTTAGTAGTGCATTTATGGTTTTATCCATCATTACTTTTATATTGCTTTTTGATCTACTGCTACTCCCTAACATAGGTTTTGCATCATTTTCTGCCACCAATTTTGGCCTTGTTCAGGATTCCCCTTGGGAAAACTGTATGTCGCCATCTTCAGAAGATGCTTATTCTTCAACCCATTTTAGCATTAAGAGACCGGAAGATTCTGATGGCATGAAAGATAAAGCAGAACACGCCAGTCCAGTATCTGTTCTGGAGCAGTTCTTCTTTGAAGATATCACTAGCCACATAAGCACCATATCTCAATCTGGTAAGGCTTTCAGTTAAATATTCTTTTTGTTCTTCAAAAATCAAAATGCAACTGAGTTTACCAAAGTGAACTTCTGCAGCTGAGCCAGCAGGCGAGCCAAAACAAGATAGTTACGAAGAACTTTATTCCACTTCTCTTCTGACATCTCCACAAGATCTGAAGATCAATTCAAGTAAAATCACGGATGAGCACGAATCCATGTCCGAATATATAACAGCAGTGTTGCGAGCTTCTGGTATAAAATGGGAACAACTTTCAATGAAATGCCATTCATCAGACCAACTTCTTGAACCATCCTTGCTTGATGAAGTGGAGTTATTGCCTGACCAACTCACTGTTGATCACAATCTCCTCTTTGATTATATCAATGAAGTCCTTCTCGAGTTATATCAATGCTACTTCAGTTGCTCCCCTTGCGTACCATTTCTCAAACCAAAAGTCCAACCAGTTCATTCTGAAGCAAATCTGGTTAACGAGGTGATGAAATGTGTCGATTTGGACATCCTGTTTCATCCGCAGTTTCAAACAATGGATCAACTCGTAGAAAAGGACTTGGCAAAATCCAGAACATGGATGGATATTCGAATTGATACCGAAGTTGCTGTTACTGAATTAGTTGAAAGTGTTTTAGAGGAACTGGCACTGGAAATTTCAATTGATCTGCATATTTGAAGCCTTGCATTTTGCTTTACACACTTTCCCTACTAGATAGAATCAAGATTATAAGATTCTTTTTGTTGAGTTAGAAGAGGAGGTTGCTGATCAGGGCAGGGAACTCATTGAATCAAATTTCTTGTATATTAATTATTACTGTATAGTTTACAATAAACCTACTACATGTCTATTAATCACAGCACATGTTTATTTGATATTTCAAAATAAATGAAATCCGATACGACAAAATAAATTCATACTATAAACATAACAATATTGAGATTCCTGAGTATATGTGACATCCTATGTCGAGATGTATTTTTAAATGACGACATTCTATGTCGAGATGAATTTATAAATGATGATCTTTCTTAACCAATAAGAAGGAAGGACGGTGGGCTTAATTGCATATTAACAATCCCGAATATTTCCCAAATAAGAACCCTGAGACAATGGTTCAAGGACTGTTGCTGATCAAATGGAGCTCTTTGTTACCGGTTTAGTTGATCATCACCCAAAATCAATATTCAAAGATTATCGTGTGGGACCACTAATGGTTTTTTTTTTTTTTTTTTAATTATTACAATCTACATATATTATAATAAATTGTCTATTGTGACTCTAAATATATACATATTATAGCACTGTCCAGAAATCTATTGAGACTTAGTTCGAAATTCTTTATTATTAATCTACCGAGATACAGTTCAGAAATATACTCCCACACAAAATATAATATTCCTCTGAACCATCCATATTAAATATTGGGATTCCTGAGTATACGTGACGTCCTATGTTGAAATGTATTTATAAACGACGACATCTTATCTCGAGATGTACTTATAAATGTCGATCTTTCTTAACCAATAAGAAGGAATGACGGTGGACTTAAATCTTAATTGCATATTAACAATCCCCAATATATCCCAAATAACAACCTTAGGACAATGGTTCGATGACTGTTGCCGATCAATTGGAGATCTTTGTTACCGGTTTAGTTGATCATCACCCAAAATCAGTCTTCAGATATTATCGTGTGGGGCCATTAATTGGGTTTTGTTTTTTTGTTTTTTTAATTATTACAATCTACATATATTATAATATATTGTCTATTGTGACTTTAAATAAATACATATTATAGCACTGCCCATAAATCTACAGAGACGTAGGCACGTAGCTCAAAATTCTTTATTCTCTATCTATCGATATACAGTTCGGAAATCTACTCCGGACCATCTCTAACCTATAAAGGAAGATTTGAGTCCTATTACTTTTATTGAGACTCGAACCCTCGGTTTTTTTTTTTCTTTTCTTTGGATAAGGACAATTAATTGGGTTACTTGAACATAAAACATAGTTTGGGCTTAGCTTATGACTGAAGTAAGGAATAGTGCGTGAATTATGACTTTGTTATCCGTACTCTATTGGATTTAGTTTAATTTAGATTAAGTTATCTTATTTGGGTAGAATTAGGTTTATTTACTTTAATATTTAAATAAATTATTCATGTAATTTTTCAATCAGATTTCATTAATAAAATTAAAAATTTTGCTTGAACATGGTTTGGGCTGGCTTTCTTTACTTTACTTTCTTTTTGTGGGCTTGGCATTCATATGGAGATGAAAAATATTTGGGCCGATATTTGGGCCATTGAAATTATATAATAATAAATTTTAATTATTTTTTCGGATAAAAAATATGTTATTACCGTTATAAAATAGAAATCTTACTAAAAATAAAAAGAAAACGACTCGGGGAGGTTGGTGTTTTGTTTGTTATTAGTTGTTAATTTAACTAATTTCAAAACTTTTTAAAAATGGGAAACAAAAAAACAAAAAGTTTAAAAATGGAAGGAAAACGAAACACATGGCGGGAAAATCATCTCCAAATTTAGTGGAGTGGTCCCAAATCTGCAATTAAACACAAAAACACTTTCTGTTAATTTTAGAAAACAACAAAAACAAAAACAAAATAAAAAACAAAAACAAAAACGAAAACGAAAACGAGAAAAAAAAATCGATTTACGGATAATTCGATAATAAGTTAATTACCGTTGCAAATCACGACGGTTCCTAGCCTCGTACGAATTGAAACGAAGCCGGCGTCTACTGTTATGATCTCTCAGGTTCCTGGAACTAACTGCATTTGGTTTCTATTTGTTATCTGTGTTCAAAATTTAGGGTTTCTACGAATCTTCGATGTTTTGTTTGAATTTGTATGATTGCTTGTTACTGTGTGGTTTAAGAGAGAAGATTTGAGTTTTTGTTAGGGTTTTGTTTTGTTTTGTTTTTTTTTTGTCCCCTCCTTGAATTATTCTTTATTTGGTGGCAGCTTAAAAGTTTGAAATTTATGTTTCATGTACTCGCTAAAATTTGAATTTTTAGCTTAATTATGATTTATGCTATATATTTTCATTTTCCCAGCTGAAGTGTATGTAAAGAAAAGAATATGCAGTCTTTATTTCTTTTATCTATGTTTACTTTATTGTTTGAATATGGTGACATGAGGTGGAACTATGTAAAGTTTTCTCAATAGTGAAATCGAGAAAATTGCACTTTTAACCTTAAGTTGTTTAGGAATGATTCTGCAAAATTGGTGGTTGTGTTTGGATATCTTTTGGTGTGGAGGTGATACTGTGATACTTTGTTAATTGTTATCTCCTCTTTATATGAGAGAATTCATGTTTTCCTTGAATTGGGTTTTAAGTTGTATTGACGGAAAGTGGGGTTGGAATATGTACTTTGATGCATGCTTTCTTGGTTTAGTCATTAGTGCATGTTAAAAAACTGTTATTTATGAACATGTAGTTTCTGCAGCACTTCGAATTCCATAGTTGATTGCCAATAAAGAATTGCAGAAACTCTCCTCATGAACATTCAGTAAAAATGGAATTGGATGAAAACAGAGTATTTGACCACTCCATTGAAAATCCAGCTGAAAATGTAGAAGGTTTTGAGAACATGGCTGAGGGTAAGAAAATTATACCCTCACTTTCTCTCGCACCCACTCACTGACTTTCATGATGAAAGCTTTGCCAATATTCCTTTTCCTCCCCCTCTGTCTTACCTGTGAAATTTGATTTAACATAGGTAATCCGCTATCATATATTGTGGAGTGGTTAAATGATATGATGCCTCATTTACATTTGCCACTTGAGGCTTCAGAGGAGCAACTGAGGGAGTGCTTGGCAGACGGCATGGTTTTGTGTTTTTTCCTGTACAAGCTGAGCCCTGATTCAGTTGAAATGGTTGGTTAATTTTATGTTGATATATTGTACTGATTCCTTTTCCTTTTCTAAGCAGTTTCATCGTATTACCTAAAGCTGCACTTATTATTTTGGATTTTTTTTTTATTTGAACTCACATTTCCATTTATACTTTAGGGTGCCAGTTTTGAGCCAGGTCCTGCAAACGTCAAGAGGTTTCTTGCAGCTATGGATGACATGGGATTGCCCAGGTTTGAATTGTCAGACCTAGAGCAGGTACTATAAAAGTTGTGCTGCAATTGCAGCAAATAGCATTTCAATATATTTTGTAGCTTGTCTCTTAGTTGGATTGCTGAATTTTAAAACCATGATGAACCAATTTGATTTGAGGTGTGCTTGGTAACTGAGTGAAACAGGTTCTGGGTTTACTCCTTAGGCTGCTGAAAATGATCCTTTTTATGCTTTGATTCATTACATTTCAATATTGAAAAAAACCCTGGATTTGGTGCGGCTTTTTAGGGAGTTTTCACTAAAAACTAGTGGCATCAAACTATTGAAAACAGGAAACTTATTCCAACAATCATACAAACAGCCGCCATTTGCCTAAAATATGCATATTATTATTTGAGAGTGTGATGCAGATTTTGTTATGAAACTTTCAAACGTGGGAAAGCTTGATAATTTTTTCTTACAATAGTTTTACTTAAAAAACGTTTTCCTATGATGTTTTTTTCTATGTTATCAATGCAAAAACATAGTTTGACACTTTAATTGTGTACATGTTTTGTTAGAGAGTAAAGCATTCAATGCCTTATGTCGTTTAGGAAACAAAAACTTTATGTTCATATGTATGAAGCATAGGTTGTAGCAAAAACCTATTGTTCAAAACCCAATTAGCTGTAACCTGATTGAATGTTAGAAGGATTATTTTAGTATCAAGTTGGTTTGCCTTCTGAATGGTGGAGTCAACCCTCAAGTTTGGTATTGGTTTGATAGTGAATCTTCCATGTTGATCTGCACTTGTATTTGGTGCTAAAAAGTAGTTGAACCTTTAGGACTAACAGTTATTTGTCATCTCTTCTTTGGTTGTAACTCTTGATTCCTTCTTCCCTATTTCCATGATTATTTGAGATACTGTGCAGGGGAACATGGCGCCAGTTTTGCAATGCCTTAGATCACTTAGAGCAAGTTTTTGTTTTTACGATGAAGAAGACACAATCCAAAATTATTCTAGAAAAAAATGGAATATATCAAGGTTAGATAAAATCCCTGGCATAGATGGAGATGACTCTTTAGATAGCAAATTCCAGCATGGTTTGCATAGTACTGTTACATCAGGTACGGCTATTATTTTTATTGGAGTAGAGTTGTTAACTGAATATGAGGTTTTTTTCTCTAAGCATCTTAGCATGTAATGTAGAAATCTTTTGCTCCCAGTACATCTTATTTTAACATGAAAAGCAAGCATTATTTAAGGTAGAGACGGAAGGACTTGTTACATAATAAGATTTCGTTTTCATTTTTGAATTAATTTTCCAATTTATTATTTTACTTTTGATGACTACGTAGGAAATGTTGCTTATAAGGTCTCTTGTTTTTTAACACTGCTTTCATAGAGGAATCTGATTTGATGCATCATCTTGCACATAAATTTCATGATGTGCTCCAACTGAAGGAAGGAGGTTATACAGATGTTTCTGATGTTAAAATTTTGGAATTCGTAAATTCAAGCTGTGTCGATGTAAGCTTCTCAGTTCCTTTGTGTATCTGTGTGAATATTTGTGATCAGATCAAAGTATCGGGTACAATTTTAGTTTTAATACAGAATCTTGATTCCAATGATGTCCTAATGCAGTTTTGCAATTTATTTATGCAGAATGCCTCGACAAAATCACTGTTCAGTATTGTGAATAGAATCTTGGACGAATGCGTTGAAAGAAAGAATGGGGATGTACCTCATGTAGGGCAGTGTTTTTACTAAGCATGCTTGTCTTTATGCATCATTATATTGTTTTCCTAGTGCATTTATTATTTTGCAACTTAATTTGTAGCCTTTTTTTTCGTTTCTCTTCTCAGCGCGTGGCATGTCTACTTACGAAAATTGTGCCGCTGATTGAAAGGCGAACTGCAACTCAATATCAGAATTTCAAAAATGTAAATGGCTCTAATTTGTTATGTCTAAAATATTTCTCACGAACTATTTCCTAAATTGTTCCATGCTGCAGCAAAATAATATTTTCAGGGCCCGTGAGGAAAAATACAAGTCAAGAATTAAAGTCCTTGAGACTCTCACAGCGGAGACTATAGAGGAGAACCAGGTACTGGACTAACAGGCTGGGGGGTGGTGGTGTTTAGCTTAGCTGTTTATTTGCTTTATTTCTTACATTGACTCATCTTTGTAACTTTCTATAGGTTGTTATGAACCAACTAGAGCGAATGAAGGTGCGGTTCCACAAGTCCCTTATTTATTTCTCTATTGAGTTTTACTGCTGATCTTGAAATTTAATGCCCAATCCTGATATAGTTTCTTTAAGAATCCAAGTGGTTGCTATTACACAACTGCTACAGATGTTGAGTCTTTTATCTTCAGTCACTCAATCATGCTTCTTCTCTTATTATTAACCATGATTTTGCTGCAAATTTATGGCGAAGAGCTTCAGAAATACTAGTATTTCTGGCTTGTCATGTTTTCGTTGCTTCAAGAATGAAAAGCTTTGTTCTCACTTTTGAAGTATCTAGAAATTGTTAATTTTTATCCTTGCATAGCGTGCATTATAGAGGTGGAGTCTTTTTCTTTCCTTGTATATATTGTACCTGTATATATCTTCCGACTTCCATTTTTATTTATCATGTTCCGTAAAGTTGTACTGTGGATGATAACTTAATTATGGTAAGTTCTTACTATAAGCCATTATCATTGGAAGAATTGTGGTTTTTCATCTTTGTTTATTATTGATGAATAAATTGTTTGTCATTTTCTTTCTATTGATATTTTGTAGAATCTAGAACGCCAGATTATGTAAAAGATGACAAAAAAAAAAAAAAAAATAGTTAATATTGGCTTTTTTTGTAAGTGATAATGCTGGGAACATTGTTATGTTGAAATACTTTATGTTTTATTTATCTTGCTTGCGTTCATTTATTACTTTGATAATTGCTTCTTCTTGTTGTAGACTGAGAAAACCAAAATAGAGCAGAAGGAAAAACTTGAAGAGCAGAATGCACTTAGATTAAAAAAGGAGAATGATCATCGTGATATTGAGATTTCCACATTGAGACAAGAATTGGAAATGGCCAAAAGGATGCATGAATCTCATTGCTTGCAGTTGGAAGAGCAGATTCATGAATCTAAAGTTGAGTCAGAAAAGAAGCTAAAGGATCTTGAGCATCTTTTGACAGATTCAAAGAAGAAAGTGGAAGAACTTGAGTCATTTTCTGAATCTATATCTCAAAGATGGAAAAGTAAAGAGTGTTCTTACCAGAGCTTTATGGATCGTCAGTGTGGGGTTATTCAGGTCTGTTTTAATTTTCTGTTCAATAACTTTTGTTGCATTGATGTTTATTCCTATATGACATGTATATTATGGCATTGAGTAGGTTTTGAGGGTAGCATTTGAGTCCACAAAACATGAAGTCTTGGAAACAAAAAAGAATTACTTAAATGAATTTGATTGTTTGGGTAAGAATGACAAATCCCTATTGTTTTAGCTTTAGTTGCTATCAAGTTGTGCACTAGACTCCTTGTTGGATATTCCCTCACGATGACTACTTTCTATTTGAATAGGGATACAGCTTAAACGGCTTAGAGATGCTGCTGAAAATTATCATGTAATTCTAGCAGAAAATCGAAGACTGTATAATGAGATTCTTGATTTGAAAGGTACATCATGTGGTACTAATTTTGCTTCGTTTGTCCATAGATTAGCTTGATGTTTATTTGTTCTTTTTCAAGCAGGAAATATTAGAGTTTATTGCCGGATAAGGCCATTTCTTCCGGGCCAAATTAAAAAGCAAACAACCATAGAATACATTGGCGAGAATGGTGAATTAGTGGTCTTGAATCCTTTAAAACTTGGAAAAGACAATCACCGGTCCTTCAAGTTTAACAAGGTTTTTGGTCCAGAAGCCTATCAAGGTTGCGATTTCTTGATGTTAATTAATTTGATGACAAGCTAAGTTTATTTTTTCAGTCAGATGCTTAATTTAGTTGCAATCAGTTGGAAAAAGTTCTGACTTTTTTCTCTTAACTGCCATATGATGACAGAGGAGGTATTCTTAGACATTCAACCATTGATACGATCTGTTCTTGATGGTTATAGTGTTTGTATATTCGCCTATGGACAAACTGGATCTGGAAAAACCTATACAATGGTGTGTAAATCGTACACCTATTAAGTAGAAAAGTTTGATTTTTAAACTTGGACTTTTTTTACATTTTGTTTTGTTTCTCTCTCTCTCTCTCTCTCTATAGAGTGGGCCTTGCGTATCATCAACAGAAAATTGGGGTATCAATTATCGAGCACTGAATGATCTTTTCCAAATCTCAGAAAGTAGGAAAGATTCCATTTTGTATGAAGTTGGCGTTCAGATGGTTGAGATTTATAATGAGCAAGTTCGGGATCTACTCTCAAGTGATGGTCCGCAAAAAAGATATCCTTTATTTTCATTTTATTGGTCTTATGCATTCTTACCTCATTGCTAAGTTTTCAACTCCAGACCTTGTCTTGGATGGTTAGTATGATATTTATTTTATTTTTCATTTTTTTGTTGTACATGTACACGTAGAAGGTTATTTTCCATTGATAATTTACGAGTTCAATTTGTGTATCTTTATTTGTTTTTGTTTGGTCAATTATTATGGCAGTATTGTGTTCTGTCATTTTTGTATCTCTGTTTAAAGGATTTCTATGTTTCCCTTGACTTGCACACACTTGGGATTTGGAATGCCTCCTTACCAAATGGGTTAGCTGTTCCTGAAGCAAGCATGTACTCTGTTCAATCAACTACAGATGTCCTTGAATTAATGAATGTTGGGTCAATGAATAGAGCTGTATGTACCACTGCACTTAATGAAAGAAGTAGTCGATCCCACAGGTTCTATTTTCTCTATTGATTTTTTATACCATCTACTTCCCTTTGTTATGTGTGTTGAGGGAGTAACCACTAAATTCTTTGGTGCAGCATTCTCACCGTACATGTTCGTGGCACAGACCTGAAAAATGGTGCTACTTTGCGCGGCAATCTACATTTGATAGATCTTGCTGGCAGTGAAAGGGTGGATCGTTCTGAAGCAACTGGTGATAGACTTAGGGAGGCACAACATATAAACAAATCGCTATCAGCCCTTGGAGATGTAATCTTTGCTCTAGCACAAAAGAATCCTCATGTCCCATATAGGAACAGCAAACTGACTCAAGTACTTCAAAGTTCTTTGGGTAATAACTCAATTTCTTTTGTGGAGACAACATGGTCTATATCTGCAATTCTGAATACTGCCCCAGTCATTCGATCTTGTCTTTATGAATGGTTTGCTTTCTTTATCTATTGATTTTCACATTGCAGGTGGTCAAGCAAAGACCCTTATGATGGTGCAGCTTAATCCTGATGTAGATTCTTATTCTGAAACCATAAGTACCTTGAAGTTTGCTGAGAGAGTTTCTGGTGTTGAATTAGGCGCTGCACGGAGCAGTAAAGAGGGAAGAGATGTTAGAGAACTCATGGAACAGGTTATTTTTCATTTCTAATTTTTCCGGCATGGTCACTACTATTGTACTATTTTTAATTATCCCGGACTTAAACTTGCCATCCTAGGCAAAAGGATAGCCCTTAAAGTTTGGCTTGAAGTCCAGGAAATCGCCTATGCACATCCCAATATCAACAGCAACCCATTAGACAGTAGCCCAGAACTGCCTATCTGTTCTATACTTCTATTCAATTGGTCTGTTTGGGAAGTAGAATCAATTGTCAGAGGGGAAATGTTGGGGTTTAACTGATGAGCCTTCTTCTAAAATTCATATTGTCAATCCCATGGTATTTTCAATTCTTTTATTTTTGATTTGGTCTTGCAGGTTGTATCTCTCAAGGACATAATTACTAAGAAAAATGAAGAGATTGAGCGTTTGCAGTTTCTTAAGGCTTGTGGAAATGGGTTGAGGAATGGTATATGCTCACTTAGCCATGGGCGTTCCTCTTTATCCCCAAGAAGACATTCTGTGGCAAGCCCTCGAGCAAGTCGAAGATCGCCAGGGGGAAAAGGCCCAGGACATAGTGACAAAGCAGCTTCTGATATGGACAATTGCTCAGAATACAGTGGCAAACGTTCTGAATCTGGTTCTCAGCCCTCATTAGAGGACATTAGACATAAGAAGGAATGCCCCGCACCATCAAAGGTTTCTACAGGGGATTTGACTCAGAATGGAGCTGAAGACTTTGAACTGGGGGGCTTTGGGGATGAGGTCTCTGAGGAGAGATTGAGTGACATATCTGATGGTGGTCTTTCCATCGGTAGAGAAACTGATGGTTCAACCAGCGTGGTGGAGATCACTTTTTTCCCTGAGCCTGCAAAACCAGCTGAGAAATCAGAGAAATCCAAAAAGTGAGTATTTTTCAATTTCTTAAAAATATTATGATTAATGTGCACAAACTCTCTTTTGAGTTCAGTAAGTTTTTCCACATGCGGATAGTTAGCATTATTTTGATATCAGTGCAAAAATTTCTGATCTTTATGTCACCCCTTTACTAGATTAGAATTCAGCCTGAACTTCTGGAGTTTGTATGGCTGATATTATCATCCCTTTCTTAGTGATCGAAGTTAGCATGTGTTTATAAACGCTCTTTTTGAAATCATTGCAAGTATATTTTAACCTTGATATCCACTTTTACTATTTTAATAAATACTACGAAGTAAATGTTTCGTGTTTTGTCATGAACACATGCAAACACAATATTAAACTGGAAGCGATTTTATTATTGTTGACTTAGATGGTTGTTACATCACCTCATCCCAGCAATCCTGACACCTTATTCATTTTTTGTCGTTTGAATGCAGACCCAGTCTTCCATCCAAACATCCGAAACCTGCACCACAAAAGCCGGTGCTGAAAAAATCTTCCCGTGCACCAGGCCATCTTTTGAAAGATGCCTCAAAGGCTCCATCAAGTATGTGAGCTAGATTATATTTTTGCCAAAGCTAGGATGAATTCATTTTACAGTTTATATCATGAACCCATTTTTCTCTCCTTCCCCTTCTAACAGTTCTCAGTCTCCTTGAAATGTTTGTCAGGTACTCGCAAACCAGTCGCTGTCAATTCCTCTTCAACCAAGACCTCCAGACAATGGCATTAAATTAGAAGCATAATAGACAGCAAAAGGTACGTAATCTCTGTTTAATGCGTATGTTTGATCGTGCTCGACTGCTCGTTACTATAACCTTAAGTATTCGATTAATCTGATAGGAATCCTTGTATTGGTAGGGGGTTAGTGAGAGTATCTCATTCTGTTATATATACTGATGATTGTTCAGCTCAGTGTAATTTATGTGTAGGCTTTTGCTATTTTGCCCATCTTTTTATATTACAACATATCTCTGTTTCTTCCCACTTTATGCTTGTTCTGAAAGCACTGAAAGCACTTTGGCAACTGCGTGTCTGTTTAGGAGTGCTTAAAATCACATCAAAAATACTTTCTCAAGAGTAAAATTAGTTGAGATCTTTTAATAATAAATTCAGAAAACGTTAGTTGTAGCACTCTCAAATCGATTCTAAATTATACATTTTTTGGGGGGCTAATCTTTTTATGTTTTCATGAGAACAGTAGGTTACCACTTTTTAGTTTTTAAAACCAAACCCAAAGTTTTTTTTAAAACTTTTTTAAAGATAAAAGGGTAAGTAAAGCACAAATCAATTTTTTGGGGTCTTATTTCTCTCAGAATTTGAACTTCAGTGGTCTGCTAAAGAAATATATTTGAAAACCACTCAATCTAAGTATTTGGGGTGACTGAAATCTAAAATTCTGTAGGTGATTAAGCCGAATTATAAAAAGAAAAAAGAGAGAGTAATGATATGCTTATAAAATTAGGATATAAAGTTGGTATTAAAAATGATGTAGCATGACACATGATAAAAAATAGTTGGTAAAATATGACTTGAGATGCAACTTTATATTTCAATTTTATCAGAATACAATTATTGAATATATGAAACATATGTAACAAAGAGAGCGACGGATTAAAGACAGAAGAAGGATTTAATTTAATAATTGTGTCCCCATAAATTCATTAATTTTTAAGAAACACAACCGTCCATATGAAACTCATTAATTTTTAAGTAATACAACCGTCCACATGTAACTCTAATCTAAAGATTTTAGAAAAATTCTACTTTGTAATGATAATATTATGTGACTTATTCAACAATTCAATCATATCTTGGAATGTGTTAAAATAATAGAAAAATGAGCGAAATTCTTTTATATTTTGTGAAATTAACTAAAATTTCATTTATATTTTAAAATGAAGTGAAATCCTCTTCATATTTATAAATCTCGAATTTTAGCATAAGAAATCCAAATTTTGATTGGGATTAGAGATCCCTAATCATTAGGTTCGGAATACGGGAAGATTTTTTTATCCCGATTCAAAAAATCGATCGGTATTTAAGATGATTTTTTTGTCTCGAATCACAATCGGGGATGGAAATGGACATGATCGGTTCGAGACAAGATGTCTCAATTGCCATTCTGATCACATGTTCTAAATTAAAAACCAAAATATTTATAGCAAAAGGCTTCGTTTTGTTTTAAAAATATAAATGAGATTTTACTTTATTTCACCAAATATTAAGAGATTTAGCTTTTTTTTTTTCTAACAAATAACTAAATAAATGGTAATTATATTCCATATGTTTATATTTATTGATTGATCATATCATGTAAACCCAAACAAATTATAATGGTGGCACAAGAAAAATACTCGAAATTTTGAATATTATGTAATGGTTAGTAAGGGATAATACAGTCAATTAACTAACACTTTACATATTCCTGTTATATAAGTATGTGCAAAAGATTGTTGTATTGTATTTGAAGAAATTAAAATAGTATCAACCGACCTATTTAATATTTATTTTTAAGATAATGTTTTAATTAGGGTTATACTACTATAAACATTACCATAAATTTCTAAGTTCTATATGGAATAAAATCACAGACTGAACTTGCATGACCTTTTTCAAAATTCCAAGTTGTGAATTCTAGATTTAGAATTTGGTGTTGAATTAATTTTTATGTTTAAATTTTTTTTATCAATTGTGATCGATAATGATTAAATAAAATTTTATATATAATTAAATCTTAATCATTCGTTACTATATTAATACACACATAATAAAAGATTATAACAAATTTAATATAATTCAGATCCAAATTCACAAGTCTCTAATATAAGATCTTTCCAATGCAAATGAAAGAAAAATGTACTTGGTTGTTTATTAATAGGTATAAAATCTTCCCCAATAAATTATACAAATCAAAATGAAACCATATTAATATTATGCAGAGCCAGCCCTTGCCTAGCCCGTTTATGGCCCTCAATTTTTTTTTTTATTATAGTTTCGAAATAACTAATGACTAAGGACCTCTAATTATTTTTGTTATAATATTCTGCTAAAATTATGAGCATCAAAATATAAAAATCAACTAAGGCTTCGAGCACACCGAAACCGACTCTGATATTATATTATGACGAGTGGTCTCAAAATATAAAAATTACCTTAAAATCTTGATTATTAGGCTAATAATGGATTAACTAATAATAATGGTTATTATTTTCAGAATCCGATGGCAACAGCGGGTGGTGATCAAGTGCAAGCAGTAACATGTAGAACCGAAACTCGACATCAGGATTTTTTTCGGACCCTATTTTTTAATGGGAATTTTGTACATTGGGTTCACGTATATTTGATAAGTCTTCTGTTTTGGAATTCGATCAACACTGATTTCATTAATGGATTGAAATTTGTGATCTTGTATTTATACCGTTCGATACGGAATTTGGGATAAAAAAATCATCCCAAATAAAAAATCAGACGAATCCTAAATTTATCCTAAAAAGTCTCGAATCCCGATTGAAACTCGATTGAGATTCAGGATGGGATGAAATCCGACCGGAACGGAACGTCCGGATTGCCAACACTGCCGGTTAAGTACTCGAATGAAAGAAATTAAAAATAATGTCTTAATATGTAATCCTATCACAGAAGATGACTCGATAGATTATTATACTATTTTTAAACAAATTAGCTTGGAATCCCTCTTTGCACAAGTTGAGTAAAATTTTAACACTATTTTCTTATTATAATAAAAGATTTGAAGAGGAATTTAATTATAAATATGATTGATTTCTTTAAAAAAAAAAAAAATCTTATGTTTAGGAAGAAAATAAAAATCCTATGTGACACTTCAGGAAAAAAATATTAAATTTTTATATATACTAAGACCCGCGAAAGTTATAATTTTTTTAATCAATTCTATCCGGCGTTAAATTTTAAAATGTCTAAGAGTCCAAGTAAAAAATCATGATCGGATCTTATTGAATCAAACGTCCCAAATAATTAAGCAATACATCTTGGACTTTTTTGATAATATAAATATTAAATTAACTGAAAATCAATTTTCAAATTATAAATTAAAATTCCATAAAAATAAAGCATATATTAAAATATCAATATTTTTCTTCCTAGTCTTGTGGTGTAGATGTAACTTCTTTCTTCTAGCATAATTTGCTTAAATTTTCATTGGAACATAAAAAACATTATATTTAATATTTTGTAATATACAATCCTAATAAAGGTGATTTAGAAAAATATAATAATTTTTTCTGTAGAGTATTATTCCTCACTTGGTTCTTTTGCATTTGCATATTTTCTGACTCTACCATATCTTCATGGTTTGAAACAGTCTCCTCTGAATTTTATGATGTTCTATCATTAATAAATTCTTCAAAAGCATGTGATGAAGCGGAAAACGTAAAGAAAGGATAATTCTAAATAATATGATTTTATTGAATAATAGATAAAAACAAACTAGGGTTTTGACAACTTTTTAAAATAAAACCTTAACTAATGCAAAATTACCAAATTAGGGTAATTTGAATTGTTAAAATATTCTAATTAGAATAAAACAAACAAAAAAATAAAATTAAAGTCTGATTTCGAAATTAAAACAAATAAATTCAGAAAGAATCATGAAAATAGGAAATGAAATTTTTAATTACGATTCCAGAGTTTTTGAAGAGGAATTTGGGAATAGTCCACGAGGACAAAATGGCATAGCGAGCCAATCCATATGCATATTCTTGATAGCTTCGAATCGATATATTATGGGCCGAAAACGGACACATGTAACTCAATTTATGATCAGTTAAAGCTACGAAAGTCATATGTCCTCTTATTGACCATAAATATATGTGAAAGTTCGTAATTATCTTAGGTTCTGGCCTTATATAGAATTAAACACAATAATCAAGACAATTCATGATTACTGTAACTATGAAATTCTAACATGAAACTACAATATCGACCAATAATAATATAACCCCAAAATATTAATTCAGTGCAAAATATAAATGCAGAAAATAAATAAACATCACACAAAATCAACACAATATTTTGGTGACAAAGTGGAAAACTCGTGCGAGTAAAAAACCATTTCGAGTATCTCGACTATCAGCCCAATCCACTATATAGAGAAAAACTTACAACGATGGTCAAGACCTATGGTGGCAACTCTACCGACTCAAGTACCTATAGACTGTAAGATCTCAAGGAATTTCTCAAGCCCGTCCCCATGGTTTTCTTCAGAACCTCTGAAGTCTCTGAGCGAATTGTCTCTACACCTCTGAACGCCGGAACTCCGACTACCAATCTTCCTCCTAAAGAACTCTGAAGGATTATGAATTTTGGGTTAGGTTGCGTTGAAGGTTTATCAAAGAAGACAAGAAGATGAAATAAGTCTTCAAGGTGCAATCAAAGAAGGTTGAAAGCTTTGAGAGATTTTGGCTTAAATGATTTTTGTTTTAACATTTGGGGAATGTGGCTACATGTTCTATTTATAGGTATGGTTTCAAAGGTAAAAAGCTGAAAAATGCGTTCCGATCGCAGCCGCGTTCGAATATTTACTCGAACGCGTACCTACTAAAAAGACTCGTTCGAACGCACCCTGAACGCTTGCTCTTTGGAATGTTTTGTTCGAACGTACCTCGAACGTTTGCTCTCTGAAATATTTCGTTCGAATCCAACAACGAATGTGACACTAACCCCACACGTACGAATGCTATGTGAGCTAATTGCTTTTGGAGATTGTTATTGGAGCTTCGCTTGGCTAGATTTTCCTCTTCCAATGATCATAAACGTTCTTGTAGAGTGGCTAATTGTGCGACCACGAGGTCTGGTGTTTGCTTGCTGCTCGATGCCATGTTAGTAAATGTGTTGAAAAGATCGTAGACTGAGAGATATTTGCTTGCTATAAATCGTTAAGGCCCCACGGTGAACGCCAAATTATGGACATTGGTTTTCGCCCGAGGTCTACAATCGAGAATTTATAGTATGAGGCACTAGCGATCATTCAAAAAAAGATAAAGTGAGCGGGAACTACCCACCGGTGTGGTAGGGGCCGTAGGCCCTCCGACGCTCAAGTCAGTAAGGATGATGATCGATAAATAGTGGAGGAACAAAGTTTGAAGTTACCTTGACCTTTGTGGTTTCTGTGAGGGCGGTGATCTGATATGTTGAGGGCGAGAAGGTTCGAGAGCTTAAATATGAGAGCTGAGACTTGGATTAGGATGCCTAAGCTTGAATCAAGATGTCATGGCCCGAATGAATTATACTTTTTTTATATAGGTCTAAAGGCACATGAGCTATATTTATGGGGGTGAGACCTATAACAAGTTTTAGCATTTATCTTTTAGTGATGACATGAGTCATCTGAATGTGCGGAGAACATGTGGTGATGTTTTTCGGTGGAAAGCAAATGAGCTGCTTGGGCTTTCACCGGAATATGAGCGAGATGCAAAGGGTTCGGGCCTTTGGTCAAACCTTGGTCTGGAAGCTATTTGAAGGAATTTGGACTTTGACTGTTATTGGGCATGGGCGAAAAGACAATGATACCTTTGGCCCAAATTTGGCTCGTACAGGTTATCAACTCACACTCCTAATCTTCTTTATCTTTTGTGAGTACCCAAGTTGAGTTGTAAATCTTTTTATCTTAAACACTTGTGGTTTTGAAATCCCTTGTTGAGTGAGGATACTCAAAAAGATGGATTTTTGTAAAGGTTTAAGAGTGAACCTATAGACAAAATTTTTGGTGTTGTGTAAATGTTTGGAATGAAACTAGTAACAAAACTATTGGTTTGTGAGTGAGCCACGGAAAACTCATGGTGTAATATGTGGATTCACTTTTGCATAGTGGAAAGCTTCAAACGCGGCTTTGAGGAGTGGACGTAAGCATTGTTGGCCGAACCACTATAAATCATGATGTCAAATTTCTCCATCTCTTACTCATTTTATGTATCACAAGTTTTATTTTATATTTACATATCAAATAGAAACTTGCCTTTGGTAAAACATATTGATTGAGAAAATTACACACTAAGCTTAATTGGTAAATCTACTAACTAAGTGGCTTAAAATTGACAAGATTTTAATTCCGTATTATTTTGTCACATACTAAATTCACCACCCTTTTGGGTATAGTTGTTTTTGTTTAAGTGTGTTTGTAGGTAATTTCAATTATTGGTTAAGAAATAATATATAATTAAATATTCCACCGTTTATTATTATAAATACACACGTGGTAAAAAATTATAAAAAACTCAATACAATTCAACTTAACACTAAACGCAAATTCTTGTAGATAAGCTTTTATTGGATTCCGTTTGGGTTAACAACCCTAATTCCTTATGAGTGAACTTGGTGTTAATCCTTCAACTAAAAACCACCTATATATGATGATAAGCTTTATTGTATACAATGTTTAAAAATACGTGGCGGCGCCTCGAGGCGGTCGGTCATTGAGGCGCGAGGCGGGTGCCTCGATTCAAAAACCGAAAAAATAATTAAAATCGTAAAATAATAATAATAAAAACATGTTAAATCCAAAATACATTCATTTCTTCATAATTCATAGTATGTTCAAAAAATTATTGATAATCAATCCCTAAATAAGCTATCATTTGTGTCTAGCGGCATGAAGCTTGGGTCAAAATCTCTCTCATCATCAGATTGGTCAAAATACATTCATTTATTATTTTTTGGGAACCATCATCGCATGCTTGACAAATATTTGGGCTTGTAAAAAAAATTGGCAAAAAAAAAAAAAAATTGTGCCTTAGCCCATTTATTCACCCAGATTAAAAAATGAGTTAAAAACAACTAACATTTTTAAATAATTCAAGGCTTATACATAACTCAAT
The DNA here is from genome assembly GCA_019454045.1 of Zanthoxylum bungeanum. Taxonomy (NCBI): domain Eukaryota; kingdom Viridiplantae; phylum Streptophyta; class Magnoliopsida; order Sapindales; family Rutaceae; genus Zanthoxylum; species Zanthoxylum bungeanum. The sequence continues at coordinate 319,060 of SKCR01028251.1, forward strand.
TTGGGTCTCATCCCATCAATATGTAGTAAGATATAAAATGTTAAAACTCTAATCTTTGTCATCGTCTTCTTTCATTTCAGCAGCGCATCCTCAACTGTGATTCTTTTTCAATTTACCAACTCTATCTCTCAGCTTCATGAATCTCATCTACTATGATTATCTCTTAGTTCAGTAACTTGTTTCTCTCACCATCATTTTATCATCATTTCGTAACAAAAAAAAAATATGGGTTGACTGTGAGGCGGCCGCCTCACGCGGGAAGATGCATGAATTATGGATTTACCGAATTAGGCGGTCGCCTCGCCGCACCGCGCCGATGGCCAGAGGCGGCGACTCGACGCCTCAAACCGCATTTTTAAACACTGATTGTATATAAATTGAGAGTTTTGTTGACTCTGTGTATATTATTAGATTAGTCTCAAGTCACGAGTATACATATATTCAAACTTTTCTAGTTAAGTTGTCACTTCTATGAACCTTATATATAAATACTTATTTATTTTCTAGTATAACTCAAATATGCTGAATTATTATGTTTATTAGTCTGCCAAGATAAATCTTTCAAGAATTTATTGATTGACATAAATTAAAAAAGAAAATCTTTCACCAAATTCAATATAATAAATTACAAGTATATACATTTAATTCTCTAAATGCATATGGAATAAAATCAGAGGATAAACTTTCCCTTTTCAAATTTCTAAGCTGTACTTATCATTTGTGTGAATTTCTTAGTTGTAGAATTGATTTTTTTTTAAAAAAAAATCCCCTATAAATGGTGTCTATAGAGAAACCTAACTATCCAAATCAAATCCATATTACTAATATCATACTCTTAGATTTTGCTTGCGATTTGAACATGGAGGCTTCACTCAAATCAGCTATTTTGATCACTCTCTTAGTATCATCATGTTTGTTCTTCTTACCCTCTTTCCAGATATATATTTGCGCATGTTTATATATTTATATATATATGACTTTTTATACAAACGACAATGTCTTGGAGCCCGTGTTTTTATTATTTTTAACCAGTATTGATGTTATTAACATCCTGACGATTTGTATAAGATCAGCCACACACATATAATGATTGTACTATCTCGCTCATCCAATTGTTATTCGAGATATAATACATGTACTATCTCGCCCATCTTTATGAAATTTTCATGCAGACGCTGACATAGCGTGTATATATATACATAAATGAAGTTATTAGCTAGGATAATTAATGGGTCATTAAATAAAGAGATAATTAAAAAATGTGTTTTTGGCAGGTGTGTTATTTTCAATTTGCATTCCAGAAGCAGATGCTCAAGCAGGACCATTCCATTGTGAGAGTGATGAAGATTGCCAGCTTGGTCACAATACATGTACTGAGTCTAATTCTAAGTGTTTGCCAGCTCACAATACCTGCCTTTGTATTCCTGGCTCTAAAAACTGTTGTTAGATGAAATCTTTAACCCCGTGCAATAATTATTATTTTACTCCTACATTATGAAATAAAAAGCGTCCTTGAATAATAAAGCAAAGTACTAATCTTTTATTTATGTTTTTTTATTCCCAATCTCTTACTTGATTCGAATTCGAGTGGTTAGTTAAAGAGAGTCATTCTCTCACTTGATCTGAACATTCATATTTCATTTAGTTCGAATAAGTGAATAAAGAACTCATGTGATTATTATTCTTTAGTCTGATTCTATTAACCCATTAGCCTTATTTTCAGAGTCTTCGAGTTTGACTCTATTAGTTTACGGGCCAAAATTATCTTCACATCTTCGAACAACAATGACGTAAAATGAATTTACAAATATTAATTTAATTACAGAAAATTGGGGTTTTGAATGAACACACACATAAAAAAAAGTGCCAAAAAAGGTGTTGTTTGGTGGTAAATGACTTACGACTTGATTGTTAGGGATTAGGTTCGAGTACAATGGTGCATTTTTTTGTCAGAACCCGAGACAACTAAGGATTTTACATGCTCAGCTTAAGTCCGGATCGGGTGGTTTGACGGTGAGATTTCAAATATTTCCAAAAAAAAAAAAAAAAAACAAAGACAAAAGTGTAACATTTTGTAAACTTCCCAAAATACTAATTCATAGCAGAGACACTCTAAGAAATATCAGATTCATCAATACTAAAATTTCTACACCAAAAGAAACTTCGTTAGTTTTTAACTTAATTCTTGTTAGGAAAGATCGCTCATTTCTAAACTAACTCTGATTTTGATCAAATAAATTTTTTCTTATACTTCAGTAGCTTAAACAAGGATTATATATTTATATTATTATTTATTAAACTATTATTATTTTTTATTTTTCTTAAGTCTGAGCCCGGCTCGAGCCCTCTCATCATAAAGCTGACCCGGGTTTTTTTTCCTCTCAGAGAGGGCTGGACCGGGCCCGTAATTTTTTACCATGCATATAAGAATCCCCTATTCCATTAGGTAGGTTTTGAGATCAAATAAGTGAATAAAAAAAATCATATAATTATTAGTCTTCTAGTTTGATTCTATATTAATATACTAATCTTATTCTCACAGCCTTCGTATTTGATTTTATTAGTCTATAGGCATGCCTTGTTAAGATGCTATTTAGTGGCATAATTTTGAGTGTCGACCCTACTTTGTTAAAGTTTGAGGTCATTAGTGATTCGAATTTTCCACTGTAAATCATTCGAAATCATATATTATACGCTCAAAATGATGTTCGTGTAAATGGGAAATTGTCTCTTAAAGTTCACCCATGAAGATGAAAAGGAAACCAATGCTAAATGACTTTATTTATATATATATATATATACACATAATTTTGAGTGTGGACCCTACTTTGTTAAAGTTAGAGGTCATTAGTGATTCGAATTTTCCACCGTGAATCATTCGAAATCATATATTTATACGCTCAAATTAATGATGTTCGTGTAAATGAAAAATTGTCTCTTAAAGTACACCCATGAAGATGAAAAGGAAACCAATGCTAAATGACTTTATATATATATATATACACACACATAATTTTGAGTGTGGACCCTAGCTACTTTGTTAAAGTTAGAGGTCATTAGTGATTCGAATTTTCCACCGTGAATCATTCGAAATCATATATTATACGCTCAAAATGATATTCGTGTAAATGAAAAATTGTCTCTTAAAGTACACCCATGAAGATGAAAAGGAAATCAATGCTAAATATGGCTTTATATATATATATAATGTCATTATTTGTCGAGTTTGTAATTTATATCCTACCGATGATATGTTCATTGTTTTATTACTAACGATTTATATTGTTTTTTCTAACACTCACATATTTAAACAACAATAACGTAAAATGAATTTACAAATATTAATTTTAATTATTGAAAATTTGAGTTTTGAACGAACCTAAAAAATGCCCCTTTTTTGAAAATAAAAATGGAATAAAAATGTATTTTGTATAATCCCACTTGGATACAGATCTGTGAACAAACATTCCAAGCACCGAATCTTTGATATTTTTGTTATTTGATACTTCATATTATTAGGATTTTACGAGAGCTGAAGGACAAGTAGTATGAAATTTTTTTGCATACCGTTCATTGTATTTTTACAATTTTAGGAAAGTTAAATAAATACGTTTATAGTGTTAGTCAAAATATCTATCTATATGAGATTGAAAATCAACTCATTTTTAGGAGATGTCTATCTATATATTCACAATTTCATATTCTTATGACTAATGTGGATCATAAAACTTTTTGAACCTGATTTGATATTAAATCAATTTTAAACTAGTTCCAAACTAGTAAAATATTATGATAAAATTTCATTTGAATTGATGTGGTAAAAAGTAACATGTATCCTCAATGGGCGTGAGTTGGTGGTGTATGATTCAAGATCTCATCTTGATGTCCTAAGTTCGAATTCAGGGAGTACGTTTCTTGTAAAAATTAACTTGTGACAGCCGAGAGTTTTACTTGCTCCGCTTAAGCCCGGAATGAGTGGTTTGACGACGAAATTTCCAACGATTCCAAAAAAAGAAGAAGTAACATGTGTGATTTGAATGACTTGATCCCTTGTAGAATATAAAGTAATGTTACTTTATTATATATCCGAACGATAAAATATCCGCACATCCGGACATGGAATTTTGACATATATAATCCACTGTTTATATATTGTTGATGGTGATTTTTGTAACAAATTTTTGAACAGTACGACAATGGTAGAGATGAATTTTCCCCTTTTAAAAGGACGGATGTTCAGAATGTATTGATTACCCCTCGTTCGGGCATGGTGTTCGGGCCTGGTTTCCCGGATCTGGCCGACCAGATGACACAATATGATTCAAGTCTCAGAGACCGACAACATCATAACAGAGACCGACCACTTCAGTCTGGTAGCTCGGTTCGGTACTATCTATTCTCCTGGATGGGGATGATGAATTCAGATATTTTGGGTCAGGTCGGAAGCAGTTTGGATAGTTCAACTCGTGATTTGGCCGTGCACATGAAGCCCGACGTGTGATCATAGATTAGTGTCAAGTCACGAGTATACATATATTCAAACTTTTCTAGTTAAGTTTGTTGTGTGAGGAACGGACAAAACCGAGCGCAGCGGAATCCGCCCAAGATCAAATCCCGAACGAATACAAATTATTATTATTATTTTTTATTCGGCAGTCCTTAACAGTGGGTTTAAATTTTTTTTCATCAACTTAAAATTTTCCTAATGCACTAAAAATATTTTCCATACATTAAAATAATTACCATAAGCCAATTAAAATTTCAACACACTTTAATCAATTTATCAACTATTGACAAATTAAAACTAAACATCCTAATTATTTCCAACACTTGAAAATGTTCAAACATACTAAAATTAATTTTCCAACATTTGAAAAATTAATTCAAGCATACAATATAATTTTCCAACTCTTGCAAAAATTAATCCAAGCATTCAAAATTAACATATCAATTATATACTAATTTTCAACACTCAAATGCTTCTAATTCCTCACTATCATGCTTCCTATTAATCCAACAAATCCACATCAATTTTTCTCAACTACAATCATCAAGAAATTGAACAATAAATTTACAAATTAAATTTACCACAAGCTTTGCCAATTGATTGAAACTTTTGCCTCCAAGCTTTTCCAATTTCTCCAAGCACTTTGAACTTCTTCAAAACTCCACCAAAATAAGCAACTCCAAGAACAAATCTTTGTGATCAAAATGTGGTTTGATCACTCAAGAATAGCAACCAATTTTTCCCCAAATTTTAACTCTTAAAACCCTAGGAAAAAGAAAACTTCAAGAACATATATTAATCCTTAACACTTAAGGATTAATTCCATGAACTTGATTATTTATATGGTAATATTTGGTGAGATTTAGGCTTGATTTTAATGAACAAAAACAAAGAAAACCCAGCCCCTTTTTGTAAACCATGGTAAGAAATCATCTTTTATCTACACCACTTGTTTCAAAAAACAACTCAACCATAGTTAAATTATCTCACCAACCAAGGTAACTAAATTGCAATTAAAAGATTTTAGTTACTTTAACTAAAAACATTCAATTACATTAACTAAAGTTACTTTAATTAATTAAAATATTTATTTGTATAAACCAAGTAACTAATTTTATATAATAATTTAACAATTAAATTAATTTCACAAAATAAGTACTAATTTAATGTAAATCAAATTTACATTTATTATACAATAAAAAATTATATCAACTCTTGATATAAAATTAATTAATTCAATTCATCTCATGAATTATCGGATTAAGCAATTTAATCCTAAAAACCCAAAAAATACTTTGTAAATATTTGACGAAAGGTCGCCCTAGTGCTCAACGAGTAAACTCAATATAATGGAACTCTCTAGGCTCACGTTCGGTTGTTATTTATATATATACATATATATCTCATATACTTATATACATATTTCATGAAGGCCTGTCCACCTACAAATCATGACTAAACAACACGACACGTCGAACCATACAAGTCGAGGTTAAAAAAAACGCTAATGTATAATCACTTCGTCATCTCCGTTTCCAATTGAGTAAGGTTATAGTTATACTGTCAAAACCTTATCTACTCAATATATGAAACTTTTCATCATTATATTCCATTAATAAATAATATAGCAAAACTCTTTTTGAATATTATTTATAATGTTAAAGAAACAATTTCTTCAACGAACTTTCGGCCAAAAGATTTCCGGAATATATTCTGAAAAATTCTGGAAACAAAATCCAACCATATGGACTAACGAATCGTCATCTTAACACACACCGATCTTCGTGAGCATCGGTCTATACCTAAAAGTCATCCAGAGGCCAGACCATGAAAGGTATCTGACATGCATGATATCAGGCACAGAGGATCACTCACAAGACCACCGTGGTGTCTCAAGTCAAATGACCACAATAACTACTCAACTCGAAAAGATAACTATTGACAGTTTTATAGAATATCTATTAGTCATCTTTTATGAGTTAATTCAATACTCGTTCAACTAATGAATATCTGCATTTCTATACGAACTTCTGTTAAGCTCACAGTCTGTTGAGACAAACCATATGTCCATTACATATATAGACAATGCACTAGTCTTACCAATATAATGACCGACTCATGTCAATATATCTAGACCATGAATAATTTATGTCGAGTGAATGCGTGATATTTCTCAACACCATTTGCAACTCTTGCAACTATATCACCATATGTTGTAACTCTCGGGTCTTTACTAAATTCATATAAGGTTCTGAGTGTAACTCGAAATCTCTAACTCTTAGAGTAATATAACTCTTAGATTTACAATATATAAATAAAAGTAAGAGTTTTACCATATAAATAAATAAATAACTATGATAAAATAAATATTATATTGCATAAATATCAAATATTCATACAAAAAATGAATGATGCTCGATCACAATTTCTAACAAAGTTGTCATTTCTATGAACCTTACATATAAATACCTATTTATTTTCTAGTATAACTCAAATATGCTGAATTATTATGTTTATTAGTCTGCCAAGATAAATCTTTCAAGAATTTATTGATTGATATAAATTAAGTAAAAAAATCTTTCACCAAATTCAATATAATAAATTACAAGTATATACATTTAATTCTCTAAATGCATATGGAATAAAATCAGAGGATAAACTTTCCCTTTTCAAATTTCTAAGCTGTACTTATCATTTGTGTGAATTTCTTAGTTGTAGAATTGCTTTTTTTTTAAAAAAAAAAATTGCCCTATAAATGGTGTCTATAGAGAAACCTAACTACCCAAATCAAATCCATATTTCTAATATCATACTCTTAGATTTTGCTTGCGATTTGAACATGGAGGCTTCACTCAAATCAGCTATTTTGATCACTCTCTTAGTATCATCATGTTTGTTCTTCTTACCCTCTTTCCAGATATATATTTGTGCATGTTTATATATTTATATATATATGACTTTTTATACAAACGACAATGTCTTGGATGTTATTAACATCCTGACGATTTGTATAAGATCAGCCACACACATATAATGATTGTACTATCTCGCTCATCCAACTGTTATTCGAGATATAGTACATGTACTATCTCGCCCATCTTTATGAAATTTTCATGCAGACGCTGACATAGCGTGTATATATATACATAAATGAAGTTATTAGCTAGGATAATTAATGGGTCCATTAAATAAAGAGATAATTAAAAAATGTGTTTTTGGCAGGTGTGTTATTTACAATTTGCATGCCAGCAGCAGAGGCTCAAGCAGGACCATTCCATTGTGAGAGTGATGAAGATTGCCAGCTTGGTCACAATACATGTACTGAGTCTAATTCTAAGTGTTTGCCAGCTCACAATACCTGCCTTTGTATTCCTGGCTCTAAAAACTGTTGTTAGGTGAAATCTTGAACCCATGCAATAATTATTATTTTAATCCTACATTATGAAATAAAAAGCGTCCTTAAATAATAAAGCAAAAGTACAAATCTTTTATTTATTTTATTCTCTATCTCTTACGTGATTCGAATTCGAGTGGTCAGTTAAAGAGAGTCGTGTTCTCTCATTTGATCAGGACATCCATATTTCATCAAATAGGTCTTTAGTTTGAATAAGTGAATAAAGAATTAACGTGATTGTTAATCTTAAGTCTTCGAGCTTGATTCTATCAGTTTATGGGACAACATTATCATCATATCTTCGAACAACAATGACGTAAAATGAAATTTACAAATATTAAATTGGGGAACACAAAAAAATAATAATAATAATATGTCCCCAAAAGGTATGATTTGATGGCAAATGACTTACGACTTGGTTGTTAGGTCCAAAGTTCGAGTACAATGATGTATTTTTTTATAAGAGCCTTAGACAATCAAGAATTTTACATGCTCCGCTTAAGTCCGGATCGGGTAGTTTGATGGTGGGATTTCAAACGTTTAAAAAAAAAAAAAATTGCCGAATTTTCGAAAATAAATGGTTTAATTTATAAGTATAGACTGTTGTGTATAAATAAAGTGTACTGATGAATAATTATAATTTTAAAAATGTATTTGTATTATCCCACTTGGATACAAAACTTGGACAAACATTCAAAGCACCGAATCTTTGTTGATATATATATATATATATTATTTGATACTTCATATTATTAGGAATTTACGACAGCTCAAGGAGACAAGGACAAGTAGTATAGACAAATTTTCAATACCGTTAATTGTATATTTTACAATTTCAAGAAAATTAAATAAATATATTTACAGTGCTGTCTGTCAAATATGTACGGCATGAGATTGAAAATCTATTTATTTTAATATTCGAGAGATGTATATCAAATTTTCATATTATTAGGGATAATGTGTATAATAACTTTTTTATTTCAATATTCTTGTTGAGAGACTAACAATCTAAATATTTCTTTCATGTACAAGGAAAAAAGATCGAAACAATTACTATTCATGATTTTGTAATGAAATCAATCAATTACCTATCAATTTCAAATTAGAGAAATGTTATGATAAATTTAAACGTGAAACTTGAAGGACATGATCCGCTAGATTTTTTTACCTCCGTTATATTTGATTTTAATCGCAAACTCAAATAATTGAACCCTATATCCCTCTTCTGCTGCAGTATTATCTGAGGGTATATTGTCGACGTTAGATAGCTCGTAATGATAATTTGTATATCCTGTTAACATAGATAAAATAATCATTAATTACATTATAATTTAATATGCGTAGAATAGAATATTTTTCTGTTGTTGGTTTGGGATGTGAAACTCTCAACTGAGTAATAACGAGAATTAATAATTAAATATAGGAGTTTGATGTAAGAGGGATTCACGATGCTTTGCCATATCCCTCTATTGATATCTTTCAATTATTTTCCATAGTTTTTACTTTACTTTATCTTATATTATTAATTCATTCGTTTTCTTTATTTAAGTTACTATTAACGTTTTTGTTTGAGTAAATTAGTTATTGTAACAATCTCTCTGAGGAATCGACACCCCAGTTATACTGCGATAGCCGCAAGTTATTTTTGGGCGTAATCACTGAACAATAAAAAGAATTTTTTTCATAAATTAATAAGATTTAGTGACTATAGGTTTTAGTTGCCAATAAACTATATTGCAACTAATTACTATGACCTCTCAAGATAAACAAATAAATATTATCTAAAAGTAACTAATTATTTTTTAGTCCCTATATGTATTTAATTTAATGATACCCAACTCAGTAAAAACTAAAATGTCGTGACTAATCAATAATTAGTCAAAAATAAGTATTTTTTGTGACTACGCAATATAATTACTAAATATTAAAAATATTTTTATAAAATATTTTGTGACAATTATATTTAGTTGCCTAAGATTGATTTTATTCGCGATTAATATTATAGTCATTGATGTGATTTACTCACTATTAAATTATAATTCTAAATAACTAATTTATTTTGCTGCAACTATTTTTAGTTTAGTCACTAAATTTTCTATTCTCCAATTAAATATATAGCGCAAAATATAGATGATAGTGATAAAATATATTATGGCAGAGAATTTTAAATTCGGTGACTAAATATAAATGTTAGTCATAAAAAAATTCATAAACTAACTAAATGACTTTTAGCCATAAAATAATTGGTCATTAACACATATTTTTCTTGTAGTGGTTATAATACTAACGATTTATATTGTTTTTTCTAACACTCACATATTCAAACAACAATAACGTAAAATGAATTTACAAATATTAATTTTAATTATTGAAAATTTGGGTTTTGAACGAACCTTAAAAATGCCATTTTTTGAAAATAAATTGATTAAAAATGTATTTTGTACTATCCCACTTGGATACAAATCTGTGAACAAACATTCAAAAGCACCCAATCTTTGATATAATTTGTTATTGAATATTATTATGGAAATAATATTAAGGAAATAATATCTCTATGTTGTGGAATTAATCTCCAAAATAGAATTAATAATACATTTAGGATTCATGATTTTATTATATTTCCATATTAGATGAAAATTTCTGATATTCATAATTATTATATTCTTTTTCTATTTTGATTTTTATGTAACCTATATAAAGGTATAGATATCTACCATTGTAAATTCATATAAAGCGAATTCAAGATTTTCTTTCATTATCTAACATGGTATCAGACATCATGTTCTGACTTTTTTAGTTTCACTTTTTTTGTTCTTATCGGTGCGTGGGGATCACGACCACTATCGGCAAGTGAACCTCACGCGCCACCCCTTCATGAGTGTTTTATATGTCATGCGTCACTCCTTCACAAGTGTGCTCTGTGCCGACTCCTTTCGGGTTTTGGCTCTCTTTCAGATTTCTGCATTCCTTTCGAGATTTCTCTCCCTCTCAGGTTTCAGCTATCTCTCAAACTTCAGCAACCAGTTGAGATTTCGATCCATATCCGGTTTTGGATCTCTGTCAAGCTTTGGCTATCTGTCGAACTTCGGCTCTCTGTCGGGATTTCGCTCCCTCTCGAGCTTCGACTCTCTGTCGGGATTTCGCTCCCTCTCGGGTTTCGACTCTCTGTTGGGATTTCGTTCCCTCTATGGCTTCGGTTCTCTCGAGCTTCAGCTCTCACAGGCTTTGACATCCTCTTGGGCTTCCGCTCCCCTTTCGGGCTTTGTAGGTTAAAGCTTCACTTTGGGATTCGACTCCTCCTTCAAGATTCGTAGGTTAAAGCTTCCTCTTGGGCTTCAGATCCACCTTCAGACTTCATAGGTTAAAGCTCCCCCTTGGGCTTCGGCTCTCCCTTCGGGTTTCGTAGGTTAAAGTTCCCCTTTGGGCTTCAGCTCCCCCTTCGGGCTTCGTAGGTTAAAGCTCCCTCTTGGGCTTCGGTTCCTCCTTCGGGCTTCGTAGGTTAAAGCTCCCTCTTGGGCTTCGGTTCCTCCTTCGGGCTTTGTAGGTTAAAGCTCCCTCTTGGGTTTCGGCTCCCCCTTCGGGCTTCGTAGGTTAAAGCTCCCTCTTGGGCTTCGGCTCCCCATTTGGGCTTCGTCAATTAAAGCTCATTCTTAGGCTTCGGCTCTCCCTTCGGGCTTTATAGGATAAAGCTCCCTCTTGGGCTTCGGCTCCCCCTTCGGGCTTTGTAGAATAAAGCTCCATCTTAGGCTTCGGCTCCCCCCATTGGGCTTCGTAGGTTAAAACTCATAAATTACCTCAAAGTTTCCAGCCTCCAAGTTTCAAGAGTTCCAGTTTCAGGACTCCGCTTTCGATTTCAAGATGCAACATCAAGCTTGTTCCTTCGTCACCAACTTGAGTTTGGGGGGGGGGGGTAAGGAATATTATTATGGAAATAATATTAAGGAAATAATATCTTTATATTATGGAATCAATCTCCAAAATAAAAACCAACTTGAGTTTGAGGGGGGGTAAGAATATTATTATGGAAATAATATTAAGGAAATAATATCTCTATATTATGGAATCAATCTCCAAAATAAAATTCCTAATATTTTTAGGATTCGTGATTTTATTATATTTATATATTAGATGAAGATTTCCTATATTCATTATTATTATTCATAATTATATGATTCATTTTCTATTTTGATTTTCTACGTAACCTATATAAAGGCATCTACCATTGTAAATTCATATAAAGTGAATTCAAGACTTTCTTTCATCATCTAAAATTTTTAGTATTTGATACTTCATATCATTAGGATTTTACGAGAGCTCAAGGACAAGTAGTATGGAAAATTTTTGCATACCGTTCATTGTATTTTTACAATTTTAGGAAAATTAAATAAATCAGCTTATAGTGTTAGTCCAAATATCTACCGATATGAGATTGAAAGTCTACTCATTTTTATGAGATGTCTATCCATATATTCACAATTTCATATTCTTATGAATAATGTGGATGATAAAACTTTTTGAACCTGATTTGATATTAAAAACCTAAATATTCTCTTCATATACAAGGATAAAAGACCATGAATCAATTTTAAACTAGTTCCAAATTAGAAAAAATGTCATGATCAAATTTAGTTTGAATCGATGTGGTAAAAAGTAACGTGTGTGATTTGAAGGATTTGATCTGTTGTAGAATATAAAATTGTTGGAAAAATGCTTATGCATAAGCATTTTGAGGCTCAATTTTAAGCATGGTCCACTTCGTGTTAGTGGTTGTTATTGAATGATTCGGATACTCCTCCGTGAGTACTTCGAAATGGTATATTCATATGCTTAAAATTGTGCTTGGGTGAATGAGAAATTGTTGCTCAAAGTTCACCCATTGGTGTTGGAAAATAAAGAAAAGTAAGTTTGTCCCATATGGGAAAGCTATAGAGTGAATATTATGCTTATATATGATTGCTCAAATGTAGATGGGTAAGAGTTATAAGGATAGAGGCTCTCTCTACGTGCGCGAGGGGGGGTGCAAATCAAATCCGAATCAATCTTGGCTCGTGTGCACCCGCGTGTCCTGCGTACACGAATGTCGGACCAAAATGTGCAGGCCCGGCTTAGCCAATTTTTGGATGTCTCTTTATTTTTTTCCAAGCCTTTTAATATTCCATAACAGTTGAATCAATGACATTAAAGCCTCTCATTGATGAGATTTAATTGGCATGTTAATTTCTTTTAATATGGTAGTGTTTTCGTTTTTGCATGACACACATTACACACAAGAGTCAAAGATTTTTAGAGAGTTCAAGCACTTTGTCTGTTCGTTGAAGTCGGATTTGGTGGTGCCCAATTTCGTCTATTTTTCCGTTGCATCCTGGGAAACAGACGTCTCGCGTTCTACTGCACCGATCGGTAGGGGACGAATTTGTTTTAAGGAGATTGTTGCCGCATCAACAAGCCTCGGAATTCTTCGTTGCTAAACTGTTCCTGTTGCTGATTCTCAATTCACTGCCTCAGAAGTCTTCTGTTTTATTATTTTTGCTTACTGCTGTTAATTGTATCACTGTTGTTTATCTTCTGTTCGGGTTACTGCTTGTTCAAAGTCGATTGTAAGAACACAGTAAACAAATAAATTGTAATAGTCTAAAACAAATTCGCTCTGTGGATATGGAAAATAGTCCAAACACAGTAGATGTTGTGGCAGCCCCTGTGGCTGGCCAAATGCTATGGCAGCCTCTTTGGCTGGCCAGAATGTGTGGCAGCCCCTGTGGCTGGCCAAACTGCAGTGGCAGTCTCTTCGGCTGGCCAACTTCCTTCAGCCTCTGGGCTTAATATGGCAGTCGTTGTGGCTGGCCAAGGTGTTGCAGCCTCTATGGCTAAACAACCTGTTGGACATGTGAGCCATGTCAATCCGGCCGCAGAAAAACCTGAAAAATTCAGTGGTCAGAATTTCAAACGGTGGCAACAGAAAATGTTTTTCTACTTGACCACGTTGAACCTTGCGAGGTTCCTAAAGGAAGATGCTCATGTACCCAAAGAGGGTGAGACTGACATTCAAGTGATCAGTGCCATTGATGCTAGGAAACATTCTGAATTCTTATGTCGGAATTATGTGTTGAATGGGTTGAGTGATTTCTTGTACAGTGTGTACGCCGGAATGAAAACAGCAAAAGGGCTTTGGGAATCTTTAGACCGAAAATATAAAACTAAGGATGCCGGTACTAAGAAATTTGTCGTAGGCCGTTTCCTAGATTTTAAGATGATTGATTCCAAAACTGTGTTAAGTCAAGTACAAGAATTGCAAATTATTCTAGCAGAAATTCATGCTGAGGGGATGGTTTTAAGTGAAACATTCTAAGTAGCCTCGATAATTGAAAAACTACCACCTGATTGGAAAGATTTCAAGAATTATCTAAAGCATAAGCGAAAAGAAATGAGCATTGAAGACTTGATTCTTAAGTTTATAATTGAGGAAGATTACTGCTGTTAATTGTATCACTGTTGTTTATCTTCTGTTCGGGTTACTGCTTGTTCAAAGTCGATTGTAAAAACACAGTAAACAAATAAATTGTAATAAAAATAATATTATTTTATTACATATCTAAATGATAAAATGTCCGCATATCCGGACCTAAAAATTTTGATAAATATATATATAATCCACCGTTTATATATTTTATATGAATAAGACTTATTGCTTGGCATTCTTTCTTCTGTTTTACTAGAATTCCCACCTTTTTTTTTTGTGGTTGGTGAAGGAAGAAAAAATCTACAAGCCCGTTATCGCCAATGATAAAGTGAGCCGCCATCGAAATCGAAATAAATAAAGTAATTATAATTAATCAAGATAGAAAATGAGAGATAATCTTTTAATTCTACATTGAAAATATTGGAATTGGAATCTGGACAATGTCAGTCAAGTCATAAACGTCAATTTAATTTGTTTTATGTAAAATTTGAATGGACGTTCTTATTGTATTTTCTCAGGGTCTAATCTAAATAGAATTTTGATATAATTTTTCAAATTGAACTTCTATTAGTAGAAATATTAGGATATAAAGAAAAAAATAGATGTTTAATCATCAATGACAGTTTTTATTAAAAATTTTAAAATTATGGATATATATATTTTTTAAATTATGTTATGAAATGAATGCAATAATATTATGAAATAAAATAAGGATATTGTATAATTTAACTTTTAAAAAAATATTTCTAACCTATACTCCCAAAAACCCAAAATTTTAGCTTTTATTAGTAGAAGAAATTATCTTTTTTTTTTTAATTCCTAAAAATTATACTAAAAGTGATATTAATATCACTTGAAATTTTGAAAATAGGTTTTGGGATTAAAAAAACTAGTTTCCCTCTACGAAAAGCTATACCAAACGGTATTTACGCTATGTTTGAATTGATGGAAGGGGATGTAATATTGTGAAATGTAATTTTAAGAGATTTAAAATTCATTATTTGGATTGATGAAATGAGATGAAAACATATGGAAATGAGTGTAATAAAAATGGATATTGAGCAGTTGAAAATGAGCCGCCCAAATCGAGAGTTCGGGAAGGAACACAACTTAAAAAATATATATATATATGTGAAGACAAATTATTTATTGAAAAAATAATTTTAAAATAATAATTTTTTAAAAACTTTTAAAATTTAAAATGATATAATTATCTTTAAAATCTATTTAATTACATTCAATTTCATTATTATCCATTCAGTTCTTTTTCATTCCATTATAAATGATCTCATTATATTAATACAAACGTAATATTAAGTTGTGGGTGGTTTGAGTTTTTCTAAATTCTAACTATTTGTCATGTGCATCCTCCATAGTTGACTTGATTAATTACATTAATTTATTGCTTTTACTACTTTACGACATTTCATTTGTCAAGAGAGTCGTGAAAGTAGTGATCAAATACATTTGGTTCGGATCTAGTTCGACTTAGGAGCGATCTTAAATATTTAAAATATGTGATCCGTTATCGATGGATATGATATTTTTTTTGCCTTATTTATATAATGTGTATTAATTTTTCTTAGATTTTGAGAAATATAATCAGGGACAACGTAAGATGTAATCGTATCTTGTGCTAAATTAAAATTTTAAAATTTATATATTTAAAATAAACAATAAAGAGAAAAAAATAAAAGGGAACATTAGGAGTCAACCCTTATAAAAATATTCAAATGGAAAAAAATAGAAAAAAAAAAAGAGTAGAAAAATAACAATTTAAATACGGTTAAGGAATATGGAATCAATATCCAAAATAGATTTCCTAATACCAATAGTATTCATGGTTTTATTATATTTCCCTATTAGGATTCATGGTTTTATTATATTTCACTATTAGATGAAGATTTCTTATATTCATTATTATTCTTCATTACTATAGGATTCATTTTCTATTTTGGTTTTTAATGTAGCCTATATAAAGGCCCCGACCATTGTAAATTCATACAGAGTGAATTCAAGACTTCCTTTCATTATCTAACATGGTATCAGAGCCCAAGTTCTCATTTTTCTAGTTTCACTCTCTCTGATTCTCATCGGCGCGTGGGGGATCACGGCTACCATAATTGTGTGACCCTCAAGCGCCCCCCGTTGCCAACCACCACATTGTTTTTCCCATGCGCCATCCCTTCACAAGTGTGCTCTGAGCCTTCTCCTTTCAGGTTTCAACTCTCATTAAGATTTTGCTTTCGCTATCTTTTCGGCTTCGGCTTTATTTCGGGATTTCGCTCCCTCTTGGGCTTCGGTTCTCTTTCGGGATTTAGCTCCATTTTCGGCTTCGGCTTTATTTCGGGATTTCGCTCCCTCTTGGGCTTCGACTCTCTTTCGGGATTTCGCTCCATTTTCGGCTTCAGCTTTATTTTGGGATTTCGCTCCCTCTTGAGCTTCGGCTCTCTTTCGGGATTTCGCTTTTTTTTTCGACTTCGGTTTTATTTCGGGATTTCGCTCCCTCTCTGGCTTCGGCATTCTCGGGCTTCGGCTATTTTTCGGGATTTCGCTCTCTTTTCAGCTTCGGCATCATTTTGGGCTTCGGCTCCCCCTTCGGGCTTCATAGGTTAAAGCTCATTATTTATATCAAGGTTTCCAACCTCTAAGTTTCCAGATTTCCAATTTCAGAACTCCACTCTCCGATTTCAAGATGCAACCTCAAGCTTGTTCCTTCGTCACCAGCTTGAGTTTGAGGGGGGTGTTAAGGAATATGGAATCAATATCCAAAATAGATTTCCTAGTACCATTAGGATTCATGGTTTTATTATATTTCCCTATTAGGATTCATGGTTTTATTATATTTCACTATTAGATGAAGATTACTTATATTCATTATTATTCTTAATTACTATATGATTCCTTTTCTATTTTGGTTTTCTATGTAGCCTATATAAATGCCCATACCATTGTAAATTCATACAGAGTGAATTCAAGACTTCCTTTCATTATCTAACAAATACAAACACTACTGAAATTGTAGTTTTATGTGATTTCGAATAGCACTCATCAAGTTTCTTACCTTGATTGAGAAAAAGATTTTAGAAGGGAAAATATAGTTGAGTAGAAAAATGTAAACCTAAACCAATAGTGATGTAAAGTTAAAAAAAGGTAAATAATAATTCAAAAATATAGAAAATTTAATTTATATTATATTGAGTGTAATTTTTGTAGTTTTAAGAACTGAATTTTTTGGCCAAATACATTAATAATGAATAAGTATTTGAATTGGATACATAAGAATTTTTATTTGGGCCAAAATCGTGTAATTTTTATATTTGTGCTGGATACAAATTATTAAAAACTACGAATAGAGGGTCTATCCAAATTAATATAATCTACAAAATAAAAGTGGACTTGTTTGTGAAATTACCTACAAGCAATAGCGACAATCAATCTCTATACCCAAGAGGGGGGTGAATTGGGTTATCGCTATAAATGCGGAATTATAAAATCTTTGCTAATTTTAAGCTCTTATTACCAAATAGGCTCTTAGGTTAATTTTCTCAATTGTAAATAATAACCTATATGCAAGTTCTCTAATCAATAAATGTAAATGTAAATAAACCTGCAAATAGTAAAAGCATAGGGAAAGAGAAATACGACACCGCGATTTATAGTGGTTCGGCCAAACGTGCCTACGTCCACTCCCTCAAGCCTCGCTTAAATATTTCCACTAAAATCGAGTTTCTGTGGTTCACCCGCAACCAAGAGTTTTTTGCAAAGGCGCACTCCGAACCTTTTACAATTTTGAGTTTTGTTCGTAGGCTCATTCACAAACCTTTACAACTACCCAAACTAATGGGATTTCACAACCAAAAGTTTTTTGTTTAAGAATGTTTGAAACACACTTGGGCACTCACAAATAATAAGAAGATTGTGTGAGTTGCAAACCCAAGTGTTCTAAGCTCACTACTAAATGTATGAAGGTGTAGTGTATGTGAGCTTGTATGAGTGTTTAAGTATATGAAGGTTTAAGACACTCTTATATTTGCCTTGGTAGAATATGTATGAAGGTTTTCTAAGTCTCTAACCAAACACAAATGAGTTGGGGTTCTATTTATAATAAAATGCAAAGCATTCCCCAACAGATGCTGAGACCGGTCTGGTCTCCGGTATGGGGACCGGTATGCCGGTCTGGGGTTCCAACGGATACTAACGGCTATATTACCGTTGGGCAAGTATACGTTAGACCAGTATGTTAACTAGTATGAAGACCGGTATGGTTTGGCCCGGTTCCAGAATATGTGCAAAATGAAGAGCTAGACCGGAATGAGGACCGGAATGGAGACATGTATGTATCTCCCTAGTTTCAGTAGCTATGCAACATGAAGAGCTATACCAGAATGGAGACCAGAATGGATCTCCCTAGTTTCAGTAACTATGCACCATGAAGAGCTAGACCGGAATGGAGACCTGAATGGAGACATGTATGGATCTCCCTAGTTTCAGTAACTATGCACCATGAAGAGATAGACCGAATGGAGACCGGAATGGTTCTCCCTGGTTCCAGAAAGCATGCATAAGGCTTTCCTTGACCGGTATGGTCACCGGAATGACACCGGTATGCCGGTCTCAGACCAAAATGCAGAGTAATAAAGGTTTTAAGGCATTTTGTCATGATCCTAATGCATCTAAGTGATTGTGCATGCAATCTTATGAGCTTAGGCACTTGAATATTACAATTCACATTACAAATTAAATCATAAGCTAAGATTTCGCAATATATTCTTCAATTTGCCGTAAGTCTTCACATTCTCGCTCTTCACCCCATATGCTTCGACACTTTTTGTATTACTTCGTGTTTGCACGTCAAAATCTTCTTTCGCGTTGACGTCATCAAAATCCATTTATGCGACCAAGTCGCCAACAATCTCCCCCCTTTTGATGATGACAACCCCTTAAAACTTGTTAATACTTGTGAGCTTGTTGGAGTCCAAATTTGACAATTTTGCTCCTCCTCAATATAAGCCCCCCCTCAATGTGTGATTGTCTTCAAAATAGCTCTATCAAAACTTGACAAATATATTAGTACTATTACTCCCCCTTAAACCAAGGGTGAGGGTAAAACAAGTTTTAATCTCATTCTAATGATTTCTCCCCCTTTGACATAATCAAAAAGTGGAGAAGTAAAATTTTAATTTAAATGAGATACCAAATAAATATGTGCATTAAATAATGATACAAAAAAAAATAAAAAAAATATGCACATTTTGGCATTTCCCCATTTTTGCCATAAGATGTAAAAATCATGTATAATGCAATTTTCAAAAGTTAGATTCCAATGAATACCATTTGAAATATAATATCATCTTAAGCATGATTTCTCCCAAATTTGATATCAAATAAAATAAATCAATACATTTCATGATACCAATTAAAAAACAATCAAAATCCATGCTTTTCATTATATCAATGGAAACTATGTCAATATACATGCATTTCATTTTTATTCAATTATGTTACATGGTAAAATCATATTCAATGCAAAATCAATCAAATAATCACATACATGTAATTTAACTTAATAAATTCAATGCGATACCAATTGATATGAAGACGGGGTTTAAATGTATGATTAAGGCATTTAATGATATCAAATTAACAATTGATACCAATAGAAAGTTAAATACATTGTCTAATCACTTTGTATGCTTCAAAACATATATTAACCAATATGAAATATGCATATATATGCAAATTAGAGGAAACGGTAATAATGTTTCCGTGAATACAGATTTTACCTTTACCGTTGCGATTCCTCATCTCTTTGAGCCTTTGAGATCTATTTTATAATTTTCTTTAAAGATCCATTCCCAAAGCTCCCCCTACAAATTTATCAATTGCACTTTGGTACCCAAACTTTCTTGGGTCCATTGGGGTTAATTGTGATTCATTGAGGAATCCATGCATTCTTAATCACATTCTTGTACATGCATTCAAAAATTTTATGTCCCTTTTTATTACATGCATGACATGTGACATTTTCATTTATAACATTCTTAGCATGAGAATCGTATACCTTAACAAAATAATTTTTAAAAAATTTTCTCTTAATGTAAGGCCTATATCATAATCTTTCTCTTTTAAATGCACATTTTTGGGATCTAATAAGCATGTTAAAATTTTTATGCCCCAATGTGAATTTGCTAAGTATGTTTTGCAAATCTATAACCTTTGTGTTTAATAAGACATTTTCATTTTAAATCGATTCGCAATCACATGTCTTAGAGCTAGATGACATATTAGATATGACATTTTCAAGTTCTAGCTTTTTAACCTTTAAACATTCATTTTCATCATTTAAACATGCAATTTCTTTTTCATGTTTGGCCTTTAAGCAAATAATCTCATTATTTAAAACATGAATTTTATCCATACAACATCCATGATCATTTTTAAGTATATCATGCTCATTTTTAACTAATTTCAATTTCTTTTAAAGCACATCACACAATTCTTTTACACCATTAAAAGCATTAAGTAGATCATTATAGTCTTGAGAATTGTGTACCTCTTATTCTTCGCTTTCCAAATGGAAATCCCCATCCTCGATGGCCATAAATGCTATTGATTTATCTTTGACTTCGACCTCTTCCTCCTCGGATGAGCTTGAATCGCTATCGCTCCAAGTTGAAGTAGCTTTCATTGCCTTTTTCTTTGATTTTCTTTTCATTATTCTCGATGGGCAATCAATGGCTATATGACCCGATTTGTTGCATTCATAACACACAATTTTCTTGTTCTTCCGCGGCCATTTTTCTTCTTTCTTTTCATCCGTCTTTGATTTTCCTTTAAGCTTTGCGGATTTGAGGAGCTTCTTTACTTTATTGGTGATGATTGCCAACTCATCATCACTATCTTCTTCTTCATTTGAGATTGAGTCGTCTTTTTTTCTCGCTTTTAAGGCCAAAGACTTTCTTGTCATTTTCTCATCTTCCTCATTTTTATCCATCTTGATCTCCATTTCATACTCAAGCAATTTGACGACCAAATCATCCATCTTTAATGTGTTTATGTCGTTTGCTTCTCTAATGGAGGAGGTATAGCTTCTAAATTCCTTTGGGAGTGATCTTAAAATTTTCTTCACTTGATCGGATGTCCCGATGACTTTTCCCAATGCGCCCAAATGATTGATGATAACGGTAAATCTCGAAATCATGTGATCAATTTCTTCCTCGGATTCCATCTTGAAATTGTCCAATTCGCACATGAACCGGTTGATCTTCGATTCCTTTACTTGGCTTGTGCCCTCATTGACCATTTCTAATGACTTCCACAAATCATAAGCATTTCCACACTCTGAAAGTTTGTTTATTTGATCCCGATCAATGACACATAAAAGTTGGTTGAGTGCCTTAGCATTTTGTGAGGCTAGTTTTACATCCTCACTATCTCATTCCAAACTCGGCTTTGGAATCTCAACCTCATTGCTATCCCTTTTTGTTGGCCCTTTTGCACCTCGTGTGATCACCAAATATGATTGCGGATCAACGGCAAAGAGATAATTCAACATCCTCATTTTCCAATAATTGTAGTCCGTTCCGGTGTAAAACGGAGGTCTAGTCGTTGAAAATCCCTCTGCAAGATTTGACGAGTTACTTGTAGAAGCCCATGATCTATTCTCGGACGGTTAAGTCTTGTAGAGAATACCTCGCTCTGATACCAACTGAAATTACCTACAAGCAATAGCGACACGCAATCTCTATACCCGAGAGGGGGGTGAATTGGGTTATCACTATAAATGCGAAATTATAAAATCTTTGCCGATTTTAAGCTCTTATTACCAAATATGCTCTTAGGTTAATTTTCTCTATTGTAAATAATAACATATATGCAAGTTCTCTAATCAATAAATGTAAATGTAAATAAACTTGCAAATAGTAAAAGCATAGGGAAAGAGAAATACGACACCGCGATTTATAGTGGTTCGGCCAAACGTGCCTACGTCCACTCCCCCAAGCCTCGCTTGAAGATTTCAACTAAAATCGAGTTTCCGTGGTTCACCCGCAATCAAGAGTTTTCCGCAAAGGCGCACTCCGAACCTTTTACAATTTTGAGTTTTGTTCGTAGGCTCACTCACAAACCTTTACAATTACCCAACCTAATGGGATTTCACAACCACAAGTGTTTTTGTTTAAGAAAGTTTGAAACACTCTTGGGCACTCACAAATAATAAGAAGATTGTGTGAGTTGCAAATCCAAGTGTTCTAAGCTCACTACTAAATGTATGAAGGTGTAGTGTGTGTGAGCTTGTATGAGTGTTTAAGTATATGAAGTTTTAAGACACTCTTGTATTTACCTTGGTAGAATGTGTATGAAGGTTTTCTAAGTCTCTAACCAAGCACAAATGAGTTGGGGTTCTATTTATAATAAAATGCAAAGCATTCCCCAACAGATGCTGAGACCGGTCTGGTCACCGGTATGGGGACCGGTATGCTGGTCTGGGGTTCCAACGGATACTAACGGCTATATTACCGTGGGGCAAGTATACGTTAGACCGGTATGCTAACCGGTATGAAGACCAGTATGGTTTGGCCCGGTTCCAGAATGTGTGCAAAATGAAGAGCTAGACCGGAATGGAGATCGGAATGGAGATAGTTATGGATCTCCCTAGTTTCAGTAACTATGCACCATGAAGCATTGAATTGAATTCATTAATTTCAGTTTGGGCCAGATCAGGTCACATAAGACCGTCTCTATCTATAATTTTATCCTAAATTTAAAGGTCACAATCAACTGTTTGTATGGACTGTCTCAAGACTGTCTATGTCCAAATTGATTGGATCAGTACATAGCAAATTTATCATTTTACTTATATATGTGAGTTTAAATGTAATTATTTTTTCAAAATCATTAAAAAATGACATGTCATCACTTTTAGATCGATTCTTATTAAATTTATGGATTCGATTAAAATTTACCAACCCATAATGATGGCATATAGTACATCATCATTTAGGTCAATTTGTAAAGGGAAATTCACAAAACTAGCCAAAAAAATGTCATTTATCAAAATAAGTCACAACGTTTGAAATTTGTGAAACTGACAAACTTCTCCGAAGTCTATGAAATACACACCGAAATAAGTGTGTACTTAGGAGATTCGAAGTTTGACTTCAGATCTCCTAAGTTTTTAATATTTTTCTAAATTTAAAACTTACGAGGCCTTAAGTTTTGACTTCAGATCTCATTAGTTTTTAATGTTTTTTTTTTAATTTAAAACTTCGGAAATCTTGGTGTGGCCTAACTGAAATTATGAAAATACCTCGCATTTATGTCTTTCGATTTTATGCCAAAATCAAGAATCTCCATTCACCTACTGCGGCAAGATAATACTCAATCGATCCCTGAGATATTTTTATCTGATATGCCATCAGTGTTCGATACTGACTGTTATCAGCCACATCCATTATTAATTAATGACTGGAAGTGTTAGATCAATATAGTCATTTATTAAGAATGGATGTGGTTGGAAGCAATCAGTATCAGACATTGATGGCCTATCAGAGAGAAATATCCCAATGATCGACTATGTATTGTCTTGCCGTAGTAGGTGAATGAAGATTCTCGATTTTGACATAAATTCGAAAGGCATTAACACGAAACATTTTTGTAATTTCAGTCAGGTCACACTAAGATCTCATAAGTTTTAAATATATAAATAAAACCTTAGGAAATCATAAGTTTTGACTTCGAATTTCTAAAAAATTAAAAATTTAGGAGATCTGAAGTCAAAACTTAAGATCTCTTAAGTTTGTTTGTTTTTTTTTGTTTTTGTTTTTTTTTTTTAAATAGGATCTCATTAATTTTAAATAAAAAGTTAAAAAAATAAAAACTAAGGAGATCCGAAATCAAAACTTAGGATCTCCGAAGTTCTTAATAAAAAAAACAGATCTCTTAAGTTTTAAATAATAAAAAAAATTGAAAACTTAAGAGATTAAAAATTTTGACTTCGTAACTCTTAAGTTTTAAATAAAAAATTTTTAAAAATAAAAAATTTAGGAGATCCAAAGTACACACTTATTTCGGTGTGTATTTCGAAGAATTCAGATTTTCCGAAGTTTACTTCGAAAAAATTGATCGGCCTCACAAATCCCAAATGTTATGATTTTTTGGTAAATAATAATTTTTTTCCCTTTTAGTTAGATTTGTGATTTCCCATTTATAAATCCCTTCAAGAAAATTAAACCCACCGAGGGAAACAAAATTTATTTATCTGATGATATAAGCAAACATTCAATCAGGAAGAATTTTAGAATATGTCAATAATTAATCAGTGAATAATTGGAATCGCTCGTTTTTTTATTAATTAATTAGTATGCTTAGTGGTGACGTGGCGACAAACATGAAAAGTGGATTATTTATATTTAAATAAATAAATAAAGAAATAAAGGGAGGCTCTCTCTTCATTCTGCAACTTCAAGTGTTCGCTGTCCCGCAAGCAACAAGTGTTTTATCTTCTTCATCTGCCAATCAATATCGATTATCGAAACCCTAATTTGTTCAATTCATTCAGCTTTAACCAAGGTAAATCAAACACTTTGCTTTAATTTAGTTTATTTCAATTATAATGGCAATGAAAATTTGAAACTTTTTATTTAATGGGGTTAAATTTATTAAGCTGAAACTTTCATTTCGATGGTGAAATTTGCGATTTTCGCAGTGGGAGGGGGGGAGCAACATGTCTCTCCTTTCGCAAGCAGGTGTGAGAACTGGACACAATGGGGTTTTTGGCTTGATAAACAATGTAGAGGCGTGTTTGATGAAGGAAACTTGTGTTAGTTTCTCTTCATCATCGTGCTTTTCTGCCAAGATAGGACAAGTTTTACGTGTAGACGATGCAGGGGTGGGAATTCGAAGAGGGCATCGCCCAATTGTCGCTGCAAGTCCTCCTACTGAGGATGCTGTTGTTGACACGGAGCCTTTGACGAAAGAGGATCTTGTTGGATACCTCGCGTCTGGATGCAAGCCGAAGGAAAAGTGGAGGTACTTGGATACCTTGTCGTTATTTTCAATGGATTGTGATTATAGTATATCTTCGTATTGAGTTTGTTTTGTATGTTTTAGATTACACTCTCGTTGTCAAGTAGCTCTCTACTATATTATCTATTCTGCTAATCAGCTCTTTAATTTATAGTTGTGATTTGCTGACTAATAGTATGGTTGTTACAGAATTGGTACAGAACACGAGAAGTTTGGTTTTGAGTTTGGAACTCTACGTCCTATGAAATATGAACAAATAGCAGAATTACTTAATGGCATTGCTGAGAGATTTGATTGGGATAAGATAATGGAAGGAAATAACATTATAGGACTGAAACAAGTAAGCTGAGATTTTTTTTAATCCTCAGTTTCTTACAGCATTATTCAAGTTATATTCACTTTCACATTGGTTGTATGTTTTTTTGAGTCATAATTGATATAGTTCTATTTCAGGAAGAAAGAGAAAAAAGAAAGAAAAAAACCCTATTTGTCTCTACTATACCAATTACCAGATAAATAGTTTCATTTATTATTGGTGATTTTTGTATTAAGAAAACCTTTACTTTTTTGCTGTCTAGGGGGACCAAAACATATCACTTGAACCTGGCGGTCAGTTTGAGCTTAGTGGTGCACCACTTGAAACTCTGCATCAAACTTGTGCCGAGGTTAATTCACACCTCTATCAGGTGAGTTGAATCCATCATACCTTCATTTACGTAGGAATAGGCAAGGTTGTTGCTCGATGCATTCTGTGTTCTTTTTTCTTGTATTATGCTGATCAGTTGAGATTAGTGTTTCTGGAGGAATGATATATTTCTAAATCATCATCTTCCTTCTTGGACCACCAGATATATTCTTTTTAGGAAGTACAATCTATTGCAGTTTCTTAGATTAACACCCATTTACCAAGTAACTGTTAGCTTTTGCTTTTCATGCTGTGCTGTTGTGTTTTTACTAGCCATTATGAGGTTTGTTGTTCTGTTTATCATCGCTGCCTCTACAAGAGTGAATCACAGTAATGCTAAGTCGGTTCATATTGCTTTGTTTCTTGAGTTTCATGGAATATGTATATACTATATGCAGTTAAGCTTATTAGCTACCTCCAATTCTTACTTTGTATCAGGTGAAAGCTGTTGCAGAGGAAATGGGAATTGGTTTTTTAGGAATTGGCTTCCAGCCCAAATGGGGACTTAAAGATATACCTGTTATGCCAAAGGTACTGATTGCACTCTTTTCAACTGCGCAAATTGGATGGATAGTGGTACTGCACGACAGAATTTTCATTGATTGATTGCTATGTCTCTTGTAAATTTATTTTCTATTAGTTCAGTATATTTTGCTTTTAGTTCAGTATATTTTGCTTCTTATCAAAAGATATCTCAACAGTCATTTTTTTGCTGCAATCTTGTTTCTTGAACTAAACAAAGTGTTCATTAATTTTCTTATAACTTTTCTTTAATTGCATGCCAAAGACTGGTTGTTAGTGACTTGGAATTAAGGGGGAGAGTTCAGAATCCACATGGTCTGATTCTACCATACTCTGTTGTCTTGTTCAAACCTTATTTCCAATCTAACTACAATTCCAATCTGCTGTGTATACCTGTTATTGGATTAAGATATTGATTCCATCTGTCGCACAATGACATGGGATTTTGGTTCAGGGAAGATATGATATTATGAGGAATTACATGCCTAAAGTTGGATCACTCGGACTTGATATGATGTTTAGGACATGCACTGTTCAGGTGAGTTGAAACTTATAATTTTTAGTGGAAGCTGCTTTTTATAATTTAATCTTACATTGACATGATGAAAACATGATTCTTTCTCCTGCAGAGCTATACTTATTTGTATTGTAAATTTATAATAGGTTAATCTGGACTTCAGTTCGGAAGCTGACATGATCCGCAAATTTCGTGCTGGTCTTGCTTTGCAGCCAGTGAGAAACTCTATTTTTTTTTTTTTTAACTGGAGTTTCCTATATGATGTGATAGAGCAGTAACAGTTGTCAAAATTGAAACAGATAGCAACGGCTTTATTTGCGAATTCACCATTTACAGAAGGAAAGCCGAATGGATACCTCAGCATGAGAAGGTTTTTAGATGTCACATTAAATTTCTTGTATTCTTATATCTTTACCTGTAGGCTCTGTACTGATTATTTTTATTTGAACAGCCACATTTGGACAGATACGGATAACAATCGCGCTGGCATGCTGCCCTTTGTTTTTGATGACTCCTTTGGGTAAGTTTAATTCTTCTTGCATATTGAGAAAACAGCACACATGTTAGTGCTCCCTTCTAATTTTGTGCCCATTTATCTTAGAAACTGTTCTAACCTTTCTTGAAGGAAAAGTAGTCTTTCACCATAATCTCTTACTCTGTGTTTCTTCCCTTTTCTTTTGGTACAGGTTTGAGCAGTATGTTGATTATGCCCTTGATGTCCCAATGTATTTTGTTTATCGCAAAAAGAAGTATATTGATTGTGCTGGGATGTCATTCAGGGTTTCCATCTATCCTTAATAGTCTTGTAATTGAAGGCTTCTTTTATAATCACTCTCTTTGATCTATTGTCTTTATTATATTGAAAGATTCCGCCCCCACCCGGCAGTTACTCTTGACCATGGTATTTTATTTCAGGTTATTAATTTTTGTGCTATAACACTCGTCATTTTGCAGGACTTCTTGGCTGGAAAACTTCCATGCCTTCCTGGTGAATTGCCAACTCTTATTGATTGGGAAAATCACCTGACAACAATATTTCCCGAGGTCTGTAGCATGTGTTTATGGTCAGTTAGTTTGCAGCAAATTTTTTACTATCACAATGCCTATGCCTAATTTGAACCATATGTTACTCTACATTCAGGTTAGGCTGAAGAGATACTTGGAGATGAGAGGTGCAGATGGAGGGCCTTGGAGGAGGTTATGTGCTTTGCCAGCATTTTGGGTAATGGCATCCTTATTATGTTTCTGCTTATACTCTATATTGTGCATGATTCAATAGTAGTCATCTGGATGGCTTGTTCTAGTAACACTCCAGAATTTAGAAATGTGCTTAAGAAGGATGGATGGGAGATTTGAAAATGATTAGATTAGTGGTCATATCTACTTGAATTTATTTTTTTATTTTTTTATATTGATACCTGATGTCACTTTAATCCATATGCATTTGACAGCCAATGTAGCACTCTTGGATATGTCCCTGCTTCTTTATATGAAGTCTTAATGATGAAATACACCTCACAAAAACTTCTTACGTATATATCATGATACTTATTTGCAATGGCCTCTAACTTGTTTGTTTCATCCTATTTGAAATATAAGATGCTTTTTGTCTGTAGCTTGTGCATAATATGGTAGCCTTATTTTAGCAACATTAGCTCATTTGGATTTTCTTGCTAATTTCAGGTAGGTATTTTATATGACGAGGACTCTCTTCAGAATGTTCTAGACATGACAGCTGATTGGACCCCAGGGGAGAGACAAATGTTGAGGAATAAGGTAAAGGAAAGAGTCAACTCAGGAAGAAATACTTTGCAAATCTAGTTTGAATTGGTTGATATTTATAGTTTAAAACATTGGGGGTACTGCCAATTTTTCATCTTTCTGATGTGGCCAAGCTAGTAAATCTAATCACGATAACCTACTTGGTAGGTACCAAGGACTGGTCTTAAGACGCCATTTCGGGATGGTTTGCTAAGGCATGTTGCTCAAGATGTTTTAAAGTTGGCGAAGGTAACATGGAGTTGTATTTTCAATTTTATTTCATCTTGTTGATATTGGAAGTAAACAGTTATTGTTCTGTAGGACGGTTTGGAACGGAGAGGCTATAAAGAAACAGGGTTCTTGAATGAGGTGGCTGAGGTAGTCAGAACAGGTAAATAGTTTATGGCTTATTTATTTCAATTATTCATCTGTCAAGTAATTTGGATCCCTAAAATTTGTTTGAGCCTGTGAGGCTATTACTTGGGTTTCTACTGTAAAGAAAACGTAAACTGTTTATAACTCGGACATTAGATATTTATGGACATATCAATATATTCAATCTGGGCAAGGACCTTTTATATTTCATTTTTTTTATTGGTGTTCTAATAGATTATAATTTTGTATAGGTGTGACTCCTGCGGAAAAACTTTTGGAGATGTACCATGGGAAATGGGGACAATCAGTAGATTCTGTTTTCGAGGAGCTTCTCTATTAAGATGAGTTAAGATTCTTGTGACTCAACTTATTTTTGCAATTCTCGCTTTAAGTTTAGGAAGTAATCCTTTTGAGTTGTGCACTTGTGCCAACTGTTTTTTTATGGCCATTAGGAATAAAAGTATGATATAAATTCTTGGCATGAGGATCCTCATGCAACTCTGATTGAATGTAGCTGGATCAAAAACTTTGGGCAGCTCAATCAAGAATGGCTAGGCCTAGGGCACGTGACTTGGAACATATACCATGTGTACTTCACATTTATAATTGAAGCCCCATCATAGTTTTAATATTACCATTTGAACTTGTTCAGATAACCGATGTGTGTAGTTTGCTATAGAGAAGACATTTTAATAGGGTAGGCAAATGAGCCGGGTTTGGAAAAGCGCAGCCTCAATCCAAGTATTGTTTAGTTTATTAATGTTTTCAAAGTTTAAGATAGCTCAATTTCTTAAACTTTGAATTGCTGTTCTTATTGTGTTTTTCCAAATCCTGGCATAAATAAACAACACTTAGAATGTGGTTGGATTTTTCCAATTCCAACCCATTTGTAAACCCTACATTTTAACCTCTTATCTCTTCCATCCCCCCAAAACACTTGAACGAATCCTCATGTGATCTTTTGTCTATTACGATCAACTTAGCCCTTTTATTTACTTTGGATATTGGGTAGTTTTCCCGTTAGGTAATTTCGGATATCCGAAATATCCGACAAGTATATGGAGGACTGACTTACAGGATTTCTCATGCTTTTCAATAATTGAATCTCTCTCTTTCACTCACTTATTTTACTTTTTGAGCCACCTAATTTGATTCATAAATTATACGTGCAATCTTTTATTGATTTATTATATGCTATAGCTACCTTATCTGCATCCACTTGCCCTAATTATCCTTCTTTTATTTTTATTTTTATTTTTATATTGATCATATGATAAGAAAGTTGTCCAATGAAAATATCAAATAACATTCAGGTTTATCAAATGTATATAACTTAGCGACCATAAACAAACAAATCAATTATGAGGAAGCTGGTGTGGATGCCCACAATTGAATTTCCAATTAGAATTGGAATTTACATAATTTGTGTGGGGTCAGTTTATAAATTGTGCATTACTTAGATCTAAGAGCAACTCTGAAGAGTCGCATCATCAAAATTGGTTCCAAAAGAAAAAATTTTCATGCAAAATTATTTGATTCTTGAGCCATCCAGTAAGGAGTTAACTGAATGACCAAAGCATCAGTTGTTTCCACTTCTTTGATCCCCTTTCTTTTTTTTTTTTGAAAAGAAGAAAATATATTATAAGATTAAAGGTTACATGAAATAAATGAGGGAATATGATCCCTCCACAGACCCGCAATCTGACTATTGCAGGTAAATCTTGCTACTCGATGAGCAGCAGCATTACAAACTCTTGGTTCGAACTGGAGCCTAACCGAGCCCAAAAAATGAAATGCATTTTTAATATCTCCTACCATCCAACACACTTCTTTTAAGCTAGAGATCTTCCATGAAATTAGATTCACCACATTTTGGGCGTCTGACTCAATAATAACTTTTGAAAGACCAATTTCTTTAGCACAATCCACCCCAAACATAACAGTTTCTGCATCTGCAATCTCCGCATCTTCATGTATGTGGGCTGCCTGTCTTCGAGAGGTCTCGAGCAAATAAGATGAAGATGAACCCACTGAAATGTGTCTTCAATGTTTCAGCTGGTACATTTTTGGGATTCGTTTTCCATCGGAACAAAATAGAGGTTGCCCATTCGAAGATAAGGCTTGACGAAGTTGAGAGATTTTTCAAATTGGATTTTACGTTTCACTCTTCAATATGGAAAAATGATTTGTCTCTCTTCAAATATTATTATATAATATTTTATTTCTCTCTACTTTATTATAATGGTGGTGGTTGGACTTACTAATAACTATTTATGTATTAAAATAATATAAATAAAGTAAATATCATTTAATTTGATATAAATAATATAAATTTATTTACATTATTTCTCTTCTATTAATATAATATAATTTTTTATGCACATCATTTTCATCATTACTTATAATTAATTATATATAAAAATCATATAACTAAAGTGGGATCATTCAATTTGATTAAAATAATGTAACATTAATTTTATTTGAAGAGTCTTTTGGAAAATAATTTTTTTTTTCCACTCTTCAATTTGTTAAATAAGTATTTGAAAAGTAAAATTAGAAGCGGCTTTTGGAGTTGCTCAAATTTAGTCAATTTAGATAGAAATATGGTCGATTAGGTTAGGTCAATGATACATTATGTTCAAAAGAGGTTTGTACTAAATGACATTTCCTAGGTCGATAATTAGGTCAACATTGTAGATTAAAAAAAAAAAGGACTTTATTTAGGGATTGCAAAAGTAATTGGGGGAAATCATAACCTGAGGTGACTTTTACTTGAATTCATCTCAATTTTACAGTTTTTGCACTTAAATTCTCATAATTAAAACACTTATCTAGATAAGTCTTTATGATCCAAAATAGTTTCTTTAGGACGGGTGGTCTTCCTCAGTTGATTTGTGAATAGTACGACTACTGTAAACATGATGTGTGCAGCTGATCCCAGCCATGGTAAGTACTTGACTGCCTCAGCTATATTCCGAGGCTAAATGAGAACTAAGGAGGTTGATGAGCAAATGATCAATGTACAAAACAAAAACTCTTCATCGACATTTATGGGGGGATTCAACGTCTATTCAAGAAATGTTTAGGTTTTTTTTTTGGAAAATATTGGAAACTTCGCCGCTAAACCACCTGCCTAGGCTTAAGCGGAGCAGGTAAAACCCCCCGCTGCCCAGGCTCTTACAAAGAAATGCATCTCTGGACATGAAGTAAGAACCTGACAATCAAGTTCTAAGTCATTTGCCACCAAGTTACAGTCCTTGGGGGCATTTTGGTGTGTTAGGGAAAATGCATTTTTGGATTGGTACATAGGGGAGGGCATGGATGAAATGGAGTTTACTGAGGCTGAGAGTAAAATGAATGATTTGGTATCGAGATATCAGCAATATCAAGAGGCAATTGCAGAGGCCGATCAGGAGAATTAAGATGAATTTTATTTAATTTCTTGGCTATGAACATGACACGCTGAGGAATTTGTTATTCGGGTTTTGTTTCTATTTGTGTTTTGATGCTGAATACGGATTCTATCTTGAACGGTTGTAGTAAATTTTTTGATGTGATTATGTTCTGTATTCGGAATCCTGTGTGTGTACAAAAAATGTATTTATAAGCATGTTATATATGTCTCATCTCCCAAATATGTACACAAACTGTGTTTTTTCAGATGATAAAAACAAACACTAGATTAGCACACGATCCTTTTCAACTAATCAGTTATTGTCTGCTTTGGAAGCCTCGCCCAACGATCATATCAGGCGAAACAATCTCTAACTAATTGTGTGGGCTCAACACTTATAAGCACATCTCAATATCATATCCAAACAATGATGCGGGATATTTCAACAGGTAATTAAATAAACGATCACGCGACAGAAGAAAAGCAAGCAAATTAAACTCTAGAGAAGCTAATCTTTTATTCATGTCGTTTAATTTTTGGCTAAATCAGTTAGCTAAAACAAGAAAGAAACTTCCTTGGTATAAACCCAGCTGCCCGGAATTTCTCTGCTGTCTCCTCAACATCTACAAAATCCTCACATCTGTTTGCTTCAGTCATGGCTCTCTTCTCTTCAGCTTCCCTGTGAATTTCTGCTATTTTATTTTTCATTCTCTCTTCATATTTAGCCTTCTTCTTTAGCCATTTTTCCTATTCCACATGAGGATTCCAAGTCACCAAACAAAATGAAAAACATAAAAACCATCATGCTATTCCAAGCTACTGATTCCTTGTTAATAAGTAATGCAAAATCTGTATAAGAGATATTCAACAAGAGTTTTTTTTGGTTAATTATTACCTCAAATCTTTTCAGTTGCACCTCTACTACTGCTTTCTTGCTGTTCTCCCAGGATCCAACGGCAGAGACCCTTTTATATGCCCTGTTTAATAGTGAATGTGTGTTAGAAATTGACTCATATTTAATAATATGTAAACAAATTGGTTAGTTGTTGGAGCGAACGCGCTCTAAGCCTGTGTCATAGCGGAGCAGGTAAGAAGCATTGCGGTTCGATATATGAGAGTTTTCAGGAAACAGTAATAAAATTTGCAGATGTACAATGGATTTGAACATGTTGTCGAACTACTTAAATCTCTATTTTTCTCTTTTTCTTATTCTCTCTGCATTTATAATTCATTCATACGTTTCGTTAAATTGATGAAATCAGACATAGAAGTTCACCATGGAGAAGGGAAATGAGATCACCATGGAATCAAGTAGTTAAAATTTGATAAATACATAATCTTACTTTGTTTCTGCTTTGGCCTTTTCATGTTCTTCCCAAGCTTTAATTAAAGCCAAACTTTTCTCCTTTATTAGCTGTGCAAGCACAGCATCTGGAATCAAAAATATTAGAAGATATCAAGCCTATAACCTCTCAAAAAATTTATCAAATTGTAAAAACCGAATATACCTTTGTCAACAGAATCTCCTGAACTTTTCTGAACAGCAGGATCTGGAACTTCTGCTACATCAAAATCCAAAATAGTTAGAATAAAAGCAAATTCCAAAGATGCTACATACTTAATACTTTTGCTAGGCCTATACAAACTCTACTAAAAAGGATCAACTTTGTGCCCATAATTCTCTTAAGATACAAGGGTACCATTTCTTTCAATGCTCTTCATCTTCTTCAAAAAAATTAAATTCTACATAAGGGTTACACTTACCTAAATTTTACAATTTGGCCATGCAATCATGAATTACACCTTTTGCTACATAAGGGTTACACTTACATATATAAATAAAAACATAAAGAACAAACACTTACGCTGAGTAAATGGGTTAATAAATGGTTGTTCTTTAATAGGATCAAATTCTTCAGGTGTTTTGGCCAATGCAGATGATGATCCTGCTCCTGCAGGTTCAGGTTCAGGTTTCTTGGGATCCTCATCTCCCATAACGTATTGTTTTAGCTTAGCCAGAGAGACTCAAAATAAAAATAAATAAATAACACAAGCCAAATTTTAGCAACAGTTACAAAAATGGAAGCTTAGCAAAAGAGAGAGAGAGATATCAAGCAGAATTGGTGGTGGTGGTGGGTAAATTAAAGATAATCAAACAGAAACAGTTTGAGTTGGGTCAATGGTTCATATTATTATTATTAGTTTATATTTGCTTACTTTGGACTTCCCAATCCAATTGAAAGTGACTGCTTATATTAAATGTATATAAAGGTGTTTCAGGAATAATCGACACAAACGGTTGGTTGGGTTCTAAATTTTAACTTAAAATTAAGATTTTTAAATTTAAAGAAATTTCAATTTTAAGTGTATAATATGAATTTTATATTATCGGGAGGAGGTTCTGTTTTAAAAACTCGCCCAATGACCCTTATAATTTAGGACAACTCGGGACCGTTCAGGAATATTCACGAAACTTCTATATCAATTTTCAATTTAATTCTAATGCGTTAATCATGTTGTTTAAGAAAGATAAATGCTTAATTACATTCAATTCAAAATCTTATCCAGAAAGATCATCAAATGCAAGACTGAAGAGTGAAGACTGATTTGTTTATTAACATTGAAAGTAAAGCCTAAGATCTTGCATACAGATTACAGGATCATTGGCATTATCTCAAAATCTTTGTCACCCATGTGTCGAGTTAAATTATGCCGTGTGTCCAACCACTACAACAAATGTTACTTTTAGCGTCGAAAAAGAATTTGATGCTAAAAATAAATTTTAGCGTCGAAAATCAATATTCAACGTTAAAAGATTAGTTTTTTTGCGTCGAAAATTATTTCGACGCAAAAGGTTTGACATTAAGCGTCGAAATTACCATTTTACGTTGAAAATAATATATCCATGCTAAAATTCATATATTTTGCGTCGATATTTTTTTCGACGCTAAATGATTCTTACAACCCCTGAACCACCAACAATCTCATTACCCTTTAGGATTGAAAATATTGTTCGACGCTAAAAGTTTAACATTTAGCGTCGAAAATTTCTATTTTGACATTAAATTGTTGTTATAAGTCTAAAACCACCGACACTCCTCATTCTTCTTTCTCCTCTACTCTTTCTTTTCTCTATAATTTTTTCTCAAAACTTTCCTACAAATCATCAAACAAAACTCCAATTTTTCACAAGGTAACTTTTATTCTCTTTTTTATTAAATCATAACTCTTTATTTTTCTTTATATTTGAATCACTCTCACTTAATTTAAGTTTAATCTCTCTCAAAAATTCGGGTTCTAATTTTTTGTAATTATCTTTATTATATTCATTGTGTTAGTTAGTTAATTTATTGTTAGTTGATTATGATGCATATATGTGAGATTAATTAGTTTGTTTTGTAATTAATTAATTATGTGCATGCTTAAATTAATTAATAGATTAATTAATTAATTAATTAATGAGTGATATTGATGAGTTTAATATAATGTTTAATAATTATAATTTAATTATATAAAAATAAAGATATAATTTTTTATAATGTCTAATAATATCCCAACCACCACATGGGGAAGAGTAACATGAATTTTAGGACAAAAGTCAATGAAATCGATATTCGACGAATATGGACTTTGGAGGCTCCACAGCACAAGCCAAATTGTATAGAGGAGCAAGACTGAACATTCTTGTGTGAGTTCTGGTCGAGCGACAAACACAAGGTAATTTTTAAAATAATACGAAACTAATAATTCTCTTTGTCGTTGTTACTGACAATGTTGTTAAATGCAGAATAAATATCACGCAAACGTGGAGAATCGCAGTCACCTGCGTTTCAACCATCGTGGAGACTCCAAGTCATTTTCCCAATATTGTGCCAAACATTATGAGGTAAACATATCATAAACTGTTTTTTAACATTTCATTAATTTTACTAACACTAATAACCACTTTATACTTTTTTGCAGAGTAGCACAGGTGATGTGCATTCATTTTCGGAGTTTTTCCAAGTGACGCACTATAGTGAGAAGAAGAAATGGATCAATGAACACTACAAGAAAACTGTGAATTAGAGACGGACATATTCGTCGCTAATCCGTCGCTACTGGACAGTTAGCGACGGAATAGAGACGGACAAATTCGGTCTATATTCTGTTGGTCACTAAAGAATAACGACGGGAATAAATCATCTGTAGCTAAAATTAGCGATGAAATTTTATTCCGTCTCTAAATAGAAACAGCTTTAGAGACGGAAAATTTCATCTCTAATTAGATACGGTAAATTTCATCGCTAATTAGCGACGAAATGTTCTGTCGCTACATAGAGACGAAAATTATGTCTCTAATGAGGTCGCTAAAATTTGTCTCTATTTAGAAACGGAAAGTCCGTCTCTAATTTCTGTTTCTAATTTCCTAGCAAATTTTTTTAAAAATAAAATTGTTATTTTTTACTGGGTTCCTCACTGTTTTCTTGAATTTTCACAGCTACTGATGAATTTTCCGTTTCAGGGTTTTTGGCTTCCACGATTTTACGTTTTTTAGGCGATGAAGAAATGGGTTTCTCCCGTCGTTAAATTCCGTAGCTAATATTGTAATCCATTTCAATTCCATCGCTATTCCATTTCGCGGAGTTTTCTGTCGCTAATTCTGTATTTTCTTGTTCTTCAAAGAAGCTGAATGCTACTACGTAAATTTTAGTATTTAAAATAAATTTAATAAATTTTTAAATTTAATTTTTTTTTCTTTTCAAGTTCGAACATTAACTTCAATTTTTTTTAAACAAAACAAAATGGTGGAGATCCAACGACAGGCTCAGGAGATGGGTCTGACCCTCTACCAGATGAGAAATTGATTTTCAAGAACCAGAGCATACAACATCGAACTTGACACTCGTAAGAAGCTGACATCATCTGGACGGACTACTGTTTCTTCTCCTACTCAGCTGTGCCTTCAAGAACTTTCAGGTAGATGTTGGAGGTCTCACTCGGTCAGATTGTATCGGTCTCGACCGTATCTCCATCACAGCAGTTGTGATTGTTAATAAACCATGTATTTATTTTATTTAATAAAATTTAATTATAAATTTAATTTATTTTTATATTTTAATTTATTTTTAAATTTATAAGAACAAAAATAATG
The DNA here is from genome assembly GCA_019454045.1 of Zanthoxylum bungeanum. Lineage (NCBI taxonomy): Eukaryota > Viridiplantae > Streptophyta > Magnoliopsida > Sapindales > Rutaceae > Zanthoxylum > Zanthoxylum bungeanum. The sequence goes on from SKCR01028251.1 coordinate 356,834, forward strand.
ATTAGAATAAAAAAAAATTTTACTATTATTCAGTACAATTATTTTTATTATAATAATATTTTTCAAAAAAATCTGAATGTTTCGAACCTAAAGATTCTTTAATAATAATTTTATTATACACTTTAGCGTCGAAGTATTCGATGCTAAAAGTAATAAAATAATATTTGTATTTTAATAATAATATTTCACTTTCAGCGTCGAAATTTTCGACGCAAAAAGAAAAAATAAATAAGTTTTTTTATTAATTATAAAATTATTTGGCGTCGAAAATATTTGTCGCCAAACACGTGATTTAGCATTAAAAACGATTTCGACGCTACAGGTCTCAAATTTATCGTCGAAAATATTTTTACATAAAATATTGTACTTTAATTTCCACGCTAATAGTCTTTCTCGTCTATATTTTGGCGTCAACAATTTACATCGAAAATATTCGACGCTAATGATCTTTAGCATCAATAGACGTTCTTTTAGCGTCAATATTTTTCGACGTTAAAAATCTTGTTTTTTGTAGTGAATGACAAAAAATCTCAAATTTGATTCGGGATCACATAATGAAAGGTATATGATTCGGGAAGATTATTAATATAGAAAAGATAATGATTAATAGGTTTTAGTTATTTATTATTTTTGGAAATTAAAGTTATAATTGTGATTAACTCCCGTAGTTGTGTAAGATATTCTCTTTATGTGCATTATGCAATTCACTAACATCTCACTCTTATTAATTTTTATTGAAATAAAAAATAATTCACTTATGGAATTATATCTTTATTGACCAAAGAAGCATTTGTTGGACTAAAATACCCTTATCGTCTTCAATAGCCTAGCTAATTGTTGTGATTAAACACACAAAAATAGAGGATAATTTCAGAGAAAACTCTTCTTTTATATACCCACAAAAGAATTACAAAGCTTCCAATACAAGCTTTACAAAAAACTCTCACCAATCACTCTCACTACACTTTCACACATTTAGGGATATCTAACTTATGATTTTTGGGCTCCTTATATAGTGCTCAAACCGCGTGAACAGTGCCACGCGGTTTGAGCAAGCTGTCACCAAGCTTGCAATGGTTGGCATGGCTGGCAAAGATCAAATCATGCTTTCGGTGCATGATTTGATCATTTGCTGTCTTCAACAAATCTCCCCCTCGGTGAAGATTTCCCAAAATCTGAGCCGACCATCAATCACCCAAATCCGGATCCTCCAAAGGATCCTCCCCTAGCTACATCTGTATGACTGCCTACGTACCCTGAGTTGGGATCAAGCCAATCGTAGTTCTCTGAATCAAGGCAGATGTCTCCAATACCGACGGCTTTGGACTGTCCGTCATTCCCCATCCTTACAGCACCGTAGTCTCCTGGTGTGTAAGATGAAAAGAAGTCTCTGCGAGATGTGGCGTGTATGGAGGCGCCACTATCTATCACCCAACTGGTCTCGTGGCTGGCAAGATTCACAACAGCTTCTTCATACATTATGCAAAATTCTTTGGAGGTTTTCTCGGTGGTAGTAGCAACTCTTTCTTGATTAGAGTCACCATCTCTCCTGGACTGCTCGTTCTTCAACTTGTAGCAATCCCGCTTCATATGGCCTTTCTTTTTGCAGTGATAGCACTCAATATCTCTAGTTCTTGACTTACCTCGGTTCTTGTCTGATCTCCCTGGGCCTCGGCTTTTACTCCTCCCCATTCTGTTGTTCTTTTCTGTCACTAGAGCTTCTGAGGTTGAGGTTGATGCTGACTCCTGCATTCTCGTCCTCTTTTCTTCCTCGAAGATCCTGGTCTTTGCCATCTCCATAGTGACTTTCCCATCTGCGGCTGAATTTATCACCGTAGATCTGAACGTTTCCCAAGATTCTGGTAACGTATTAAGGAGTATTAAGCCATTTACCTCATCTCCGAAGTCTATGCCCAATCCAGACAATTCCTTCATGGTTCCGAGGAAATCGTTGATATGGTCCGCCACAGTTGTACCTTCCTGGTATTTCAAACCCATCATCTTCTTGATGTAGTACAGCTTGTTGTTTCCAGTCTTTGCTCGGAAAAGCTCCTCCAGCTTTCCCCATAAGACACGTGCATTTGTTTCTTCACTGACATGGTTCACGATACTGTCGTCGATCCACTGACGAATAGTACTGCATGTTTTCTGGTGAAGATTAGCCCACTTTCCATCGGTCATTCCTTCTGGTTTCTGCTCCAGAAACACCGATCCATCATAGTCCTTCACATACAGAAGGTCTTTCATCCTTCCTCTCCATGTGAAATAGTTTGTACTGGTTAACAAAATCATTTTTCCGTTGCTCCCCTCCATCATAAAAATTCTAAGCAGAATTTCAAAAAACGGACCTCACCGTTGCGTCCGGAATGGTCGAAAATGGTGGAAATGACACTTCGTTTGTCAAAATCCGACACAGGGACCAAATTACAAATTCCAGAAATTACAGGGGTTAAAGTGAATTTCCGAAAGTTCAGGGGCCAAAGTGCAATTACGGAAAACTTCAGGGACTAATATGCAATTTACAAAAAGTCCAGGGACTAAATTGAAAATTTCTGAAAGTATAGGGGCTAAATTGTAATTTCCAGAAAGTTCAGGGACCTATCTGAAATTTACCATGCACCGCTGACGTGGCACTGCTGATGTGGCAAATGCTGACGTGGCAGATGACGTGTCTGCTGACTGGATGACACGTGTCTGCTGACTGTGTTGCTGACGTGTCCTGCTGACTGGGCTGCTGACTGTGCAGGACCTGCTGACGTGGCGGCTGACTGGACGCTGACGTGTCGCTGACTCAGCGTCTTCAACCTTCGGCTGGCGCGTGGAGGCGCGTGTCTGCGAGTGGAGCGCGTGACGTGCTCTCTGACCTGCGCGTGCGGCGTCTTCCTTGCTCCGTTTGGTCGCCGCGAAATACCACCGTGCTCGTCTCGCCGTGAAACGTCTGATGGTATGCTCAAAATCGATTTTCGACAACTTTTGTCGGAATCGACTTTCTGAACCGAACCTCTGTTACTGAGTTTCGGGATCCCTCCGAGTAACCTTAGCTCTGATACCACTTGTTGTGATTAAACACACAAAAATAGAGGATAATTTGAGAGAAAACTCTTCTTTTATATACCCACAAAAGAATTACAAAGCTTCCAATACAAGCTTTACAAAAAACTCTCACCAATCACTCTCACTACACTTTCACACATTTAGGGATATCTAACTTATGATTTTTGGGCTCCTTATATAGTGCTCAAACAGCGTGAACAGTGCCACGCGGTTTGAGCAAGCTGTCACCAAGCTTGCAATGGTTGGCATGGCTGGCAAAGATCAAATCATGCTTTCGGTGCATGATTTGATCATTTGCTGTCTTCAACACTAATAAATTCTGTCTTTCACTTGCAGGTTGACATGACAACACGTCTCTCTCTAGTTAATTGGCAAACACAACAAACCCAAAAGAATAAGCCAAAAACACAAAAATGAGTACATCTAATTTTACTTTAATCAAGTTTGTTTTTATTTGAAAATTTTAAAAAAATAGGTGTGAAATCATTATGTTGCAGGTTGCCTCGAGTAAGGGTGACAAAACGAATCAATGAATCGAATTTATATCGAATCAAAATATGATGGATTCGTATTCGATTCGTTTATTAAACAAATCATAATATTATGATTCGTATTCGATTCGTTTATTAAACGAATCGAATACAAATATTCATTTAGTCATGATATTAGTTAATAATATAATTTACCATAATTGATTTACATTAATTCTTCATAAATATATACATATGAAATATGTAATTAATATATTTACTAAAAATATCTCACCAATATCAAAAATATTATTTTTTTCTATGGTAATTAGCCATAATTTCTCGAATTTTAATTGAAAAATAACAAAAACTAGTAGAAAAAAAATAATAAAACGAATCAATGAGCTTAAATTCGTATTCGATTCGTTTAATAAACGAATCGAATCGAATTGACTCATTTATTAAATGAATCTATTTTTTCAAATCTATATTCGCTTTAAAGCGAATTAAATCGAACGAATAAATGAATCCTGACCCAAATTATCACCTCTAGTCTCGGGTGTCCGCACAAAACCTTGGGCGATTGTTTTAGAGTTTGTTTTTATTTGAAAAAATTAAAAAATAAGTGTGAAATCATTATGTGGAAGGTCGCCCAGGCACTCGCTCTCGGGTGCCCGCACAAAAGCTTAGGCGATCGCTTTTGAGTGTTCGTACGGAAACTTGGGTGCCTGTGCGGAAGCTCGAACTGTCCACTTGTAAATTTTCTCAGATTTAATCTTTTTCTTAGAAAAACAGGTTTTCCCCTAATTAATTTCAATTTCCAATATTTTTCATCATGTTTCCCAACTTAATAAATCATGCAAAACTATCATATAAACAAAAGAAAGAAAGAAAATGGGTTGATTATTGGGTATTTACGATTTGGAATGGAAGAGTTGTATTTAATCATTAAACATACTTCTCAAAATCAATATTTCTTTTTTAGCCTCATCAATCATGTAAGATTGGTGACCCTGCAGAATTTGGATATAATACAAGTTAAAAAAAAAAATTACAAAATGAAAATAGAACCCAAAAAAAAAAAAAAAAAAACTCCTCTTGATCATGTTGTGATTAATTTTGAAGGGCTTTTTAGTGTCAGAGTCTTCGATTCATTAATCCATAAACAGTCACAAGAGCCATGATGAAAGAGTGATCCACATAAGGCTCCACCACCAAAGTTAACACATCATCTCCCAATAACTCACCGGAACTTGTCAGCTTTCTCGCCGCCTCTGCTACACCAACTCCTCCTCCTCTATAGTCTACAATCTTGAATAACAATAACGATTTACCAGCAGCCATGGCTTTTATTTTATAGCAAGCAGCAGCTGTAGCTTCATCAACATTATTGGACAAAAGGGTAATCTCACCTTTCTTTGTAACTTGAAATGTAGGTTTCTTTGTATTATCGCCTTTATAAACCGTCCATCTTCCGAAAACTTTGATTCTACGAAGTATTGTGAAGAGAACTTTGCCTCTGACATCCATTAGATAAACTTCGTCGCTGCCTTTGTTGTCGTAATTGTCTATACGGTAGACAACGTCGCCGTTTTGATTGAAGACAGTGCATCCGTTGCCTTGCATCACAAGGGACTTCATCCATACGGTGAATGAGGCTCTTTTTGAAGTGACATGATGATGATGAGAGGAATTAGAGGCATTTGGGAGAGGATGATCATGAACCTCGGCCATTTTGAGAGAGAGATATTGTATTGGCCTTTGAAGACTTGAGATAGTTGTTGCTAAAGAGAGACCTTGGAGATGTTTAAATAGCTAAAAAATGATGTTTGGTTTAATAATTAAGGCAGAAATTGGGAAGAAACTTCAAGTCTTTTTGTACAACATTTTGCACATTAGATTCCATCACGTTTATTGTATGCATATTGCATAACATGGACGGTCCTGAATCTTCATCGATAAAAATGAGATTTTTTTTGTTGAATTTTTTAATACGATGGATAAATTTGGGGGTCCCAGCCACACGCAAGTCTTATATTTTGAATTATAATTGATTGATGAGATTGATTTATCATCGTTGATGGTCGAATTAGATTCACTTCATGTTGTTCAACTTATACCATATGTTGCAGTTAGAGGTGCCCAAGGTTCCGGTTCCAATCGGTTCCAATTCCGATTCCGGAACCGAACCAGAACCTGACTGGACCGAACCGCTGTAGCGGATGCTCTTGTGAAGACTTTCCAAGCCACCTTTGTTTGTTACTTTTGAGATTTGTTTTCTGATTTATAAGATATATTATTAAAAAAAAATATTAGTTTTATTACTTAAATTTCTATGTTTAGATTCTTTTCTTTGTTTTTGAAAACTTTCGAAATACTTGTTGACGGTGGATTTTAGTCTCAGGGCAATACGGGAATATCGCCTCCGAGGGAATCCTCCCTCAATAGTGAATTTGTTTGGTTATGGGGGACCAAAAGCAAACTTAGCAAAAGACAGATAAATGCACCAATCAACAAGGAGATTTAACGTGGTTCGGCGGATCTTGGTCCGACCTACGTCCACGGGAACAAACAGGATGATACTTTTTATTACTGAAATATGCTTCTCGGGTCTTTTTTGTGTTTACAAGTCAGAGCTTGATGATTCTGATGCCCACTTTTAACCTTCAACTTGTTCTCCACCTTACCTATGCTCTACCCTCCTATTTATAATAGTGTAGAAATCATATTCCTATTTGTACAAGAATTTCCTAGTTGAAACAATTTCGTTTCCCATAAGGATTCCTAGTCAAAACTGTTCTCTTTTCCCATAAGGATTCCTAATCAAAACTACATTTACTTCATTTATCCTATTAGGATATTAACTCACCAGTTTTCCTCATGAAAATAGGATAACTTGTCATCTTATCCACAAGGATAGGGTATTATCTTCAGGAGCACGCCTCGCTATATGGTCGGTCTTCATGAGGTCGGTCACAATAGTTTTTTGTACTGAGAGTGCTGCTGTCGACCTGATAATTGCCCGGTCATCCAATCTTTAAGTGGTCGGGTTAACGATCTTAAGTGCTCGGCCCCTGACTCATGTGGTCGGGTCGGTATTAATGATCCGGACCAATAAGGGAATTACCCTTTTACCCCTGTCGTGCTGCTTAAATGACATAGTGCCCGGAAAACACCATCAACATCTGTCCCCTAGTTCTCGGTTCCAACGAGTATACAAGTTGGTGTCAGGAACTATAAAAAGATGGTGTGCTGATCGCCTTGCTGGTGGTCGCTCCAGAAATCACAGAGAAAAACGCATTGGCTGCAAATCTGGTCATTCATGCCACCTTCATGTGCTCAGTCAACGAGGATCCCGATATCTACCCGTGGAGGCAATGCTTTGCCCTTATGCTGACGACGACCGACTCGGTGTGACGTAGCCCGACCCCGAGCTGAGATGAATACTTGGCCCTGGGGGAATGTTACGTCCCCAGACCAAAAAAGACGGACTCGGTGGGACGTAACCCGACCCCGAGCTGAGATGAATACTTGGCCCTGGGGGAATGTTACGTCCCCAGACCAAAAGAACGGACTCGGTGGGACGTAGCCCGACCCCGAGCTGAGATGAATACTTGGCCCTGGGGGAATGTTACGTCCCCAGACCAAAAAAGACGGACTCGGTGGGACGTAACCCGACCCCGAGCTGAGATGAATACTTGGCCCTGGGGGAATGTTACGTCCCCAGACCAAAAAGACGGACTCGGTGGGACGTAACCCGACCCCGAGCTGAGAGAAACCAAGTGACCTCGGCGGAACGAATCCAGCCCCGAGCCGAATAAACAAGTGGCCTCGGCGGAACGAATACAGCCCCGAGCCGAATAATCCAAGTGGCCTTGGCGGAACGAATCCAGCCCCGAGCCAGGTAATCCAAGTGGCCTTGGCGGAACGAATCCAGCCCCGAGCCAGGTAATTCAAGCGGTCTCGGCGGAACGAAATCCAACCCCGAGCCGAATAAACAAGTGGCCTTGGCGGAACGAATCCAGCCCCGAGCCAGGTAATCCAAGTGGCCTTGGCGGAACGAATCCAGCCCCGAGCCAGGTAATCCAGCGGTCTCGGCGGAACGAAATCCAGCCCCGAGCCGAATAAACATCGGCCTCGGCGGTACAAGAGCAGACCCGAGCTAGGAAGAAACATCGATCTCGGCGGTACAAGAGCAGACCCGAGCTAGGAAGAAACATCGATCTCGGCGGTACAAGAGCAGACCCGAGCTAGGAAGAAACATCGATCTCGGCGGTACAAGAGCAGACCCGAGTCGGAAAGAAACATCGGTCTCGGCGGTACAAGAGCAGACCCGAGCTAGGAAGAAACATCGATCTCGGCGGTACAAGAGCAGACCCGAGTCGGAAAGAAACATCGGTCTCGGCGGTACAAGAGCAGACCCGAGCCAGGAAGAAACATCGATCTCGGCGGTACAAGAGCAGACCCGAGTCGGAAAGAAACATCGGTCTCGGCGGTACAAGAGCAGACCCGAGCCGGAAGGAAACATCGGTCTCGGCGGTACAAGAGCAGACCCGAGCCGGAAAGAGACATCGGTCTCGGCGGTACAAGAGCAGACCCGAGCCGGAAGGAAACATCGGTCTCGGCGGTACAAGAGCAGACCCGAGCCGGAAAGAAACATCGGTCTCGGCGGTACAAGAGCAGACCCGAGCCGGAAAGAAACATCGATCTCGGCGGTACAAGAGCAGACCCGAGTCGGAAAGAAACATCGGTCTCGGCGGTACAAGAGCAGACCCGAGCCAGGAAGAAACATCGATCTCGGCGGTACAAGAGCAGACCCGAGTCGGAAAGAAACATCGGTCTCGGCGGTACAAGAGCAGACCCGAGCCGGAAGGAAACATCGGTCTCGGCGGTACAAGAGCAGACCCGAGCCGGAAAGAGACATCGGTCTCGGCGGTACAAGAGCAGACCCGAGCCGGAAGGAAACATCGGTCTCGGCGGTACAAGAGCAGACCCGAGCCGGAAAGAAACATCGGTCTCGGCGGTACAAGAGCAGACCCGAGCCGGAAAGAAACATCGATCTCGGCGGTACAAGAGCAGACCCGAGTCGGAAAGAAACATCGGTCTCGGCGGTACAAGAGCAGACCCGAGCCAGGAAGAAACATCGATCTCGGCGGTACAAGAGCAGACCCGAGTCGGAAAGAAACATCGGTCTCGGCGGTACAAGAGCAGACCCGAGCCGGAAGGAAACATCGGTCTCGGCGGTACAAGAGCAGACCCGAGCCGGAAGGAAACATCGGTATCGGCGGTACAAGAGCAGACCCGAGCCGGAAAGAGACATCGGTCTCGGCGGTACAAGAGCAGACCCGAGCCGTAAAACATATATCAAAACCATTGTGTGAGCCATAACAAACAAGCATAATCAAATGTCAACCTAAGTTAGAAGAGGTTTTACTTACCTTTTTGGGGATCCGTTGCCTTTCTTGCAACTCTACGAGGGTCACTACAAGCAATGCTATTCTTAATACATCATTTCTGCATCTCAGCATTCCACGCATCTGACCGGATGACTTCCGCTATCAACTTGGTCGACCTCAAAAGCCGAATGGTCTATGCACACACTGAGATAGCCTTCTTTCACCAAGTCTTCCACCTGCTCCCGCAAGTCTCTGCACCCATTCGTGGCATGTCCCCTTACGTCATGGTAGATACAGTATGCCCTACTATTTCCCTCCTTAATCGGGAGCCTCCTCAAATTAGGCTCGGCCAACAGACCTTTATCCTGGATTTCCCGAACTATCTGGTGAAATCCCTGACGATCGGTGATTTCCATCTTCTGCCATCATCTTACTACGCAAGCCGCTTTTTGTTCTTTCCCCACAGACGGCGCCAACTGTTGACGGTGGATTTTAGTCTCAGGGCAATACGGGAATATCGCCTCCGAGGGAATCCTCCCTCAATAGTGAATTTGTTTGGTTATGGGGGACCAAAAGCAAACTTAGCAAAAGACAGATAAATGCACCAATTAACAAGGAGATTTAACGTGGTTCGGCGGATCTTGGTCCGACCTACGTCCACGGGAACAAACAGGATGATACTTTTTATTACTGAAATATGCTTCTCGGATCTTTTTTGTGTTTACAAGTCAGAGCTTGATGATTCTGATGCCCACTTTTAACCTTCAACTTGTTCTCCACCTTACCTATGCTCTACCCTCCTATTTATAATAGTGTAGAAATCATATTCCTATTTGTACAAGAATTTCCTAGTTGAAACAATTTCGTTTCCCATAAGGATTCCTAGTCAAAACTGTTCCCTTTTCCCATAAGGATTCCTAATCAAAACTACATTTACTTCATTTATCCTATTAGGATATTAACTCACCAGTTTTCCTCATGAAAATAAGATAACTTGTCATCTTATCCACAAGGATAGGGTATTATCTTCAGGAGCACGCCTCGCTATATGGTCGGTCTTCATGAGGTCGGTCACAATAGTTTTTTGTACTGAGAGTGCTGCTGTCGACCTGATAATTGCCCGGTCATCCAATCTTTAAGTGGTCGGGTTAACGATCTTAAGTGCTCGGCCCCTGACTCATGTGGTCGGGTCGGTATTAATGATCCGGACCAATAAGGGAATTACCCTTTTACCCCTGTCGTGCTGCTTAAATGACATAGTGCCCGGAAAACACCATCAACAACTTAGGGCACGAATATTCTGAGGGCCACTCCTTGATTTTGTGGATGATTAATTAATGTCAATGACACGGCGTATAGGAACCTTATATTATGAAAGATGAAGGAGATCTTCTCATTTATTTTTTGGTGGTGTATGATTCAAGATCTCACCTTGAAGTCCTGGGTTTGAATCTATGAAGTACGTTTCTTATAAGAGTTTGTGACAGCCGGGAATTTTAACTGTTCCGTTTAAGTCTGGAATGACTGATTTGGCGGTGGAGTTATTATGACCTTTAGTTTTATGGACATGGTTAGTTCTTGTGAGAAAAGAAGTTTCGACTCTTTTAAATTACATCACGTTTTTCTTATGCATATATGTAGGGCTATAGAGAAGAATAATATAAGGCCATTATTCAATGACATAGGAACTTGCATTATTGTAGTATATATATTTGAATTGGTTAATAATATATGTGAACGATACATTATTTATTGTAACATTAAAAAAAAAAAAAAAAAAAAAAAAAAAAAAAAAAAAAAAAACACTTCAAGTTTCATATATTCAATCATTTATCAAAATCAAATTAATGCTAATCATTCATTTAAATGGATTTTTTTAATAGTTTAGCCTATAATATAAACGAAATTGAGTTTGCTTATTCAGTACTTGCTTGTAACTTCACAAGATCAGTGATATTGTTTTATCTGATCATAACATGCAAGCAAACTCTCTTAGGTTAATTAAAACTCAAATAATTTATGAAAAATGTAATTCCGTCGTAAAACGATTTTTGTAACTAAACTATTTTTCATGAAAATCTTTTTCTCGAAAAATACTTTGTAAAAATGAAAGTCATATGCATGCATGTGATGTGTAAATTTCAAAGTCACTAAAAAAAAGTAAAGTGGATCTGGTGCAGCTTCATTCATGGCAGCATCAAGAGTAGGGATGGTAAAATCGGATTCGATTTGGGTTTGGTAAAAAATTCGTGTTGATTTTGACTAAAAAAGTTTGGGTCGGTTTTAGAAAAAAAAAGCTCGGCCTTGAATATAAATATTAAAAATTATTATTATTTTATTAAATATATCTATATTAATTTTAAATACATAAATTTATAACTACATCTTTAAATCCTAATTCAAAATATCACTAAAAATATTTAAATTTGTAAATTTTTTAAGTATTAAAGTATTTTAAAAAGTTAGTTTTTTATAAAAAATAAAAATAAAAACACATTATTGATTCCGAATCCATAATTTTCACTATTTAAAAAATAACAACAAAATATGTAGTGCACATTAATTATCTGAGGGGAAAAATTTTTACTCATAAAATAAAATCTTGCCTTCACCATCCGCTTATTGACTAAATGAAGTTATTGTATTACAAATATTACAAATATTTATTGGTAATTGGGAAAATCCGAATTTGGCTTAATCTCAGCCCAGCAGACCCTCTCGGCAGACCCACACAGCAGACCCTAAAGAGCGGAGGCAGACATTGGCGAGCGGAGACAGAAATCAGCCACTGACTACTGAAGAGCATACCCTGACGAGGAGGTTCAGACCCTGTTGAGCAAAGTACGTCTGGCGGCAGACCCTGGAGATGCGTCTGACTCTGAAAGCTTTGTGCGTCTGCCTCTGAAATGAGACTCTGAAAGCAGACTCTGATGAAGCTGAAGGCGAGCCTCTGAAAGCGATGAAACTGTTGAAAGCGTCTGCATCGAGCCACTACTTCACTTGCCTCTGCCTCTGACCGAACCACTGCTTCACTTTCCTCTGCCTCTGACCAAACCACTGAAAACGATGAAGCCTCTGACTCTGATAGGAACCGTACCGAACCGAACCACTGCTTCTTTATTCCGAGGCTTGTTGATGTCAACAATCTCCTTAAAACAAATTCGTCCCCTACCGAAAGTGCAGTAGAACGTGAGACGTTTTTTTCCCAGGATGCAACGGAAAACGAACGAGTATGGGCACCACCAAAACCTGTTTCCAATGAACCACAAAAGTGTTTGAACTCTTCTAAAAACAAAAGGAAAACAAAATGCTCTGAAAATCTCTTCTCACTCTCTGTGTTGTATATCACCAAAAAATGAAAATCATAGCCCATTTTAAAGAAATTAACATGTCAATTAAATCACATAAATGGGTGGCATTTCACTTGCAGTAACCACCAAGTTAATTAAATTAATTGTTATGGAACTTCAAAAGGCTTGGAAAAAATAAAGAGACTTGTAAAAATTGGCTGGGTCGGGCCTGCATAATTTGGTCCGGCATTCGTGTACGCAGGACGCGCGGGTGCACACGAGCCTAGCCTGTTTGGATTTTGATTTGCACCCCCCTGCGCGCGCACGTAGAGAGAGCATCTATCCTTATAACTCTTACACATCTACATATGAGTAATCATATATAAGCACAACTTCTCTCTATTAGCTTTCCCATGTGGGACAAGTACATTTCTCTTTATTTTCCAAAACCAATGAGTGAACTTTGAGCAACAATTTCTCATTCACCCAAGCACCATTTTAAGCATATGAATATACCATTTCGAACTACTAACGGAGGAGTATCTGAATCATTCAATAACAACCACTAACACGAAGTGGACCATGCTTAAAATTGTGCCTCAAAATGATTACTCATAAGCATTTTCCAACAATCCCCCACATGAATGAAATTGGCGAAAAAACGTCAAATAAAATTATTTTATAAAATATTTTATTTAGACCTAGAAGAGTTCAACGGTTCAACACCTGCATAGGATAGGTAGGCCTCAGCCTTTGAACATTCCCTTGTGAAAATATATCTCATTTACTGGCTGACAGTGGACACGATGGCATTGAACTGTACTGTCGTTCATGTAAATGGAAAACATTTATCACACAGATGTTTTACCTAACACATCTGAGTTCTCATTATTATGTTTATTTTGGCCATGAACATCAACCTGGTTCTGCGAGAGTTTCTAAGAATTGAGCCCCGTATAATTCCCTTTAAAGCGGCCCCACTTCTCTCTCACATAGGTGATTTCTTATTTAAGAGTATCTCGTAATACTCTGCTCGGATTCCCGACGCATAAGAATCATTAAAAGCCTTTGCTTAACCTCTATCCATACGAGCACCACTGTTTCATTTCACCATAGGAATGGACTAGATGGTAACCCCCATAGTGAACCAATTATGTCTTTTACGAGTAGGTTGTCCCATTGAACCTAGATCTTGGGATCTCCAATCAACAAGGTTGGGTTTTCCTTCGTAATAAACATTTATCTAATGGGCTTTAGTCTCATTCCCCTTGATGATTTCACAACTAAGTCTTTGTTTAACCCTTTGGTTAGCGGATCCGCAATGTTATCCTTTGACTTTACATAGTCAATCGAAATAACTCCAGTAGAGAGTAATTGTCTAACGGTATTGTGTCTACGACGAATATGTCTAGACTTACCATTATACATATTGTTATGTGCCCTTCCAATTGCAGATTGACAATCGCAATGAATGCAAATCGTTGGCACTGCCTTAGGCCAACTTGGAATATCCTATAGAAAATTTCACAGCCATTCTACTTCTTCAGCACATTTATCTAATGCAATGAATTCTGATTCCATTGTAGATCTGGCTATCATAGTCTGTTTGGAGGATTTCCATGATATAGCTGCATCTGCTAGTGTAAACACATAGCCAATAGTAGACTTTGAGTCTTTCATATCAGATATCCAGTTTGCATCACTGTATCATTCGATTATGGCTGGATAGCTATGATAGTGCAACCCATAATTACGAGTAAAACGTAAATACCTGAGTATTCTTACTATTGCCTTCCAGTGATCAACCCATGGATTACTCGTATATCTGCTGAGCTTGTTTACTGTACAGGCTATATCAGGCCTCGTACAACTCGATAAGTACATCAGACTCCCGATCACTCTAGAGTATTCTACTTGAGATATACTATATCCTCTATTCTTTGATAGGTGTAGACTCACATCTAAATGAGTTCTAGCCACAGCAGAATCATCATTGTTGAATTTACCAAGAATCTTGTCCACATAGTGCGACTGATCAAGAATAAGTCCATCTGGACTTCTCGAGAACTTTATTCCCAGAATGACATCTGCTAGACCCATGTCTTTCATGTCAAACTTGGATTTCAGCATATTCTTGGTGGATTTCACTATTTTATCATTACTCCCGACAATCAGTATGTCATCAACGTAGAGACATAAAATGACATAGCCAACTTCTGTCTCTCTGACATAAATACACTTATCACATTCATTGATTGTGAAACCATTTGCCAACATGGTGTCGTCAAACTTTTTATGCCATTGTTTCGGAGCTTGTTTCAATCCATACAAGGATTTTACTAACTTACAGACATCTCTCTTCTTGTCCTGGAGCTATAAAGCCTTCAAGTTGTTCCATGTAGATTTCTTTATCTAAATCTCCATTCAGAAAGGCTGTTTTCACATCCATCTGATGTACCTCAAGATTGCGCAAAGCTGCAATCGCTTGTATCATCCTTATGGAACTTATTCTCGTTACAGGAGAATAAGTATCAAAGTAATCAAGACCTTCACGTTGTCTGTAACCTTTAATTATAAGTCTTGTTTTGTACTTATCAATTGATCCATCTGCCTTCATTTTCCTTTTGAAAATCCACTTGGACCTTAAAGGTTTACATCCTGGAGGAAGATTCACTAACTCCCAGATGTGATTTTGTAAGATGGATTCAATTTCACTATTGATGGCATCTTTCCACAAAGCACCATCAGCTGACCTTACAGCTTCGTTATAGCTTTGAGGATCATTCTCTAGCAAAAATGTCAGAAAATCTGGACCAAATGATTTTTCCGTTCTAGCTCTTTTGCTACGTCTTGGTTCAAGTTCAACAACTTGTTGATCCTCTGGAACATTTATGCGTTCTTGGTCCTGACTATCTTCAATGATAGTCTCATGTGCCCGTTTGTGCACATTTGAATTCGAATTAGTTTTACAGGGAAAAACGTATTCGAAAAATGATGCATTCCTCGACTCCATTATCGTATTCTTGTGAATATCTGGTACATTAGACTCATATACAAAAAATCGATAAGCATTATTGTTATGTGCATATCCTATAAAAACACAATCAACAGTTTTTGGTCATATCTTCACCTTCTTAGGTGGAGGAATGACTACATTGGCAAGACACCCTCACACTCGTAGGAATTTATAGGAAGATACTCTTCATTTCCACATTTCATAAGGAGTTTTCCATGCTTCTTTCTGTGGTACCTTATTTAAAAGGTAATTAGCTGATAAAACAGTTTCTCCCCACATATTCTGAGGTAAGCCAGAGCTGATTAACGTAGCGTTCATAATCTCTTTCAAGGTATGATTCTTTCGTTCTGCAATCCCATTGGATTGAGGTGAATAAGGAGCTGTGGTTTGATGTATGATTCCATTTTGTTCACAAAGTGATTCAAAAGGAAAAACATACTCACCACCACAATCACTTCTTAACTCCTTAATTCTTTTATTCAGTTGGTTCTCAACTTCATTCTTATAGAGAATAAATTTCTCTATAGCTTCGTCCTTGCTTTTCATCAAATACACATAGCAAAATCTTGTGCAATCATCAATAAAGGTAATAAAATATTTATTACCGCCTCTCGATTGTATTGAATTAAAATCACATACATCGGTATGAATGAGATCAAGTGGTTCAGAGTTTCTTTCAATACTATGAAAAGATGATCTAGTTAGTTTTGCCTCAACACAAGTATCACACTTATGTTTGTTATCAATTTTAAAATTGGGAATGTGATTCATGTTATTAATTTCCGCAATGAATTAAAATTAACATGTCCTAATCTACCATGCCATAGATTAGAGTACTCAACAATATAAGCAGAAGAACTGGCTTTATTGATATTCTTGGGTTTAACAATCATTATATTGAGCTTAAAGAGCCCATCAGTTACATACCATTTTCCCACATACATCTCATTTTTAGTCAAAACTACTTTATCAGACTCGAACACCATCCGGAATCCATGCTTGTTCAGAAGCGATCCAGACACAAGATTCTTCTAGGGGTGTTCGCGGTGCGGTTCGGGTCGGTTTTTTCGTTTTTTCCTTCAAACCGCGCGGGTTGGCGGTTTGGGAAATTAGAAACCGAAACCGCAAATTTGATAAGGAAAACCGCGGCGGTTCGGGTTGACGGTTTAGCGGTTTGGGCGGTTTGGATTATAAAACTTTTAAGAAAATTTTATGTGTTTTCACATTATAATTGAAGTAGAACAAATACATAATTTTCATTTATTCATGGTATATTGTCATATGATCATTAAATCTTAGAATATCTATTCCGATAATAATCAAATATAAATATAAAATAAATAAAAATATATGTGTAAGAGACTAAGAGTGATCTAACAAGTGTTGGTTCAAATTATCGGAACCAAATATACAATAAATTCGTGATAGAGGTAGAAGAAACCATATTTCATTCTCAATAATAAGTAACATATCATATCTTTTTTTTTTTTAAAATCCCACTTTCTTTCTCAAATAATATAAAAAATCTTTCAACACAAAACACACGTGTTGTGTATGTGTGTATATATAGATAAAATAAGAAACACATAAAAAAAAAAAAACAATAGTGGTGTTTGTTTTGTGGTCCTTGGTTTTGAAAACGTTTTAAGTCACGGCTCTTAACCTGTTAAGGCTAGGTACCATTAATTTTAAGGGAAACAGTCCTAGCCATTATAACAAAATCTTTCGTATTCTAATTTGCGGTTTGGGCGGTTCGGTGCGGTTCGGTGTGGGTCAAAACCGCGCACCGACCCGAAATTTGTGGTTCGATTCGGTGCGGTTTGAAATCATTTTTTATATTTTTTCAAACCGCGTGGTTCGGTTCGTTGCGGTTTGGTGCGGTTCGCGGTTTGAACCGAAACCGTGTTCACCCATAGATTCTTCCGTATTTCTGGTACATACAGAACATTGTTCAAAGTCAACTCTTTCCCAAATGTCATCTTCAGAATCACCTTTCCTAGACCTTCAATCTCAGATGTTGCTGAATTTCCCATGTATATTTTTCCCCATTACCAACAGGCTCAAATGAAGAAAACATGTTCTTGTCCGAGCACACATGTCGAGTGGCACCAGTGTCAATCCGCCACTCTCTTGGGTTAGAACCCACCAGATTCACCTCAGAAACCACAACAGAAAGGTTAATGTCTGAAACATCTTGAGTCACGTGTTCCATCACATTAGCCTCTTGGTTCTTTTTTCTTCTTCGGCAGTCTGCACTCAGAAGACTTGTGACCCATTTTGTCATAGTTGAAGCATCTTCCTTGAAATTTGGATTTCTTGGAAATTCCTCATTTATGGCCCATCTTTGACCATTTTTTCTTGAGGTTCTTGTTCTTATGGCCATGTTCAACAACATTTGCTTTGGCCTCATGAGTTATCCCTCTCTTGTTAGATACTATGTTATCTTCCTCAATTTTAAGCTTAAGAACCAAGTCTTCAATGCTCATTTCTTTTCGCTTATGCTTTAGATAATTCTTGAAATCTTTCCAACCAGGTGGTAGTTTCTCAATTATCGAGGCTACTTGAAAGGTTTAACTTAAAACCATCCCCTCATCATGAATTTCTGCTAGAATAATCTGCAGTCCTTGTACTTGGCTTAACACAGTTTTGGAATCAACCATCTTAAAATCTAGGAATCGGCCTACGACAAATTTCTTAGTACCGGTATCATCAGTTTTATATTTTTGATCTAAAGATTCCCAAAGCCCTTTTACTGTTTTCATTCCGGCGTACACACTGTACAAGGAATCACTTAGCCCATTCAGCACATAATTCAGACATAGGAATTCAGAATGTTTTCAAGCATCGATGGCACTGATTACTTGAATATCAATCTCACTCTCTTTGGGTACAAGATCATCTTCCTTTAGGAACCTCGCAAGGTTCAACGTGGTCAAGTAGAAAAAAAATTTATGTTGCCACCTTTTGAAATTCTGACCACTGAAATTTTCAGGTTTTTCCGCAGCAGGATTGACATGGCTCACATGTCCAACTGGTTGTCTAGCCATAGTGGCAGCAACACTTTGGCCAGCTACATAGGCTGCCATATTAAGCTTTGGCTGTATCATGTTGGCCAGCCGAAGAGGCTGCCACTGCAATTTGGACAGTCACAGAGGCTGCCACAACATTCTGGCCAGCCGAAGAGGCTGCCACAATCGGATCTACTGTGTTTGGACTGTTTTCCATATCCACAAAGTCGAGATTTGTTTTAAGACTGTATTACAAATATTACAAATATTTATTGGTAATTGGGAAAATCCGAATTTGGCTTAATCTCAGCCCAGCAGACCCTCTCGGCAGACCCACACAGCAGACCCTGGAGAGCGGAGGCAGACACTGGCGAGCGGAGGCAGACACTGGCGAGCGGAGGCAGAAATCAGCCACTGACTACTGAAGAGCATACCCCGACGAGGAGGTTCAGACCCTGTTGAGCAAAGTACGTCTGGCGGCAGACCCTGGAGATGCGTCTGACTCTGAAAGCTTTGTGTGTCTGCCTCTGAAATGAGACTCTGAAAGCAGACTCTGATGAAGCTGAAGGCGAGCCTCTGAAAGCGATGAAACTGTTGAAAGCGTGTGCACCGAACCACTGCTTCACTTGCCTCTGGCTCTGACCGAACCACTGCTTCACTTTCCTCTACCTCTGACCGAACCACTGAAAGCGATGAAGCCTCTGACTCTGATAGGAACCGTACCGAACCGAACCACTGCTTCTTTCTTCTGAGGCTTGTTGATGTCAACAATCTCCTTAAAATTAATTCGTCCTCTACCGAAAGTGCAGTAGAACGTGAGACGTTTGTTTCCCATGATGCAACGGAAAATGAACGAGTATGGGCACCACCAAAACCTATTTCCAACGAACCACAAAAGTGTTTGAACTCTTCTAAAAATAAAAGGAAAACAAAATGCTCTGAAAATCTCTTCTCACTCTCTGTGTTGTATATCATCAAAAAATGAAAATCACAGCCCATTTTAAAGAAATTAACATGCCAATTAAATCACATAAATGGGTGGCCTTTCACTTGCAGTAACCACCAAGTTAATTAAATTAATTGTTATGGAACTTCAAAAGGCTTGGAAAAAATAAAGAGACTTGCAAAAATTGGCTGGGCCGGGCTTGCACAATTTGGTCCGACATTCGTGTACGCAGGACGCGCGGGTGCACACGAGCCAAGCCTGTTTGGATTTTGATTTGCACCCCCCATGCGCGCGCACGTAGAGAGAGCCTCTATCCTTATAACTTTTACCCATCTACATATGAGTAATCATATGATTCATATATAAGCACAACTTCTCTCTATTAGCTTTCCCATGTGAGACAAGCATATTTCTCTTTATTTTCCAACACCAATAGGTGAACTTTGAGCAACAATTTCTCATTCACCCAAGTACCATTTTAAGCATATGAATATACCATTTCGAACTACTCACGGAGGAGTATCCGAATCATTCAATAACAACCACTAACACGAAGTGGACCATGCTTAAAATTGTGCCTCAAAATGCTTACTCATAAGCATTTTCCAACAGTTATATATGTACTAAATAATTTATTCATGACGTGAAGGATAAACCATCATGTTCAGTATGATATATTTTTACCTGCTGTTTGGTTGCTGAGAAAATGAGTGAGAAATGGTTCGTTTCTCATGACCCCCTTCAAGGCTCATATTCAGTATGCTATATTTTTGCCAGCTGTTTGTTTGGTGAGAAAATGAGTGGGAAATGGGTCCCCCCCTCAAGGGTTGTTCCTTCATTATAAACTAAGTTTGAACCTTTTTTTTTTATATAGCTTGATGGCAATTAGGAGCAGCCATGAGTGTTTTGGGGATTCTAGACTAATTTTTAAAGCTTGTAGCCCCTATCTATGAAAGATATATATTTTTCCACTTTCTTATTGTAATGGATATTAACTTTTCTTACATTTGATGCTCCTAGTTTTGGTCTAAATTTGGAAGCCACAACAGGCTGACAGTGTGAGATGTCCTCAAGACTACTCATGATAGCAATTAAATCTATTTCCTATCTATATGAGTGATGTTCGAACTATATACGACCTCTTATTTACAACTCAAGAGATTGGTGATCGTGATTTTGTATAACACGCAAGCACACGTATCGCACAAGTAGTATAAAAATATCGACCCCACGAGAATTTATTATTAATATCTAATACTAAAATTTTATCAACCCTAATCTCAGTTAGACTAATGATTTTGAAGAAAGAGATAGTACTACTAAATCAAAGGAAAAGAAAAACAAATTAAAACAAGAAAAATAGTAAAGTAATAAGAACCTAATATCACAACTTCCCTACAATAATCTCCTAAATATTTTCCATCTCTTTATAATTGATCAACTAATATGAATTATTAACCTAGAATATGAAGTTAACTACAAGTCTCTTCAGATGGTCGTGTAGAAATGCTCAACTTAGTTCATTACGATCAAGTTCTAATTATGGCTACGCATGACCTACATGTATATTCATATCATGCACAGAAATCTATTCAATAAAATGAGATCACAAGTTATCAATTCCCAATGCTAAACCAAAATTCCATTTTCCAAGTTCCTTAGAGTTTACTACAACTATCCTATTGGTGATCAAGTAATAGAACGCATTAAAGATATAGAGAATGATAAATAATCCACATAGAATGTCACAAATCAATCATAAAAAGATTCAATTAATAAAAGTTCATATTGTGTTCCATTGCAACCTACAATAAGATTTAGTTCATGATGAAGAAGATAAACAAAATCATCATGTTCAACATAATAAATAACAAATAATGGATAAAGAAAATAAATAATGAAGGTTGTCAATCTTCAATCACCAAGTTCTTCAATTTTCTCTTCTTAATTCTTAATTCTTCTTGTTTTTAGTTGTTCTTGAATGATTGTTGTGTTTAGAGAGTGTTTTGGCCTAAAAATGGCTTATTTTCCTCCTCAAAAACTTATGTGAATTAACCCTCTACGTACACCCTTATATAAATATCATAAAAACTAAGTTTCCTATTCAATTTTTGAGTCTTCCGCACTTGCGTCGTGACCCAAGGGAATTTGCGTCGCGACGCAAGATTTTTTCATGACTCTGGAACGATTTTACACTTTCAGGCGTCGCAATGCAAGATTGGGCGTCGCAACTACTCCAGAAGATAGTGCAAAGTTTTTAGCTTCAAGCTCGATTTTAGCCATGAAGGAGTCCGATTCAGTCTTTGTTGTAAACTACAAAGTTGTAGATAATTGAGTTTTCTCACTAACGCAACTTGAATCACCTCATTTGGACATCGTATAAAAATTTTATGGTCAAAATATTAAGGCTACGTAAATTAGGAAGTCATTGGTGCAAATCGGAATTTTCAGGATTTTAACTTCTTTTTACTCAATTCTTCATATAATGCATCCTAAATAACAAAATAATGAATATTAATACATTTAACAAATTTAATAACATAATTTAAGGATAAATTAATGATAATTACACTTGAAAAGTGTATATTATTCGCACTCACCATTCTCGAACCTCTTTCATACACACATCTTTTTTGTCATTAAACCTAAACCTCTTTCTTTTTCAAGTATAAGTATGGCTGTCTTTTCAAAAAAAAAAAGTTGTATAGAATGACTGAAACTATATATTCAGTACCGGAACTAAGAATTTTATTCAACAGGAGGCCAAAATGAAAAAAATTATAAATTTAAAGAAGTGTAATAAAAATCGAAAAACTAATTAACTAAGGGATAAAATAGGTCAATTTTTTTTTCTTGCCAAAATTTCAACCATAACTCTTTTATCTCCCTCACCACCAGGCCGTAACATAAATTTGCACCCGTAATAGACCATATATGCATTCAAATCCCTAAGTTCTTATATCGTCTAGGATAGTGTTATGATCTCTTTATTTATTTTATTTAATTAGTATTTATCTTTTAAATTATATTTATTTATATAGGTTAGTATTTAGGGAAATTATCTTAGTCCACCTTAAGCATTACAATATTATTGACTTTTAGCGTCGAAAAATTTCGTCGTTAAAAGTCAAAATTTCATCGTTAAATATTTTCTGCGTCGAAGTAAAATTTTGACGCGACAACTTGGTCGAGAAAAGTATTTAGCATCAAAATTGATTTCGATGCTAAAAATATATCTTCAGCGGTGAAATATTTTGTTGCTAAAAGTACTTATCTTAAAAGATAAATATGAGAAATGAAAGAGCAAATGAATATTTATAAGAAAAAAATAACCTTTTAGCGATGAAAGCTTATTTCGTCACTAAAGGTCCTCAAAAAACAAGAATTATTTCTACCAAAATTTTGATCTTTAGCGTCGAAAATTTGTCGCTAAATGTCAAAAATTTAAATATAATTTTAGAAGGTGTTAAATTCAAATTTTAGAAGGTGGGAAATTCAAAATTTTAAATTAACTCTTTAGTGTTGAAATTCACATTCGACACTAAAAGTCTATTATGATTTAGCGTCGAATTAAATGATTTAACCCTAAATATTCAAGTTTTAATATATTTTTTTTTAAAAAAAAAAACTCTCGCCTTCTAAAATTATATTTAAATTTTTGACATATAGCGCTGAACGTTTACCCTTTAGCGTCAAAATTCAAATTCGACGCTAAATGGTTGAACCTTTAGCGTCAAAAAAGTTGTTTAACGCTAAAGTTCTATCTTTTAACGTAAAATTCGACGCTAAAGGGTTGCACTTTTAGCGTCGAAAGAGTTGTTCCTTCTTTAATATATATATACATTGTCGGATGGAGTTATTCCTTAAACTCTTGAGCCGACAACAGTGAGAGGGCTGGCTTCATGAGGCCTGGCCCACGAGCGCATGTTGCAGCAACATTTGAACACTTACTTTAGTTCAGATGATGGGAGAAACATGTACCTGTGTTACAGAATTCGACCAATCAAACTTGAGCTTCGTAGAGTGCCGTGAGGGCGGTAGATAGGAGGAGCTGAGAGCTATGGAGAGAGTAATATTAGGTTCCGGTCTCTCCGCCCTCACGGCACTCTACGAAGCTCAAGGTGAGATTCTGGACCCTTCACCACCAATTGTTCAAGCTAGTTCTTAATAACTTTACTCGACACTAATCTGTCACTATAAGCCTTGCGTGTAGACTGGCGTGTGGTTGCCTTGCTATTGTCGAATGAAGCTTCAGCGCATGTCTACACATGAAGCAAGGTACCACGCATATTTCCAAGATATATTGTGCTTGTAAGGATGTGCTAATGGAGGCGTGTGTGTCAGCTCCAATAGACGATGTGGGATTTGAGTTTGTTTTCGGTCTCAATCTGCCCCTCTTGCACTAGGCGATGTGGGAGTTTGGCATTGCTTGTTTGGGTCTCAATTAAAGTTTGGGTGTCTTCGCTTGGTTTGTTGGGCTTTTCATTCTTGTTTTTGGGTCTTGAAATGGGCTGTCGTGCTTTGGTTTTGGCTTGTGGGCTGACCTGCTGTTCGTGGGCTGCTAAGGCTTTTGGGCTGTCTCATTTCTTTGTTTTGGGATGTTCCTTGTTGCTAATGGTCAGGTTTTGACAATTGATTGGAGGGCATGGTTCATTGGACTTGTTTGGTAACTACGCAGGGTGTTTCTTTGTGGGAGCTATTTTTTTTATCCGACAAATTGACTGCTTAATTTATATATGTCGTTCGTGGATGAGGGGACCAAGCGGAACGTGCTAATGGGCTTATGTTGGGCCTGCCGATGCTTTTTGTAGCTAGTTTCTATTTGGTAATTACTCAGGGTTGCTTCTTTGTGGGAGCTGTTTATGATCCGACAAATCGGCTGCTCAATTCATGTCTTGTTGGATGAAGTTATAAATAGGTGGTAAGGCTCATTAAATGGAGTGTCGAGTGGAGTCTTTAGCAAGTGACAAGCTACATAAAGTAATACCAATTGGGACAGGGCATTCCTAACAAGTTATATGCCAGACATTGTGAATGTCGACTGAGCCATCCATAACCATTACCTAGTTGTAAATTGTTGTGTCCACTAGGACACCCATAGCATACAATAAATTGTAATACCAACTACGACATCTATTACAAGTCTCTATGACTTTCTAATGTCGACTGGGACATCATCAAAAGGTGCAAGACATACCTGGAAATGCTAACCAAGATGTCCACGCCAAGTCTTCATTCGGGTACGTCGGCTGGGACACCGTCTTCATGCCAAGTACTTGTTCCTTAGAGAAGTCCATAAGAGGCAACCTTGTCACGTAGTACAGAGCTGAAGGTAATCCACGCATTCTTAGGAAGATGACCATCATTTCATATGAAGTTTGATGAAAATCAACCCATGGATCGTTATGTGTGAAAGGGTCGTATATAGGGATGTCTTTGCTATTTATTTTGTAAATTGTTGTGTCCACTAGGACACCCATAGCATACAATAAATTGTAATACCAACTACGACATCTATTACAAGTCTCTATGACTTTCTAATGTCGACTGGGACATCATCAAAAGGTGCAAGACATACCTGGAAATGCTAACCAAGATGTCCACGCCAAGTCTTCATTCGGGTACGTCGGCTGGGACACCGTCTTCATGCCAAGTACTTGTTCCTTAGAGAAGTCCATAAGAGGCAACCTTGTCACGTAGTACAGAGCTGAAGGTAATCCACGCATTCTTAGGAAGATGACCATCATTTCATATGAAGTTTGATGAAAATCAACCCATGGATCGTTATGTGTGAAAGGGTCGTATATAGGGATGTCTTTGCTTGTTAAGAATCGCTAGGGCCCCACGGTGGGCGCCAAATTGTAGACGCTGATTTTCACCCGAGGTCCACAATTGAGATTTCATAGAAGGGGGCACTGGCGATCCTGCGAAACAAAGATGTAGAGTGAGCGGGAGCACTGCCCACCGGTGTGGTGGGTGCCGGGGGCACTCCGACGCCCAAGTCAGTGAATGAATAAAGGTAGAAGTAGTATGAAGGTCAAAGTAAAATACCACCTTGAGCTTCGTAGAGTGCCGTGAGGGCGGTAGATAGGAGGAGCTGAGAGCTATGGAGAGAGTAATATTAGGTTCCGGTCTCTCCGCCCCCCTTCTTCTTCTGGAGCCTCTTCTCTTATATACACGCCTTTGCGTGCATTTATTGCTCTTTGATTGCTTATCCGTTGGGCATCCATAACTGTTGACTTCATGAGGGGGGTTTTATTGTGTTTGCCCGTTGTAGGCTGGAAACTGTTGAATGGTGTTTATGAACTTAGGCGTTACGTGGGCCGGCCTCTGGATGGTCCTTCGGTTATGGGTGTTGGTGTTCATCGGGCCCGGGCCGACATTATGTCTTTGGGGTTGATTAGGAGGCTTCAGGGGTGCGTCCAGTATTGGGTCTGGAGTAAAATGACGAAACTACCCCTGGACCAAATTTAGCCCAAACAGTTTGTCCCCTACTCTCTAAGTCAAGAGTCATTGGCTTGGAGAGTACTTGACGCATGTGTCGCCTGGGACGAGGCCTTATTATGTTGCTGTACTCTAGCGTTGATGCTGTCTACTAATTGAATCAAATGAACGTAAAGTTATGAACTTGACTCTACAGAAGCCATTAGGGAAGTACCCAGTCGACCGAACCAGATGACAGTCGGGATAAGTCTTACAACAGGTGTATTCTATGTCTACGACTTGACTCGACATGAGTCATGGGGGATGTCCCTGGTCAACTGGACTTGCTAAGGCCAGGAAGATAATAGTCATACGACATGTGTGATCCATGTCTACAACTTTGACTCGACATGAGTCTATGGGGGATGTCCCCAGTCGACTGGACTGGATGAAGCCAGGAAGATAATAGTCATACGACATGTGTGATCCATGTCTACAACTTTGACTCGACATGAGTCAATGGGGGATGTCCCCAGTCGACTGGACTTGATGAAGCCAGGAAGATAATAGTCATACGACATGTGTGATCCATGTCTACAACTTTGACTCGACATGAGTCAATGGGGGATGTCCCCAGACGACTGGACTTGATGAAGCCAGGAAGTCATACACTCGTTTGGTATCGAAGAGGGACCAAACCGATACTACATGTCATGTGGACCAGAGGAAGGTCCATGAATTAAAAATGACTATCACAAGCCAATTTGGGGAGTGTTCCCAGTCGACCAAACCATATGAAGGTTCAGGATACATTTCATACAAGGGTAATACAGGTCTTCAACTTTGTCATATGGCGTTGTTGCCTGTTGCGTTGGGTGGACAAAAGGTTGTTATTGATGTCCCATGTGGAGGATGTTTCATTGTTCTACAAATTCCCAGATCTGCTTAAGGTTCAAAAGAGTCTACACACTTCATATGTGATGAAGATCCACGGGGGTCTTCATTCTTCATTCTACATGGCATGTGGAAGAGACCACATCGCCTGAGGACAATCAGACTACGGTTGAGTGAAATTGATGAAGGTCCACGTGAATCTTCACTCTACCATGGAATTGATGGCCATCCATCTTAATGCCCAGCCTTTATTTGAGCCACTCGACACACACATGGAGCTGTCTGAATTCTTGTGGATTTGTGTGGCGTGGGTCTGATCTGTAGTGTGTGAGTCTTGATTGAGGATAGTAAAGTTGCTATTGGGGTCCTTAGACGCCTCAATTGCCAATTGAAGGAGGAGCTGTTAAATTATTCTCAAAATAACTATCAAAACATATCCATGCTGTCTCTATCAACTTCTATAATATGGGAAAAAAGATGTGTGATGTATGCTAGAAGAGGTAGTGATGGAGCATGGATGCGACCATTAAATCCATGGAGACCAGAAGTTTGATTGGTCGAATTCTGTAACACAGGTACATGTTTCTCCCATCATCTGAACTAAAGTAAGTGTTCAAATGTTGCTGCAACATGCGCTCGTGGGCCAGGCCTCATGAAGCCAGCCCTCTCACCGTTGTCGGCTCAAGAGTTTAAGGAATAACTCCATCCGACAATGTATATATATATTAGAGTTTAAGGAATAACTCCATCCGACAATGTATATATATATTTATATATATATATATATATATATATATATATATTTTTGAGTCGAAAGGATTTCTCGCAGTTGTATGCAAAAATTCTTGGCCCAAATTTTGGATAGGCCCAAATGCTGGATTCTTTGTGTCGGACCCTTCACCAACCAATTGTTCAAGCTAGTTCTTAATAACTTTACTCGACACTAATCTGTCACTATAAGCCTTGCGTGTAGACTGGCGTGTGGTTGCCTTGCTATTGTCGAATGAAGCTTCAGCGCATGTCTACACATGAAGCAAGGTACCACGCATATTTCCAAGATATATTGTGCTTGTAAGGATGTGCTAATGGAGGCGTGTGTGTCAGCTCCAATAGACGATGTGGGATTTGAGTTTGTTTTCGGTCTCAATCTGCCCCTCTTGCACTAGGCGATGTGGGAGTTTGGCATTGCTTGTTTGGGTCTCAATTAAAGTTTGGGTGTCTTCGCTTGGTTTGTTGGGCTTTTCATTCTTGTTTTTGGGTCTTGAAATGGGCTGTCGTGCTTTGGTTTTGGCTTGTGGGCTGACCTGCTGTTCGTGGGCTGCTAAGGCTTTTGGGCTGTCTCATTTCTTTGTTTTGGGATGTTCCTTGTTGCTAATGGTCAGGTTTTGACAATTGATTGGAGGGCATGGTTCATTGGACTTGTTTGGTAACTACGCAGGGTGTTTCTTTGTGGGAGCTATTTTTTTTTATCCGACAAATTGACTGCTTAATTTATATATGTCGTTCGTGGATGAGGGGACCAAGCGGAACGTGCTAATGGGCTTATGTTGGGCCTGCCGATGCTTTTTGTAGCTAGTTTCTATTTGGTAATTACTCAGGGTTGCTTCTTTGTGGGAGCTGTTTATGATCCGACAAATCGGCTGCTCAATTCATGTCTTGTCGGATGAAGTTATAAATAGGTGGTAAGGCTCATTAAATGGAGTGTCGAGTGGAGTCTTTAGCAAGTGACAAGCTACATAAAGTAATACCAATTGGGACAGGGCATTCCTAACAAGTTATATGCCAGACATTGTGAATGTCGACTGAGCCATCCATAACCATTACCTAGTTGTAAATTGTTGTGTCCACTATGACACCCATAGCATACAATAAATTGTAATACCAACTACGAAATCTATTACAAGTCTCTATGACTTTCTAATGTCGACTGGGACATCATCAAAAGGTGCAAGACATACCTGGAAATGCTAACCAAGATGTCCACGCCAAGTCTTCATTCGGGTACGTCGGCTGGGACACCGTCTTCATGCCAAGTACTTGTTCCTTAGAGAAGTCCATAAGAGGCAACCTTGTCACGTAGTACAGAGCTGAAGGTAATCCACGCATTCTTAGGAAGATGACCATCATTTCATATGAAGTTTGATGAAAATCAACCCATGGATCGTTATGTGTGAAAGGGTCGTATATAGGGATGTCTTTGTTTGTTAAGAATCGCTAGGGCCCCACGGTGGGCGCCAAATTGTAGACGCTGATTTTCACCCGAGGTCCACAATTGAGATTTCATAGAAGGGGGCACTGGCGATCCTGCGAAACAAAGATGTAGAGTGAGCGGGAGCACTGCCCACCGGTGTGGTGGGTGCCGGGGGCACTCCGACGCCCAAGTCAGTGAATGAATAAAGGTAGAAGTAGTAGTATGAAGGTCAAAGTAAAGTAAAATACCACCTTGAGCTTCGTAGAGTGCCGTGAGGGCGGTAGATAGGAGGAGCTGAGAGCTATGGAGAGAGTAATATTAGGTTCCGGTCTCTCCGCCCCCCTTCTTCTTCTGGAGCCTCTTCTCTTATATACACGCCTTTGCGTGCATTTATTGCTCTTTGATTGCTTGTCCGTTGGGCATCCATAACTGTTGACTTCATGAGGGGGGTTTTATTGTGTTTGCCCGTTGTAGGCTGGAAACTGTTGAATGGTGTTTATGAACTTAGGCGTTACGTGGGCCGGCCTCTGGATGGTCCTTCGGTTATGGGTGTTGGTGTTCATCGGGCCCGGGCCGACATTATGTCTTTGGGGTTTGATTAGGAGGCTTCAGGGGTGCGTCCAGTATTGGGTCTGGAGTAAAATGACGAAACTACCCCTGGACCAAATTTAGCCCAAACAGTTTGTCCCCTACTCTCTAAGTCAAGAGTCATTGGCTTGGAGAGTACTTGACGCATGTGTCGCCTGGGACGAGGCCTTATTATGTTGCTGTACTCTAGCGTTGATGCTGTCTACTAATTGAATCAAATGAACGTAAAGTTATGAACTTGACTCTACAGAAGCCATTAGGGAAGTACCCAGTCGACCGAACCAGATGACAGTCGGGATAAGTCTTACAACAGGTGTATTCTATGTCTACGACTTGACTCGACATGAGTCATGGGGGATGTCCCTGGTCAACTGGACTTGCTAAGGCCAGGAAGATAATAGTCATACGACATGTGTGATCCATGTCTACAACTTTGACTCGACATGAGTCTATGGGGGATGTCCCCAGTCGACTGGACTGGATGAAGCCAGGAAGATAATAGTCATACGACATGTGTGATCCATGTCTACAACTTTGACTCGACATGAGTCAATGGGGGATGTCCCCAGTCGACTGGACTTGATGAAGCCAGGAAGATAATAGTCATACGACATGTGTGATCCATGTCTACAACTTTGACTCGACATGAGTCAATGGGGGATGTCCCCAGACGACTGGACTTGATGAAGCCAGGAAGATAATAGTCATACGACATGTGTGATCCATGTCTACAACTTTGACTCGACATGAGTCAATGGGGGATGTCCCCAGTCGACTGGACTTGATGAAGCCAGGAAGATAATAGTCATACGACATGTGTGATCCATGTCTACAACTTTGACTCGACATGAGTCAATGGGGGATGTCCCCAGTCGACTGGACTTGATGAAGCCAGGAAGATAATAGTCGCTGGTTGGCCGCGGATTTAGACCAAGGCCACAATCGAGATTTTCTTTCTGTAGGGCGCGATTGAATCCTGCAAAATAAATAAAGCGAATAAGGAGTGATCTGCCCACCGGTGTGGTGGGGGCCGTGTGCACTCCGACGCTCAAGTTAGCCTATGTAGTGATGAAGTAAGATAAATAGATTAAGGTCTGATATATACCTTAATCTAGGTTTATGGGCCGTGAGGGCGGTCAATCGTAGGAATGTCTAGATTTCGGTGTCTAATGCTTTTTTCGATCCCCTTTCTTGTCTTTCCTTTCTTCTTTTATAGGCTTCTCCCAGTGAATCTGCCCGTTGGAATCGACTTTATTGAGGGTTTAATTCAGATATTTTATGATAGATAACTGAAGATCTCATCTTCTTCCCATAACTCTCGATCTTAATGGCTACATTTATATGTCTGTTTCTTTTATATTAGCTTTGTAACTGGTGTCCGTTGATATGCATAACATCTTTAGGTATGGGCTCAATCGGTTGATGGGCTTTTGGCTTCGTCGTGAGATGTCGTTTTTGCCCTGGGTCAATTTTGGCCCAAACAGTTTGTCCCCTACTCTCCAAGTCTGGTAGTCCTAGGCTTGAAGAGTATCCGTCATGTCGTATGAATCTTTATGAGTAGCTTTATACGTCTGTACCACGATGGTTTAGGAATAAATTTGATTTGGGTGTCGCAGAGTGCTAATGAAATGCTATGGGTTTATCCTTGGTTGGGGTAAACCTCAAATCCACATTTAAGCATGATTGAATCCACTTTTTAATACGTCGTGTGAATTGGGAATGCCCTTCGCTCTGTCGAGGAAGATGGGGGTCTCTGGTTGACCAAACTGTATATTTGGGAGGAGCTTTATTTGACACACTCGTATGAGATATGGTTATCATATTCTGATCTGGAATTGACATAAATTCTATGGGGATGACCCCTCAGGCTTTTACCCGACTTGGTCGTATGAAGAGTGGATATCAGTGCCTATATTGACTCGACGTGAGTTAAACGGGTATGTCCTGTTGGTTTGGTCCGTAAAACTTCAACTTTTTGACTCTACATGAATCGAACTGGGGGGATGTCCCCTGTCGACTGAACCGAGAAATTGTTCAGGGGCAATTTTCACTCGACATTGTCGTGTGAAAAGAGTAAATAACACAATACCATCCGACTTGACATTTGTTATCTGGATTCATCTCGTTGACTATCAAACTGGGGGATGTCCCCTGTCCACTGAACCGAAAAAATGGTTCAGGGGCAATTATCACTCGACATGTCGTATGAGAAGAGTGAGTAGCAAACTTCATCTGACTCGTCATGAGTCAACCTGGGGGATGTCCCCTGTCGACTGAACCAGGAAGTGGTTCAGGGGCGGTTTTCACTCGACATTGTCGTATGAGAAGAGTGAGTAGCAAATTTCATCTGAATCGTCATGAGTCAACCTGGGGGATGTCCCCTGTCGACTGAACCAGGAAGTGGTTCAGGGGCGGTTTTCACTCGACATTGTCGTATGAGAAGAGTGAATACCATAACTCAGATATAACTCGATATGAGTCTCTTGGGGGATGTCCCCTGTCGATTGAACCTTGATGTGGTTCAGGAAGGATTTCACTCGACTCTGTCGTAAAGGACGAGTGAATACCATAACTGAGATATAACTCGACATGAGTCTCTTGGGGGATGTCCCCTGTCGACTGAACCTTGACGTGGTTCAGGAAGGATTTCACTCGACTCTGTCGTAAAGGACGAGTGAATACCATGACTCAGATATTACTCGACATGAGTCTCTTGGGGGATGTCCCCTGTCGACTGAACCTTGACGTGGTTCAGGAAGGATTTCACTCGACTCTGTCGTAAAGGACGAGTGAATACCATAACTCAGATATAACTCGACATGAGTCTCTTGGGGGATGTCCCCTGTCGACTGAACCTTGACGTGGTTCAGGAAGGATTTCACTCGACTCTGTCGTAAAGGACGAGTGAATACCATAACTCAGATATTACTCGACATGAGTCTCTTGGGGGATGTCCCCTGTCGACATTCTCCATGCCGTAATACTTTGACCTAGTTCAACTGATATTAATGCAAACCCTATCGCGGTTTACGAGGAGTTTTTGGCGGGAATATTGGCGCCAAATTGAGTATGGGTCTATAAAAGGGGCATGGGCGTTTCATTTCTCCTCATTTGGGAAGTCGAGTAAGGAGAGCTCTCAAGTGTTTCTCAAGGTATTCTTCATTAACTTCCTCTTGTTCTTCAATTCTTTTAAGTGTTCATTGCAATATTCAAGCTGTTCTTAGGTTACTCTGGCTGTTTGATGTTTGGGTTAGTGTGTTTAGCTTAGAAATTGTGTTTGTGGTTTTTGATCTTCAAGGGGTAGATTACTGGAGAGTTTAATTGTTTATATGCTTGTTGTTTGGAAAATGTCGAGTGGAGAGTCTTTAGGCAGCTTGGGAGCCAAGATAGATAGTTATGTCGAATCATCGAGTGAAACTGAGGAGGAGGTAGCGTACAAAGACTGGTCGTACGAGAAACTGATTGAGAAATGTGTAGTTACCCTGGCCATGTCTCCTCGGGAAACTCCTACTGAGGCAATACCTCTAAGATCAATTCCTGCAATTGAGGAGCCGAGTGACTTCCCTTGCACCAGCGAGCCTACCAACTTATTATCCAGGAATCCTGCTAGTCGTATGACAGGAAAAATGCTGAGGGAACTCAGTTGTATGTACAGATTTCCTGAGTCTCTAGAACTCCGAGTGCCTTCGTCGACTGAGAGAATTGATTACAAGGTCCCGGGGTGGATAGGTTTTTACGTTCGTCCGTTTAAAGTAGGATTGAGGTTTCCAATCCCCAGACTGGTCTGGGAAGTGTTGAACCATTTTGAAATTGCTCCGTCTCAACTGATGCCAAACGCATGGAGGATTCTGTTGTCGATTGAGTGCTTAGCCTTCGAGTCGGGCGTACTCTTCGAGGTAAGGGATGTTCTAGGGACATATTACATAAAGGAGCATCTGAAAGAGAAAGGAAGATATACAATGATCCTTCGACAAAGAAAGAAGCCTCTAGTCATTGGATTGCCGACTAATGATAGGGGAAACTGGCAGTCCTACTACTTCTTCGCAAGGGGTGAGGGTATATTTGGTTTGACTGGGGCTGGTCGAATCCCAGAGTTTTGGTGTTTGTCGAGTGAGTGATGTTCTTTTCTAAGTTTTAGGTTATAACTGTGGTTTGTGTCTTTGAATAACCAAGGGTTTGTCGTTGCAGATCCACTTCTGAACAAATCGTTCCTCTCAACGGTTCGGTCCACCTCAAACGTCGAAACAATTCTATCTTTGCCAGACGACGTAAGGAACTGCAAGGCCATCCTAGAAGAGAAGAGATTAAGGGCGACTCCGTTGTGGAAGGAAATCTATCAGCGCGAAGGTAAAGTTCTGGCCCTCTCTAACGACGTTTTGGCTGTGATAAACTGTAGGTGGTCGATTCAAAAATTGTATGGGGTGAATAAAAAAATATCGAGAGCCCTTAAAAATTGAGGAATTTTCATGCGCAGAGGAGATGATGTCTGGTCCATTCACAATAGCTTCACTCGACGAAATGAAGAGCAGAAAAAAAGTCGAGGAAACTTAAGAAGAAAGAATTAGAGGTCGAACGAGAAACTGGGACTCAACATCAAAAGATGATCTCGAGTGGGGGTGTCGTAGAAAAAGGGAAGTCGACAGACATTATCTCGTCTGAGAAGAAAAGGAAGTCTGTCGCAGAGGTGGAAACTGAAGAAGACTCTGATACCCTTATTCTGAAAGTTCCAAAGGAGTCGACGGCAATTTCAGACCCTTCGAGCATCGACTCATTCGTTGAGGGTCTTCTACTCCAAGGGGATGAAGTAAGACTGGCACAGATTGGGCCGGCGGAGGCCATGAAAAAAGCCATCGCTCTAAACTATCAAGTGAGTTTTTTTTTTTTTTTTTTTTTTTTTAATGTTGCTCTGATTTGAATGTCGTAGGCCCTGGAATGCAGCTTGTTCTTGCGGAAAAACGCTGAATCCAACCAAAAGAGGGTCAAGGAGCTAGAGAAGGGTTTATCAGCTGTTAAGAAGGAGTCGTCTGAATTGAGGTCTGGACTAGTCGCTTCGCAGAGAAAGGAGAAAGTTCTCGAGAGGGAGCTGAAGGAAGCGAAGGCTAGCTTGAAGTTGGAAAAGGAGACTGCCGAGTTAACGATTGAAGGTTACAAGGAGGGTTTCAATAATTTGAAGAAGGAGAACGAGTTGCTGTTGGAACAAATGGAGGATATTGCAATCGACTCCATGATGAAGAATAGATACGACTTGATGCAAGAATTCCTTGCTGGAAAACATGTCGACTGGAAGCCAGAGAAATGGATGAAGGAATATGAAAGGCGCGCCGCTGGAATTTCCTCGTCGTCTGAAGAAGAAGATGTAGAAGTAGGAACAGAGGTAGAGATGGGGAAGGAGGAAGCCGAGCGAAATCCAATCGAGGTAGAGAAGCGATGATGGAAGTTGAGAAGAACACAGAAGAAGAAGAAAATGCGGCACAAATCGCTGTCCATTCTGAACCGGTATATGCGGAGGGTGAAGGAGACGTTCCTACCAGCCAACCAGCAACGACGGATGCAGACGGAGCTGACGATTGATGTCGAATTGTTCAGAAATTATCTATAACTTTTTGATAAAACTTGTACTTAGAATTTGTTAGGATGGAACAAGGTTGTAACTTGAATCATTTTGTATATTGAAATGACGAATGGTTTTATGCTTCGAATGTGGAGAATGGAACATGAATCTATTGGAAAGTTTTATTGCAATTTGTCGAACAACTTCTACAAATTTTATTTCGCTACTGACAGAATGATAAACTTGAAAGTAGACTGGTAAATAACTAATTGGCAAAACATCAAAATTACCGGATAAATTTCTTAAGGTGCATCGCATTCCAACTGTTTCGGATTGGATTCCCCTCTTTGGTTTCCAACTTGTAAGCTCCTTTCCCAACAACCCTAACAATTCGATAAGGGCCTTCCCAATTTGGGCCCAGCTTCCCATCTCCACCGTCCTTCGTGTTCTGAAACACTCTACGTAGGACCCAGTCTCCAGAAGTGAATGTCCGAGTCCTGACATTTTTGTTGAAGTACTTAGAGATTTTCTGTCGATAAGCAGCCAGTCGAATGGATGCTTTGTCTCTTGTCTCATCAATCGTGTCGAGATTGAAGTTCATCAGTTGTTGATTACTTTCATCGTCGAGCCATTGGCATCGTGCAGAAGGGATGAGTTCCTCTGTTGGAATTACTGCTTCCGTACCAAAAGCCAAGGCGAAAGGAGTTTCGCCTGTTGAAGATCTGGTCGTAGTACGATATGACCACAAGACTCCTGGTAATTCTTCCGCCCATGCGCCTTTAGCCTTCTCCAATCTCTTCTTCATCGTATTAATGATTGTCTTATTAGACGACTCTGCCTGACCATTTGATTGTGGAAAGCGTGGTGTGGAAAAGTTCAACTTGATGCCCCAGTTCCTGCAAA
This sequence comes from Zanthoxylum bungeanum, assembly GCA_019454045.1. Lineage (NCBI taxonomy): Eukaryota > Viridiplantae > Streptophyta > Magnoliopsida > Sapindales > Rutaceae > Zanthoxylum > Zanthoxylum bungeanum. The sequence goes on from SKCR01028251.1 coordinate 392,564, forward strand.
AATTTTGAAAATGATGGCTAATGAATTGTGAGCCATTGTCCGTTACAATTTCCTTTGGTATGCCGAATCGACATATGATATTCTTCCATATGAACGTTTGAACCTCCTTGTCGCGGACCCTGGCATAAGCTTCTGCCTCTATCCATTTCGAGTAATAATCTGTCATTACGAGCAAGTAAACACGTTGGCCCGGTGCTACTGGGAGTTTTCCAACAATGTCCATGCCCCATTTCATGAATGGCCAGGGGGACAGAATTGGATTCAACCTTTCAGGAGGTAGATGGGAAACAGGTGCGAATCTCTGGCACTTGTCGCATTTTTTGGTGAATTCAACAGAATCTTGTCTCATTGTCGGCCAGTAATAACCTGTCGAATGGGCTCGAAGAGCTAGACTTCTACCGCCAGAGTGGTTCCCACATTCCCCCTCATGCAACTCGGATAACACATGTTGAGCTTCATCATCTGCCAGGCATTTCAAATACGGCCCTGAAAATGACCTTCTCAGTAACTGACCTTCAAATATCACAAACCTGGCTGACTGTCTCTGCAATTTCCTAGCCTCTACCTTGTCGTCTGGAAGCTGTCCATTTCGTAAATATTGAATGATAGGAATCATCCAATTGTCGTCTGAGCTGATACTAGCTAAAATTTTCTCTTCCTTCCAGATTGCTGGCCAATTCAAATAAACTACGGGAATTGACCGTGGTTCGTCTCCTTCCATACTCGATCCCAGGGTTGCCAAAGCATCTGCTTGGGAATTCTCGGTCCTTGGTACTTGGGTTATTGAGAACTTGTCGAATGCAATTCGGATATCATTTACCTTCTGTAAATAGGAAGCCATCGCCAATCCCCTTGCATGATAAGATCCCTTGATTTGATTGACGATCAACTGAGAATCTGATGTAATTTCGATCTCCCTCGCACCTAATTCATTTGCCAATAATAATCCCGCGATCAAAGCTTCATATTCGGCTTCATTGTTTGTTACTCTGAAACCGCATTTAACAGTCTGTTGTATAATGTCGCCTGAAGGAGAAGTAATTACCATTCCAAGACCGCATCCCTTCTTATTACTTGATCCGTCCACCGCTAATTTCCAAGGATTTGCCGGCTGAATTGAATTTATTTCAGCTTCAGCTGCTGCCACCATACTGGGTGTGAAATCGGCAACAAAGTCGGCCAATGCTTGTGATTTAATAGCTGTTCTCGGCTTGTAGTCTATGTCGTGCTCCCCTAACTCAATTGCCCACTTCATCAGTCTTCCAGATAGCTCAGGTTTGTGGAGAACGCTCCTCAAAGGGTATGTCGTGTACACTGTGATTGCATGTCCCTGGAAATAGGGTCTAAGCTTTCTTGCGGCTGTGACAAGTGCGAGGACCAATTTCTCCATTAGCGGGTAGCGAGTCTCTGTCCCCAGCAATGCCTTGCTTACGTAGTAGACTGGTTGTTGACCCCCTGATTCTTCTCTTATTAAAACTCCACTGACCGCGTGCTCTGAGACCCCCAAATAAAGGTAGAGCCTCTCATGGGCTAGCGGCTTTGACAGCAGGGGCGGTGTGGTCAAATATTGCTTGAGCTGCTTCAGTGCTTCTTCACAAGCAGTAGTCCATTCGAACTTTCCTGCTTTTTTCAAGGCAGTGAAGAATAGAAAACTTTTATCTGTAGATTTAGAGATGAACCTGTTTAAAGCCGCGATCCTGCCTGTGAGTCGCATGATATCTTTTGGGCTGGAAGGGGAAGGTATGTCGAGGATGGATCTAATCTGTTCTGGGTTTGCTTCAATGCCCCGTCGTGTGACTATGTACCCAAGGAATTTTCCTGAAGCGACACCGAATGCACATTTAGTAGGGGGTTTAATTTCATTCCATACCTGTCCATGATGTCGAAGGCTTCTTCCAAATTGCTAAGATGTTGCTCTGACTTGGTTGATTTTACCAACATGTCGTCGATATAAACCTCCATAGTTTTCCCAATCTTTCGATCAAACATCTTGCTGACCATTCGCTGATACGTTGCTCCTGCGTTCTTCAGGCCAAAGGGCATGACCTTGTAGCAGAATATTCCCCGATTCGTAACAAAAGCTGTCTTCTCCTGATCCTGGGGATGCATGAGGATCTGGTTGTAGCCAGAATACGCATCCATGAAGCTTAGCAGTTCATGCCCTGCAGTCGCGTCCACCATTGAATCAATATGCGGTAATGGATAAGAATCTTTGGGACAGGCTTTATTGAGATCTGTGAAGTCAATGCAGACTCTCCATTTCCCATTCTTCTTCTTCACCACTACTACATTTGCAAGCCACTCGGGAAACTGCACTTCTCTAACCGCTCCGTTCTGTAACAATTTCTGCACTTCGTCGTCAATAATCCGATTTCTCTCTGGAGCGAACTTCCTTCTTTTCTGCCTGACAGGAGAATGGTTTGGATCCACATGCAACTCGTGTGTGATGAGCTCCGGATCAATGCCAACCATATCTGTGTGTGACCATGCAAAGGTGTCGTGTCGTGTCTTCAAGAATTCCACTAACTCTGTTCGTATCTTTGGGTCTAAACCGGCTCCAATCAAAGCTTTGTGATCTGTGAACCGTGGATGAATCTGGACCTCGTCAAGTTTCTCTATATTTGGTAAAGTTTGCTCCGACGCGCAAGGCCCAGACGGTAATTGCTATGCTGAATCAACTTTAGACTTCAATGTCGTTTGGTAGCAGCTCCTTGAAGCCAAACGATCCCCCCGAATCTCCTGAATCCCCCATTTAGTGGGAAATTTAATTACCTGGTGGTAGGTAGACGAAACCGCCCTCATGTCGTGAATCCAGGGCCTGCCCATGATCAAGTTGTAGGGCGCGATTGAATCCTGCAAAATAAATAAAGCGAATAAGGAGTGATCTGCCCACCGGTGTGGTGGGGGCCGTGTGCACTCCGACGCTCAAGTTAGCCTATGTAGTGATGAAGTAAGATAAATAGATTAAGGTCTGATATATACCTTAATCTAGGTTTATGGGCCGTGAGGGCGGTCAATCGTAGGAATGTCTAGATTTCGGTGTCTAATGCTTTTTTCGATCCTCTTTCTTGTCTTTCCTTTCTTCTTTTATAGGCTTCTCCCAGTGAATCTGCCCGTTGGAATCGACTTTATTGAGGGTTTAATTCAGATATTTTATGATAGATAACTGAAGATCTCATCTTCTTCCCATAACTCTCGATCTTAATGGCTACATTTATGTGTCTGTTTCTTTTATATTAGCTTTGTAACTGGTGTCCGTTGATATGCATAACATCTTTAGGTATGGGCTCAATCGGTTGATGGGCTTTTGGCTTCGTCGTGAGATGTCGTTTTTGCCCTTGGGTCAATTTTGGCCCAAACAACGTTAACTTAATATTTAGCGTCGAAAAAGAGTTTCAACGCTAAAAGTTTGAACGCTAAACGTATATTTTCTTGTAATGAAGTTAGGTGAAAGTTCAAAAAAATTACAACATTTTTAACTTTATTTTCTTTTCACCGGAGATTGTAAAAATATGTATTTTTCTACTCGAAGTTATAAAATTGCATCATATTCCACTTGAAAACATGCAAAAAATTATCAATTTTCTACCTTAAAATGTGGTATTGAACCATGTGAGTTCCATTTTTATTGGCATGTGTCCGTGACAAAATAAGTTCAATTGAGTTGTAATATGTCGTGAAGATCTTTGTGCAATTGGACTGGGTTTTGGCTGCTGTGCATCAGACATGCGTTCGTGGTGCGTTCGTTGCAGTGTTCGAACGAGTGGCGTTGGTGCTGCGTTCGTAATTGGGCTCGAACGTGTGGAGTTAGTGGCACGTTCTTTATTGGGTTCGAACGGGAATTCCAGAGAGCAAATGTTCGAGTCTCGTTCTTGTTGGGTTCGAACGAGATCATTCCAGAGAGTTCACGTTCGTTGTGCGTTCGATTGACGTTCGAACGAGTCTTCACAGAAAAGGCGCGTTCGTGTAGCGTTCTAGTAAGCGTTCGAACGCGACTGCGATCTGGACGCGTTTTTAGCCTGCAAAACCCTAGGTTTTCACCCTACCTATAAATATAACACTTAGCCGCCATTCCCCATGAGTTGGAAGAGCTGAAACACTTTTCCCTTGAGCCTAAATCTCACAAAGCTTTCAACTCTCTTTGATTCCACCATTGAAGACTTCATCATCTTCTTGTCTTCTCTATTAATGGTGAGAATCATTCTTTGATAAACCTTCAACACAGCATAACCCAAAATCCCTAATCCTTTAGAGTTCTATAGAGGAGTTTTGGTAGTCGGAGTTCCGGCGTTCAGAGGTGATACAATCTACTCAGAGACTTCAGAGGTTCTGAAGAAAACCGTGGGTCGCGGGCTTGAGGAGTTGCCTTGAGTTCTTGCAGTATTGAGGTTCTTGAGTCGGTGGAGTTGCCACCATAGGTCTTGACCATCGCTGTAAGCTTTTCTCTATATAGTGGATTCGGGTGGTAGCCTATACCCGGAGTGGTTTTTTACTCGGAAGAGTTTTCCACTTCGTCACCAAAATCATTGTGTTGAATTTTGTGTGATTGATTATATTTGCTGCTTTAATTATTGTTATTGTTTTTACATTTGCAGCTTATTATTTTAGTTGGTTGATTTGTTAAATTGCCTGTTGCAATTCCATAGTAGCAGTAACAGGACTTGTCCTGCTTATTGTCTGTAATTCCGCATAGGGTCAGAACTTAGGATAACCCCGAATTTTCAATTGGTATCAGAGCCTGAACTCGATCCTTGACCCATTTGCTATGGAGCGTAGTCAACCCTTAAATTGTCCGCCATTTTTTGATGGCACAGAATATTTGCATTGGAAGGTTCGCATGAGAGCGTTCCTTAAGTCCTTAGATGAGAGGGTCTGGATGACTGTTGAATACGGGTGGAAACCTCCCGTTGTTACTGTTGATGGGGTCACTTCCCCTAAAGACAAATTGACCTGGACCAAGGACGAATTTTATGCTAGAAATAGGAACAGCAAAGCTGTTAATGCCATACATGGTGCTGTCTGTTCTGCTGAGTTTAGGAGAATTTCAATGTGTGAGATAGCCAAGGATGCTTGGGACATCCTGCAGACTGTGCATGAGGGCACATTGTCTGTTAAAAATAATAGACTTCAGGATTTAGCCACTAGGTTTGAGGTCGCCAAAATGAAAGATGATGAGACCTTTGATGAATTTTATGCTGAGATTAACGATATCGTTAACTCTAGTTTTAACCTAGGTGAGACTATACCTACGAATAGGATAGTTAGGAAAATCCTGAGATCCCTACCTGATAAGTTCCTACCCAAAATCACCGCCATCGAGGAAAGCAATGACCTCGATCAGCTTAATTTAGATGAACTCGTAGGAAAGCTGCAGGTTTATGAGAAAAAGCTTCCTGGTTTTAGAGAGCCAAAAACGTTTGCGATGAAAATCGCTAAGGAAGTTGTGCATGATACGTCTGGTGATGGTGATACCATCACGGATCGTGACTTGGCCTTGTTTGCAAAGAAGTTTAAGAATTTCTTAAACTTAAGAAGAGTGGCCATAGCAGTAATAGGGATAGGGAGGATGCCTAAAGAGAATAGGCATATCAGGAGTGAGTCTAAAGAGGATAGGGATAGTAGATCCCGTGGTGCCCAATGCTATGAATGTGAAGGATATGGGCACGTTAGATCTGTGTGTCCCACATATCTTAGGGCTAATGGCAAGAAAGCCATGGCAGCATCTCCTAGTGATTCAGAAGGTGGTTACTCTTCTGATGAGTCTCCTAAAGGCAAGAAAAATTTTATTGCCTTTACTGCTAGTGTGACTGGTGAGAGAGAGATTGTGTTAATGATGATGATTCTGAAGTCTCTCTTGATGAGTCTGTAGATGAGGAAAGTCTTCAGGTAGCTTATGTTGAACTGTTTAATGAGAGTTAGCTACTAAGAAGACTAACATAGAGGTCAATAAAAGGCTGAAAGCTGTTGAGCTAGAAAAGAATGAAGCTCAAGCCAAATTTGAGCAAAGCCTTTTGATGGTAGATGACCTGGAGGAGAGAATAGAGGTCTAATTAATAGGGTCCAAATATTAGAAACTGAACTTGAAGATACTAGAACCCAATTGTCTGTATTTTCTAGTGAGAATAAAAATGTGGACCGTATGTTAGGAATTATTTCTGAGCCTAACTGTGATAAGGCTTCTTCTTCCAAAGCTGTGCCTGTAGCAGCTAAACGTGACTTAGGCAAAAAGCCTGTTGTGTGTAGTCATGTGATTCCTCCGTTTGTTCCTCGTCCTGTGTGACCCAACCTCGTTCTAGAGGTGTTATGGGAAAACCTCGCTCTCATCCGAGGTTTGTGCCTGTGTGCCACCACTGTGGCAAGGCTGGACATATTAGGCCTAAGTGCTTCATGTTGCACAAGCAAAAGAGAAGGCCTAAGAGTGTGTCTTCTAGATTTGATTCTTCAAATCTAAAGTCTCAAGTTTCTGCACTAACCAAACAAGCATTATTTCTTAGTGAGAAACTTTCTTTGTTGTCTGGGAACTCTAGTGTGGAAGAGGGCTAGTAAAGAAAAGTTGGGTGAGGAAGCAAGATGAATTCCCATCTTCCTCTGCATGTCCTGATGGACATTATGAAAGTGCACTTCGGTGTAACTCTGCTTAAATGATGCACTTTTATCTTCCCATTGCATGTGTGTGTGCGTGTGTTTTATGTTTTTACACGTTTGTTTGTTTTCACAGCATATGGGTGTGTGTGTGTGTCTTGTTTTTGTTATATATCCCTTGGTATATAGGATGGAAACCCGACATAAATTTCATAGCCGATTCCGAATGGACGGTAGTATGATCTGCACTCGGGGATACAACTCCACGTATCATTGGATGTTTTGCAAGCTGTTTTGTGTCTTTTTTTTGTGTGCTTTAAATCTGAAAAATTCAAAAAAAAAATATAGAAATTGAAAAAGACAAAATTATTTATTTTATGGCTTGTTAGAGCATGAATAGCATGTGCATGTGATCCTGGTATGTAGGATATATGATTATGCATGTATGATATGCTGTTATTTTTCTTGATGCGCTAAATACATGAGTGTGTGTGATAAAAACCTTTGGTATATCATGTGCTTGCACTTTCACATACACATTTTTATTTTGTCAAGGCTTGGTCGCATGTATGAGTTTTTGGAATGGCAATCTAATCTCTTCCATGCTTTGTTTGCTTAATAGTGTGACCTTTGACTAGATGACCTTGTTATCCCCTTGTAAAAGTAAAAAGAAATATATTTAAAAAGAAAAATGAGACTCAAGTGCAAAAGAGCCAAAATGGCCAAATTCAAAAGATAAGGGCAAAAACCCTTCACTCGAAAGAGTTATCAAATATGAGCTCATGATATTTCTGGGGTAAATAATATAGCATGCAACCAAGGTTGCTTATTTTCAGGTCCTAGTGGTGTTGGGTTTGAACACATATTTAGTGGACTTGGTTTGTTTAGAGATGGATTTCTTTGGCTGTGTCCAGCTCATAAAATAAGGTCTTAAGCCTTGATTCGTTATGCACTTTATTTTTCACGCAAGTGCTTTATATGCTTTGGTGTTTATGTCATATGCATAAGTGTTGTCTTTAGCAGCTTTTAAAATGATGCATATTGTTTCATGTCATAAACAGCTGAATACTGACTGGGTATCATTGTATCAGCTTGAATTGCTGTTTCAGTCAGTTTTTGACAGGATTTTTATTTATCTCAGTATGTGCTTGTGTGTGTTTCATGTTATTGCATACCAATTTTTTTTTTCTTTCCTGTGCACTTTTCTGAGTTGTGGTTTACTTCCCGTATGTGATTTTGCTAACTGTATGTACCTGTTAGTGAGGGGGAGTAATTCCTGTTTGTTTATGCTCTTGCATGTGTTTTCTCATGTTCTCCTGTTATTTTTCCTGTTTCTTTTATCCTTTGTCATTTCGTGACAAAAAGGGGGAGAGTAATATATTAAGGGGGAGAGCTTTAATATATAGGAGAGAGCCGTAGAATATCCTTTAGATATCTCCGTTTTAAGGGGAGTTAAGATTAAGGGGGAGAAGGATTTCTATTTGTTCATGCATGAGATTTTTACCTGCTTTATGTTTTACTTGATTATCCCAATGCTTTTCACGGTATATTGTTGTTTGTGGATGTTTCAGGTAGCAGGTATGTTGCTGAGGTGGCATTTCTTTCAAGACTACTTTGTTAGGTGTTAGATCGAGTCCTTTTGTAATAAGTCACTGTTTTGATGGTTGACAGTTGACTATTTGCTTTTTGGGTCTATTACCGTAGTCTTTGTATTAGGTAGTATTTTGTCACGGAATGCCAAAGGGGGAGATTGTGAGTTCCATTTTTATTGGCATGTGTCCGTGACAAAATAAGTTCAATTAAGTTGTAATATGTCGTGAAGATCTTTGTGCAATTGGACTGGGTTTTGGCTGCTGTGCATCAGACATGCGTTCGTGGTGCGTTCGTTGCAGTGTTCGAACGAGTGGCGTTGGTGCTGCGTTCGTAATTGGGCTCGAACGTGTGGAGTTAGTGGCACGTTCTTTATTGGGTTCGAACGGGAATTCCAGAGAGCAAATGTTCGAGTCTCGTTCTTGTTGGGTTCGAACGAGATCATTCCAGAGAGTTCACGTTCGTTGTGCGTTCGATTGACGTTCGAACAGAGTCTTCACAGAAAAGGCGCGTTCGGTGTAGCGTTCTAGTAAGCGTTCGAACGCGACTGCGATCTGGACGCATTTTTAGCCTGCAAAACCCTAGGTTTTCACCCTACCTATAAATATAACACTTAGCCGCCATTCCCCATGAGTTGGAAGAGCTGAAACACTTTTCCCTTGAGCCTAAATCTCACAAAGCTTTCAACTCTCTTTGATTCCACCATTGAAGACTTCATCATCTTCTTGTCTTCTCTATTAATGGTGAGAATCATTCTTTGATAAACCTTCAACACAGCATAACCCAAAATCCCTAATCCTTTAGAGTTCTATAGGAGGAGTTTTGGTAGTCGGAGTTCCGGCGTTCAGAGGTGATACAATCTACTCAGAGACTTCAGAGGTTCTGAAGAAAACCGTGGGTCGCGGGCTTGAGGAGTTGCCTTGAGTTCTTGCAGTATTGAGGTTCTTGAGTCGGTGGAGTTGCCACCATAGGTCTTGACCATCGCTGTAAGCTTTTCTCTATATAGTGGATTCGGGTGGTAGCCTATACCCGGAGTGGTTTTTTACTCGGAAGAGTTTTCCACTTCGTCACCAAAATCATTGTGTTGAATTTTGTGTGATTGATTATATTTGCTGCTTTAATTATTGTTATTGTTTTTACATTTGCAGCTTATTTTTAGTTGGTTGATTGTTAAATTGCCTGTTGCAATTCCATAGTAGCAGTAACAGGACTTGTCCTGCTTATTGTCTGTAATTCCGCATAGGGTCAGAACTTAGGATAACCCCGAATTTTCAAACCACTTTAGAAACTATAGGTGGAAAAATGATAAAATAAAGAATATTATAATATTTTCATACTTTTGTCAAATTTGGGTAGACCGGAGATAATTTTCCCATTTCTTTATCATTTAATTATTATACGATATTATTTACCTAAGGGATAGACTTGTTTTGTTATCCATAGTTTTTAGCTATCATCTCATCTTTGTAATGCTTTTTAATTTTTTATTATTTTTATTATGGACATTTTTGTTACCATTTCATTAACGACATGAAGAATCAGTCTATTAAACAGTTTTTAGTTGTTGAGAATGATATATTAAATGATTAATCAGGTCTTAGCATTTGTTGAACGGTCGTGTGCTGAGAAGGAATCCTACTAATTTAGTTGTAGTGCAAACATTACGTCAGCAATTAATTTATACATGAACTTGCTTTCTCTTAATTCCCTACAAAATGACTAATGACTCAGACTCATCTCCTTTTTTGTCACATGATATGACATCATGCAAGCAAGGTAGTTCAACACTATCATCATCATCTTCTTCTTCTTCTTCTAATTTGTTGTAAATATATTAATTTTCATAATTTAGTTAGTAGTTTTCTCAAAGAACCATCTAGAGCCTGATTAATTAGAAGTGAAAGCAATGATATATACGCTAGAATATCTTTTCATATACGGTCATAACTTCAGATAAAGGAGTAAGATTGTGTTAGGGTTCGACAAGAAATAGATCCATGGGTGGCATCAGGAGTGGGCTGCTCATACCTAAATCTGATGTAGATCATTTAATTTCTTATATTTTTTTAAAAAAATAATAATAAAATATTTAGTCCACTTAGATTACATAAAATAAAAAATAAAAAATTTTAATCACCACTAAAATAAAATCATGTATGTATCCTTACACGGATCCTATATCAATGTCAACTTATATACTAAGAGATAGTAAGTGATGATGAAGTCTCCAAGGGGCGTGGCTTGGTGGAGTAGGGTTCATGATGTCACATTGAGGTCTTAGGTTCGAATTCAGAGAGTGCGTTTCTTGTAAGAGATTGGGACATCCGAAGGTTTTACCTGCTCCGTTTAAGCCCAGAAAAGATGATTTGGTTGTGGGGTTTCCAACGATTCCAAAAAAAAAAAAAAAAAAAAGTGATGACGAAATTAAGTAAGTTGGCAGTTGGCACCTCTTCTCAAATAACTTAATGAAGGGGATCTAATTCTTGTTCAAATTAAAGACTATGTATTGAGTAGTGATCGGACCAATAAATTTATTTTTGAAAATCTAAATAAAAGATATATATGCATGGCCCAGCAATGAGATCCATGCATTAGCTTTTTCAAGCTTTAAACAAGCATGAAAAAGGGTGTGGCCAGCAGCAACGTTGACTGTGACTGCTATTAATCTCTAGCCACTATATAAACTTTCATTTCCATCTTCATACTTAAAATGGCTCAGGTAATAGAATGAACTTTCTTTATATGTCATTGTCATGTTTGATGATATGATCAGAGTTTTTTTCTTTTTTTCAGAAGGTGGTATTGAAGATCATGACAATGAATGATGAAAAGACGAAGAAGAAAGCCATTGAAGCTGCAGCTGACATTTATGGTACAGCTGCAGGAAAATTTACTTAGCTTGTTTGATTCTGTTTTACTAAATTGCTTCTGGGTTTTTCTTTATTAATGTGTAACAGGAGTAGATTCAATTGCAGCTGATCTGAAGGAGCAGAAGCTGACTATTATTGGAGATATGGATGCAGTTGCCATAGCCAAAAAGCTGAAGAAAATCGGAAAAATTGAAATTGTTTCTGTTGGTCCTGCTAAAGAAGAAAAGAAAGAAGAGAAGAAAGAGGAAAAGAAATGATACAAGTGATTCATTGAGCCATTGCTTACTTTCAGTATTGAACAAGTTTCAAAATTTTTGGGAACTTAGAATTCTAAATTCTGGAGCTTATTCTCATGATGATATGTCCAATAATGAACTATTTTCAACTTAATATCAGGAAGACGTTTGTTTATTGGATTCCTAGTTAATACTTTGTGAGGCATGTATTTAGTTGGCATTAGGATCCAGTGCTCCGCTGAATTTATGCTGAGCACTCGATCGAAAGTCAAGATATAAATGAGACCCATGCGGAGTGCAAAATAGATAGAGCCTGATAGTTGATACAATTCTCAACATAAATTCAGCTCAGTACTGAATCATGTTAAGTTTTATATGACAAATTATAAAGCATCAAACTTGAGGGGTTCCAATGAATTGTTTCAGATACAAGCTTTTGGTTTCCACTCTGTAAATTATGCCTTGTTGATATGTAGCTCTAATACAAAAGCTTTAACATTACCAAATTTGGTGAATCACTGAATTTGTTCTCATGAATCTTCTAAAGCCAAACGAAAAATAAGTCAGATTGGACAGACAACATTGTTTACATTAATGTCTAAAATCAAGGTCACATCACAATATCTATGCAATCCTTAAATGTTAGATGGCTCTGGAATAATTCACATACCCCGCAACCGAGAACATCATGGGGCAAGAGAAATGGACACAAAGGGGAGTTTGAAAAACGCTTATCTACTCAACCTTTTGTTCTCATAATTGTGATGCTGCCTTTTCCCCCTTCAGTGCGAATTTTCGTTTTTCCGACAACGGGCTTTCCTGAAAAAGCTGAAGTCGGATAAGCAGAGGGATCTTCTACATTTTGATTTAACTTTGAGGCTGGAGAGTGAATCCGCTGGTTTATGTCCTTCAAAGTAACATCTCCATGGACTCCACATGGCTTAATGAAAGCAAATGGATAGGCAACTGAAGAAGCTAATTTAGTTGGGGTTCTTATTAAAGACTTCCTACCTAAAGCAAACAGAAAATGAGAGTTAGACGTAGCCTTTTGACTGTATTTTGTATTCAAAATCCACAGAAGAAATAGAGAGCATATCAACACAGAACAAAAAAAAAGACATTTGGAAATGATCTACTATAGGAAGTTGCCATGTATTGCAATATTTCAACTATAAGGAGGAATGACAGCACATATAGTACTCAGAATATAACGCACAACAAAGTGAAATTGAAAACGGACTAATACCTTTAAAAATAACATTTCGAGGAGTTCTAGTAACCTGCTGTTGAACCACATTAGTATCAGATGCAGGCGGTGAACTGCAGAACTCTACAATGGTGAAACACTTTGTAAGCTTAACAATACAGAAAGGAGAAAAGGGAGGAGAGCGTGTTCATGTGTGCTTGTGCACAAATTATGAGAAACGGCACTAAATGTTCAGTCACAGAGAAGAATAATCTCATGTACCTGAAATATCAAATTGCGTATCAGATGCCCCAGAGAAGTCCCTGTGTCTCATATGACAAAAGCAATTAGATTATAGTGGAATGGCACACCAACTAAAAAGCTATAATCCAAAGAAGCATACATGTCATTAGGGCTCAAATTCATCTCAGGTTCATTAAGGCATTCAGCAATCCATCCCTCAACTGAATCTAGGCCATCACAACTGGACGCAGAGATGCCTGCAAAGATATGTTGTAATATATGACCAGATAGCATGAAGTAAACATTCAAGATCATAATTGTATCATAATGGATCTTGCCAGATACAAACCTGATAACCCACTAGTCCATTGAGATGCTTCAGGTAAAACTTCTTCAACTGAGACCTCCCTCTCCTAGAAAGAGAATGAAGAACATTTACATCAGCAACATTGATTGCAGGAGCGACTTCCATAAATGATCAGATAACTAAAGCCAACCGCATAATAATTAATAAACAAAAGAGAAGAGTAGTCCACACTTACATTTGATATTTGGAACGCAGATGGCATCTCATCACAACAAAGGGAAGCATCTACTGCTTGAGTGTCAAATTGCAACATCCGACGCCTCTTTGCTTGTGAATAAGTCTCCCTATGTTCTTTTGGTTCCTTACTCATATCACCTGAAATCCAATCCATCAAATCAAACAAACAAACATTTTCTTGCTGCAAAAACCAAAGAATGCTGGCAAACAAACCCCATACCGCTATGAGTAGCATGGCATACCAAATCCCCACATGCCTTAACAGGAGTTGTTACATCATCGAGCATATAGGAAAGATCCTCCTCGTTCAGACTCACTTCATTCCATTGGGATCCCGACATATCTGCCCCAAATTAAAAAAAAAAAAAAACCCACATACTCAGACAATATCTTTCTTATATATTAGTCATTCGAATCACTGAGAATGAGATTTTGAACTCACCGAAACTGGAATCTTTCTGGAGACCAAAATCATCTCCTTGCCAATTCCAAGACTCACTATAACCAGTTCACAAAGTAAAATTGTACGAATTAACGAATCAAATAATACATTACCAATTCATAATTAATCTTTAAGATTTTTCACTTTCTAAGATTTACCCATCAACCATTCAAATGTCATTTAGGTTTTAACTTAAAAAGAAGAATCCAACTTAAATCTACAAAACCATAACTATAAGCAGCTACACAATTATTTCTTAAACCGAAATCAAAATAAAACAAAATAGTAAATAAATAAAAATTAGTAAAGATGATAAAAATAACTACCCATTATGAGAAATTAACAAACCTGTCCCTCGGATTTGAGCTTAATGTGGCCGAATAATCGATGGCCATATTGTCTTCATCGTGACTATAAATTATATTTGCTGACATTCTGATAGAATTTCTACTAAGCTTTGCTTTCTGTCTTTCTGCCACTAACCATTAAACCCATTAAAGAAGCAGTGACTGAGGCAGCAGCAGCGGAAAAATATCCTTATTTGGATGTTTATCTTCAACTCCCTTAACCTTTACAATTTTCAAAGAATGATAAGATTATTTTGTTTATACTGAATAGGTCCCTAATTTTTTTTACTCCACTTGTAGTTACTTAGGCTCTGTTTAGTGTTACAATTAAAATAATATGACGAACAAATGATAATTCATAAGTAGTATTATGTAAATTTATTTTATGGTAAAAAATAATTGATGTGTGCTTTTTTAACATTTTACTATTTTAGTGGTATGGAAAAGATAAAAATTTATCATTTATAAAACTCATTTTTTTAAAAAAATAAATCACGATTAGTGTACGGGCCAAATTTGATCCAATGGCAGTTTTATCCTTTAGCTTCAGGCCCAATACTGAACGCACCTCAGACTCCCCAACATAAGACTCAGGCCCAAGTTTCTACCTCAAAATGAAGCCCCAATGATTGAAGTATATAGAGGCCCAGAGATTCACAAGCCCAGGCCCAGTGAAATACCACGTGCTCAAAGCATAATTGGGGCTCACCCTACGCCAGTCCACATAACTCCCAGGCTCATAAACACCATTCATAACCCATCTGTTCCAACATACAACACAGTAATAGCTCATCATGAAGTCGACCGTTACCATGACCCAACGGACGAGCAATCAAAGGGCAATAAAGGCACACGTTACTGGAGCATGTATATATAGGAAACGAGGCTCCATGAGGTAGGGGATATTGAACTTCAAGCTCTCCTACTCATAATCTCAGTATACTCCCCCATAGCTCTCAGTACCTCCAAACTACCGCCCTCACGGCAGCCCACAGGGATCAAGGTAACATCTGATCTTGCTCCTCCTTCTACGACTTTTGCACCTCATTTTCCTCACTGACTTGGGCGTCGGAGTGTCTACAGCATCCACCCCACCGATGAGTAGACCCTCCACGCTCACCCTTCCTCTTTATTTTGCAGGATCGCTAGTGCCCCTCTCACGAAATCTCGATTATAGACCTCGGGTAAAATCCAGCATCTACAATTAGTAATCATAAATTTTTATCATTAATCAATTATTTAAAAATTATATTTTGATCAAAATATAATTTTGAACCTCACCATAAGTTAAACTATAACACCAAACAAAACCTTACTAAAAACTAACACTAGTTTAAATAAATTCTTCACAATAGATTTTTCTAAATATATTATTAGGATAAAAAAGTTTTGAAAATAGGAATATAAAATTTAGATTGAGTTACAATGGACTAGACTAGTTTAGTAATGATTAGACAACCATATATACATGTAGAATGGTATTTATAGGCATTTTATTGTAAATCCAAGTGTTGTTAGTAGAGATTATAATTGTGCTAATAAACTTGTAATTACCCAAACGTAGTAGATAAGATTTGGTAAGTATTTTAGCAGGTTTTGTGATTTAAAACAAAATATAATATTAATTTAGTGCGAGTTTCATAATAATCAAATATCAGTGGATAATCGCAGAGGGTATCTGCTAATCCTACATATTCATCTTAGATGGGTGCTAGTGTTATTGTAAACGAAATGAAGATTTTCCAATTCTTAGTGTTGAATGAGATTAGGGTATTACTGTTTGTTAGATAATAATTTTTTTGAATTTTTTGTTCTTTTTTTCCGATTAAAATACTCGTGTATTTTCATTATAAATAAAATACATAAATTTATGTTAGATTAATGCATTATGTGTATTTAATTTAATGTTGAAATTTTAATTTTAATTTATATTTATAGATACTTTTTTTAATATTTATGCTTAGAATTTAAAAACCTAAAAAAAAAAAACTAATTGGATACCAATGCAGGTTTAGTAATAAATGTAAATCCATTAAGACGAGTTTGAAAATAAAAAATAAAACTTACAATAGGTATGATACGAGATTAATAACTTATTTTCTAAGTTAATGCAGATTAATTTGAGATGTTTTCTCAAATAAGTACGTAGTTTATTTATATACAAATAAATAAACTACGTACTTATTTGAGAAAACATCTAAAATTAGGAACCTATATGATAATGTCTCTATTTTTTTAATTTTTATTTACAATTATATAATCGTGTGCCTTCTACTGCTCATTCTATGGCACACGCACACTACACTCGCGCCACAAGTGTGTAACGATAACACGGGGGTATATTGGGTAATTTAAGTATGTGAAATATCTGGCTTAAGAGTGCCTGTTAGCTGAGGTGTCCGTTGAATAAAGGCGCGTTACTTTTACGCGCGAAAATATTGTGTCCGTTTATTGGGTCGGCGTATGGAGGAGTTGACTAGATGTGGTAACGGTAACGGATATAGTCTTTGGGATCCATCACCATGTAAAATATGGATCGTTAGATTTTGATAATGTCGGTCTAAATTTTAAAATTTAAAAAAATTTAAAAATCCCTCGAAATTTAATTAGAACGGGCTCCAATACAAAATATAAGGAAACCTTCCGGAACCATATTCTTCGTTGTTTTATACAAGGGAAAAAGTTTATTTCGTGGGGTCAGCAATGAAGGTTGATATTAATATTATTATATTTTTTTGGGCGGAGGATCGGACGGCTGGCATTGAAAATGCAAAATCTGGGAGTTGTGTCTGTGTGCGCCCAGATACACGCAGATTTTTCTGGATAATGGAATCTGTATTCATAATTAAGCAGTGCCAGTGATATTTGAATCTGATCCTCATCATCCCAATTTTTGTAGTTAAATACATTTAGTTTTAAATTATTCTTATTAATCAATTACGAAAGTTTCTAATTAGGCCCCAAATTTTATCATTTCAGTCCCTTTTATCGGTTTATCGGTCCTTAAATTTTCATGATTTGAAGTTTCTGGATTAATCGAACAGCAATTATAGGTTACACTTAATTAACACACTCAAAGACTCATTGTATACGTAAAAAAAATTGGAAAATTGAAAAATAAATCAAAAAATCATATTTTTCTTCTTAGAGATGTGTTATTTGGGAGTAAATCTTTGGTGCAACCGTGGTATGGATGACGTGGTACCACCAACCAATAAAAAAATAACATGTTTAATTTTCTTTCTATTTTTTAGTTGTTTTTTGACTTTTTAGCACGCGTGGCAAATGATGATTGGCTTGTTGTATGGATGACGTGGTACCACTGCTGCACCAAAGATTTTCTCGTTATTTGGGTATACATATAGTCATATAATTATCATTGTTGTTATTCAAGTAATATTATGATAAATGTTGAGCTAAATTTATGTTGATTGTTAGATCAACTGACAAGGGATAAATGAGACCCATATTAAATAAATTATAATAATTGATTCGGTATTCATTACATAATCAGCTCGATACTAAATCTAAATCCCATCAAATAACATGAATTAAAATCCTTCCCTATCTTAATGAGGGGAAAACTCTAGCAAGCTAAGGAATAATTAATGCAAATAGAATGAAAAATCACTTCTCCCCTTACATAGTTACATAGATTGTTTTAAAAATTATATCAAATATTGAATAGTTGATCTAAAAGTTCAATTGATTATCTCAATCGATTGAATTATTTCAGATGAACCAGTCGATATCATCATGCTATCATAAATAATTTTAATTATAAAAAAATATATTTTTTTTGGGTTTATGATTTAGGAATTTTAAAAAATCAAGTTTTTTTTTTTGGTTTAGGGTTAAACGGTTCATTGGTTTTAACCCATTTTTTCAAATATTCTGGTTAGATCGGTTCAACCAACCGATCTGATCCTATTTTCAAAACATTAGTTACATTTGTTCAGGTGTTTAAAGAGAATATTATTCTTTCAAATAATTCAAGTACATTATCGTATATCCGAACTATGTTGCAGCAAAATTAGGGAAATTATCATATATCCATCCAAAATTAAGCTAAAGTCCGAAAATACTCTTGGTTTTTGAAACTTTTTATATATCCACACAAATTATTAAAAAAAAATGACATTTTATATCCAAAAATTAGTAATTGATAATATTTTACACCTAAAAATTAGTTATGAAAAAAATACATTTTATGTCCAAAAAATTAATAATTTGAGTACAAAAGATATATTTTCCAAAAAAAAAAAAAAAAAAAAAACTATCTACGAAATATTTTGACATGTTTTTTTCTCCGGAGAATTTTTTTGATATCACGTGTATATGACTGATGTGATATTACTAATCAATAATTATACATCATGCAGGATTTGTGTAAAATAAATTAAAACTATCATTTATTTAATTACTTTTTACTATTTAATATCCATGATTATGATAATATATAGTTAAATTGTTACATAATTAACATAATATCACCGCATAGAAAAATCTCCCATTATGTGATGCACTACCTAACAATATATGCTTAAGAATTTTGTATAACCTGCAAGTCAAGCAGCCAATTGTATCACTTCTTTTCATTTTTCTTCTCCTCTTTCTTGTCTCCTTTAGCCTGGCCTACCGAAACAATTTCATTTTGTTTTTTCCAATTTAATTTCTTCAGTTTTTTTGGCTATGGTGACAGCATCCATAACTCCAATAAGATCAGCTGCAATTGTATTGAATCAACTCCTGTTACATAATATATAAACCCTAAAAGCATTAATTTAGTACGTAAAATACAAACACTAATACTATATATATATTTAGAAGAAACTAAGTGAGCTATATATATATATATATATATATAGTTCCTTAATTTGTACCATAAATGTCAGCCACAGCTTCAATGGCTTTCTTCTTTGTCTTTTCATGATCCATTGTCATGATATTCAGTACCACCTTCTGCAACAAATTAATTGACGTTACCTAGTGGACCAATATGGGGCTTTGTTGTCTTTGGCTGGCTTTACCTAACAGAAACATTTAATTTAATTATTTTATATTTGGTCATTTAAGTATGTTCAACTTCGTATATGTTAAGGTCTCCGCTTACGTTTGTAATTTTTTATAGTCGGTCTCAAGTCCGTACAAAAAAAAAAAAGGCTTGTGTTAGGTTTCGATTATTAATTTAAAATTTGTTATCTTTTTAAAACATAAATTCTAAGTAAAATTGTGCTAATGAGATAATGATTTCGAATAAATCATAATAACAAATCAAAAAATCCTATGAATTTTTTTGTTTGTTTGTTACAGAATAGTTCATGAGCATAAGAATTCATACTATATGGGTTAAATTTAAATTTAATTTGCATGATGATTTCAGAAAAATGATCATACTCAGGGGCCATATATATATACCCAAAAATCGTACATCTAGTTATTGAATTGTTGAAAAATATCAAGTTTCAATTTATTATTTCATTAATTCTAAGCATGGAATGTCTTAATTTCGCTGCAAATTAATGAAATCTAAATATACGCACAGCGGGTGGAGGCTTTCATGCAGAGATTCTGGAATTTTCTTGCAGCAGCTTGTTACACAAATGCTTTTGGCCTTATATCTAGTCACTCAAGAAGATGCACGATAGTTAGTCGAGATAGATGGTTGATTGAGCCCTAAAATTTAATTTAGGATATAAATCTGATAAAAAATTAATTTTTAAATGTATAATATAAATTTTATATTTTATTAATGTGGATTTTCTTTAAAACTTACCTAAGACTCCTCAAAATTTAGATCAACTCAAGGAAGGCCTATATATAAAAACACACAAAAACTTTGATACGGTGGTCATCATCAATTATAAGGTAGGTGCTATCAATTAAGAAGAAGAAAATTTCAATAAGAAACCAAAACCTTTAATTCAAGTTATTGGTGGAGCCATAAAGAAGCGATCGGGACCGTTTATCTCTCGTTTAATCTAAAAATTTATTAAAATATATTATGTAAATTAATGAAAAGTCTAATTTATTAATAAAAGAGAAGTGATATTCTTACAAATAAAAATCCCGAAAATAAATACACTCCCCTCACTGTAGCTGCAGTGATTCTACAATATTTTAGATTTACCTCCATTAAAACGAAGATTATCCAATATTTTTTGTGAAATTCAAATTTCAAAAATGATACTTTTACAAACAAAAATCCAGAAAATAAATACACTATTCTCACTGTAGCTACAGCTGTAACTACAGTAAAATGAGTGTATTTATTTTCGGAATTTTTATTTGTAAGAATATCACTTCTCTTCAAATTTTACCCCACTAAATTAATGTCTCGCTATGCGGCTAAGTCAAAGTCATCCACAGATACTTCTGCCAAAGCTAGATCCAAAGTGCGTCCAGTGTCCACTAATAATAATGCTTCAGCAAGCCAAGAGCAAAGAAGTTCTAATTAATTTATCAAATCATGCAGAGTTTTCTCAATATGCTGCGCAGCTCTGGGCTTGCTAGACATATTTCAGAGATGCTGACATGGCGGCCGCCTCCTTCGAAAATAAATCTAGTAGCAACTTCAACACTGCTATTGCTCTTTCTTCCTCTCCTCATAGCCACTGCTTTCATTTCTTCCTTTTGGAATTTTGACACTGTAAGTACCAAAACTTATGCTCTCTCTTGCACTTCAATTTAATAAATTTAAGAAAATGATGCTTTTTTTCCGAACGAGGTGTCCGAATTAGGCACCCATTCGGACAATCTAGCTATGCTAATTACTTTGTTTTTTCCGATTTTTGCAGTCTAGGTTTTCTGTAAACTATTCAATAAATAAAACAGTAATTATTTCACAAAAGCAACAAAACCCACCAAAAAGAATCATAATCCCACTCAACTGTGACAAAGATTATAATCAAACCCAAACTTGTCCGAAAAATTACCCCAAAACATTTAAAACACAAGACCAGGACGACCCATCATCAAAAGACTCAATACCCACATGTCCAGATTATTTTCGGTGGATCCACGAAGATCTAAGCCCCTGGAAAGTCACAGGAATCACAAGAGAAATGGTAGAAAGAGCAAATCGAACGGCCCATTTTCGGCTTCTAATTGTCAACAACAAAGTATACGTTGATAAGTACAAAAAGTCGATACAAACAAGAGACGTTTTCACAATATGGGGAATCCTGCAACTCATCAGAAAGTATCCTGGAAAGTTACCGGACTTGGAACTGATGTTTGACTGCGATGACCGGCCGGTCATCAAATCACGCGACTATATTAAACCGAACGTGATGGGCCCACCTCCGCTGTTTCGGTACTGCGGCGACAGGCGGACGGTGGATATCGTATTTCCTGATTGGTCCTTCTGGGGATGGTGAGGATTTCTTCTTCTTCTTTGCTTCTTAGTCTTTGTTTTACTGTTTGCATGTTTTTATTTTCGAATGGAAAATTTACAAATACATGTGCATGATTATGACATATATACATTAAAATTGAATTTAATATTTGAATTTAATTAATAATAATGGAGAATATGCCATATAAGTTTACCAACCATAGGATTGAGGTGTAGGGTTATGATTGGTTGATTGATAATCAAAGGGTCCTATGGTAATGACATGCGACCAACCATAGACGATTTAATAGAGAGTTTAGAATTAATGATATCCCTGTGTATGTCGTGCCAAAAATTTATCTTAGACTATTGCATTCGGGAGGGACCATGGCCACGTGTGGGTGTCTGGCTGTCTGCGTCGAAGAAGAATGAATTTGTCTATTTTCATAAATGAATAAAGAATTTGTGTAATTATTAATCTTCGAACTTGATTCCATTAGTTTATGTGTCTTGTTCTCACAACCTTCGGGCATAGTTATATATTTATATTAGCCTATGAGTTTTGTTCTCATTCGTTTTGGGTTGGGTCTAGTTAATGGTGATCTGTTAAGTGAAAACTAGTATTTATATAAGAGATAAAGTTGTCCGAATTTTTATTCGTCTTTATAATAAAATAATATAATATATATAAGGAATGTACTCAAACCTTTCTTATTTTTTCTTTATAAAAAATTACACCATACAACTGGTGGTGAATTATTAAAAAAAAACTTAGATTAATTCATTTTGGAAACAATGTGACTAAAAAAAGGTCATCCAGTGTGCATATACGCCTCTTATTATAAGTGGGTCTGGAGGGGAAAATTTTGATGTACGTAATCTTACGTTATTTTCTTCACATAGAGACTGTTTTCCGGATTTGAACTTGTAGACTGTAACTAAATATTCACCATCGAACCATGCATGATTAGCGAATTCGTAATTTATATTCAGAGGAGAATAAAGCTATCGTATATCTTTTGATTTTTGTAGGGCTGAGATAAATATAAATCCATGGGAGAGTGTGTTAAGGGAGCTAAAAGAAGGCAACAATCGTAGCAAATGGATAGACAGACAACCGTATGCTTATTGGAAAGGAAACCCTTTCGTAGCTGAAACAAGAAGAGACCTCCTCACATGTAATGTATCAGATAAACAGGACTGGAATGCTCGACTCTATGTCCAAGTAATTTAATTTTCAATATTACTTAGATAATGAAAAAATATATATCTTAAATTCACTTTATATGAAATTATAATGATAGAAGTTTTTATATAAGCTACATATTAAACTGAAATATGAACAAACTAATCATGATAATGATATATAATAAAATCACAAATTCTAAGGATTATACGAATTATATCTTAGAGATTGAATTCATAATATAGAGATATTATTTCCTTAACATCATTTCTATAATAAAGAGATATTATTTCCTTAACACCCTCCTCTCAAACTCAAGCTGATGACGAAGGAAAAAACTTGAATTTGCATCTTGAAATCGGAGTGAAACTGGAAATCTTGAAACTTGGAGGCTTGAAACTTGGAGATAATTGATGAGTTTTATCGTACGAAACCTGAAGGGGAAGCCAAAGCCCGAGAGAGAGTGAAATCCCGAAAGAGAGTCGAAGCCCGAGAGGAATGAAAGTCTTGAATTCACTCTATATGAATTTACAATAGTATGAGTCTTTATATATGCCACATATCAAATTGAAATAGGAAAGAACTAATCATAATAAATATATATAATAAAATCATAAATCATAATGATTTTAGGAATTATATTTTGGAGATTGATTTTATAATACATGGATATTGAGTATTATTTCTTTAACACTGTTTTCATAATAAAGAGATATCATTTCATTAACAATAAAATTCTTATATATTATGAACTAAACTATGTTAAACTTTGTCGCATGTGTTCTAATAAGAATGCATGATTGAAATTCAGTTATATATAAATTATTATCTTATAACTAAAATGTCAATTCAATACCGAATCTAAATCTTTACCCACCGGTTATTAAATTTGTTTGGTACGTTTGATTTTTGCAGGATTGGATCCTTGAATCTCAGCAAGGATTTAAGCAATCAGATTTGGCAAGCCAATGCACACACAGGTATATAGATAAATATAGTTTTAGATTTTGATACCCTTCATAAACTGAACTTTTGACATTGACTCTTCTTGTTCACTTATATTACATGCATGTAGGTACAAAATCTACATTGAAGGATATGCCTGGTCTGTTAGTGAGAAATATATTCTAGCTTGTGACTCTATGACATTGCTTGTAAATCCCTATTTCTATGATTTCTTCATAAGATATTTACAACCTCTGCAACACTACTGGCCAATAAGGGACGACGACAAGTGCAAATCTCTTAAGTTTGCTGCAGACTGGGGAAACAGCCACAAGCAAAAGGTAATCATAAAGTAATTAACTTTGTTAACTAGATTAATGATATAATTAAGCAACAATATGGAGACTAAAAAAGTCTCCCATGGGTGTGTGGCTTGATAGTGTAGGGCTCCTGAGTTCGAATTCAGGAAATGCGTTTCTTGTAAAGCTTGGGATAGTCGGAAGTTTTACCTGCTCGATCCACTTAAGCCCGGAAATGGTAGTTTAGTCACCTTAACATTTTTCTATTTGTAATTAGTAATGTGTTACAAAAATGCACATATGTGCAGGCACAGGAAATTGGAAGAGCTGCAAGCAACTTTATTCAAGAAGAATTGAAAATGGATTATGTGTATGATTACATGTTTCATTTATTGAATGAGTATGCAAAGCTTTTGAAATTCAAGCCAATGGTACCTGATGGAGCTGTGGAGGTATGCTCAGAGACTATGGCTTGTATGGCAAAAGGGTTGGAGAAAAAGTTCATGATGGAGTCCTTGGTCGAAGGTCCTTCTATTTCAAGCCCATGCACATTGCCTCCTCCTTATGTACCCAAAGATCTTCGTAATTTCTACAAGAAAAAACTCAATGCAATGGTTCAAGTGCAGAATTGGGAGAAGAGATACTGGCAAAATTTGAATTAGCAATAGGACTTGTGAAGTCCCCAAAGGATGTGGCTTGGTGGTGTAGGGTCCAGGATCTCACCTTGAGGTTATGGGTTCGAATCCAGGGGTGCACTTCTTGTAAGAGTCTGGGACAGCCGGTGGTTTTACCTGTGCCGCGGCCCAGAATGGGTGGTTTGGTGGCGGGATTTCCAACGTTTCAAAAAAAAAAAAAAATAGGACTTGCGAATATATCCATATGTATGTAACATTTTTTTTTTTTTTGAAAATGTTGGAAATTTCGTCGTCAAATCATCTGATACGGACTTAAGTAGAGTTTGTCCCAGATTCTTATAAGAAATACACTTTCTGAACTCAAATCTATAACCTAATAATCAAGTGTACTAAACCCTTCGCCATCAAATCACATCTTTTGGGGCGATATGTATGTAACATATTTACATACAAAAACATGATTTAATAGTTAATGAACTACAATGAAAGCTATCATGACAAAACTGACTTCTTTTAATAGTTAAAAGATTATGGTTATTATGAAAAAAAATCTATTATCTTTTTTATCGTGTTTAAAGATAATGCTTTTTTAAGTAAGAACCGTCATCATTAATTCAGATAAATTCGTCTGAATTGATGATGCTGAAGATATATTTGGTTGACAGAATGAATGAAAAGTGATGATATGATCAATCCACCGTTGCACATATAGGTGAGTAAAATCGGTTTCGATTTCGGTTCCGCATGGAATCAGAATCTACCCGGAAAAAATCGGTTCCTAATTAAGTGAAATCGGAACCTACCCAATTAATTAGGGTATTTTATTAATCGGTTCCAATTCGATTCCGGTCCGGTTCTAAATTACCCTATTTATATAATATTGTCAAACTTTGAAAATGTAATTATTTTTCATACTTGAATAAATACTACATAATATTCTTAACAATTGTCCACACATAAATATTACATAAATACTAGGGGTGGGCATAATCGGATTCGGATCGGATCGGACCGAATCCGAATCCGATCCGATTGACATTAAATTTTCTGATCCGATAAGGTTTGATTTCCTTATCAAATCCGATAATTATCGAATCGGATCGGATTTGTTTGATCCGAATCGGTAACTTATCGGATCGGATAAGTTCGATTTGATTGTTGATCCGAATTCATTTTTTGATCCGAATTTGATTTTTGATCCGAATTCGATAATATGTCCGAATTACCCAAAACTTTTAATGCCACATTTTTGCAGATTCTGTCCTCAAGACCGATGGAGATCAAAATTGTTCTGTTTTGGTAAAAGATTATAAGACAAGAGATGACATTTTAATATTCATAAAAAGAAAAATTTATGAAACAAAAAGAAAGTAGTACTAATCTTTATTTATCTTTATGCCATGGTCATGGACAAGCAAACAAATAAGAGAAATGATAGACTGACTCCATTTTATACTCACAGTTTTACCGAACGACACTATAGGCTGCGTTTTGAGTTATTGGAGTCAGCCAAGACTAAAATTAAACTTGCAACCAAACATGACCTAACTGCAAAAATTAGAAATGATAGAAATACCAATCCCTAACTCATCCTCTCACCAAATCCCTAACTCCAAATCATCGTTGCTTCGTTTCTCCCTAAATTCTCTCTTGTGTTTTCTAACGCATCCTCTCACCAAATCATCGTCGCCTTCAGCTCTTCAATCAGTCGGCTTCATCTCTTCAGATCATCGGCAAGCAAAGGATTAGTGATTTCTGTTGCCTTCATTTTCTTATTTTGCTTGATTGGTTTTCATGTCCTTAGTGGCATTTTCGTTGGTAATGGGGTTGTTTTCTTGTTCCGTATTAAACCAAAGCTCATTTTGGCCTTCTGGGTATTTGTTATTTTTGCAAAATAAAATGTCCATTGTTTGAAACCATTGCTGATTTTCTGGGATTACTGTTGCAATGGGTGAGAGGAATGCATGTTCCTATGGCTTTATTTCTCGAAAGTTTTTATTTTTCTTGCTCACAATTATATCAATTTTCTAGGATTAGTTTGTTGTCCAATTATGTGCCCCTTTCCGAAATTGATAATGGCAGTCCCAAATCCAAAAAGAAGAATTACCTCAAAAGAATGATGATGTGAAGTGCAGTAAAGATAAAAAGGGACTTCTTAAGGTTTATATGTATGATTTACCTCCTGAGTCTCATTTTGAGCTTTTCGGTTTGAAGTGCTGGATTATATTGGGGACGTTGTTGATGATGATTTTACACAGAATGAGAGGGGCTGATTTAGCTCTTTTTTTTTTTATTATTATCCATCCTTGATGTGTAATTGAAGTTCTATTAAGCATCGTTAGCATGGTTAAGTGTTGGTGATTTATGGGGCAGTGAATGGTAATGATAGTGTGTTAATTGATACCCGAATTTAACGAGCAAGTAGGTAATATTAGATTTATAACTTCATTTATAGACTTCCATTTAAAGAACCATAAAATTTTATGTAAATTAGATATAATAAGACATAACATATTCAAAACTGTGTAATAGATGTGTATTTTTTTCATACAGGTTTCATCCATAATTTGGGAGTGATAGACAATGGAAAATTTAGAATTGGACAGTGAATTCGAACAGGATGACGGTGTAGATGTTCACATTAATGAAATTGATGATAATCACGATGATGATCCAAAGACAGATATGGTTTTTGATAATGCTGATGTGATGTTTAATTTTTACAAAGAATATGGTAAACGAAAGGGGTTTCCAGTAATGCGGAGAAGTAGTAGAAAAGGGGGAGATGAAAATGTTAGGTATGTGACATTTGCTTGTGGGAGAAGCGGTTTTTCAAAAACGACATCCAGTAATATTTTAAGGCCCTAACCTTTATCAAAAATTGGTTGCAATGCTAAAATTTGTGGATGTATAGATGAAGTTGGAAAATGGAGGGTTCAAACTTTAGTTCTGGAGCACAACCATGAATTATTATCTCCATCGAAGTCAAAGTATTTCAGATGTAACCGTAGCATCAATGTACATGCAAAAAGAAAACTTGAGATAAATGATAGAGCTGGAATAAGAGTTGCCCAAAGTAGCAATTCTCTTGTTATTGAAGCTGGTGGGCATGAAAATGTTACATTCACGGCAAGAGATTGTAGAAATCATGTTGACAAACAAAGAAGATTACGTCTTGACGAAGGAGATGTTGTTGCTTTACAAAACTACTTGATGAAAATGCAAGCGGAAGACGATAGATTTTACTTTAGCTTCAATTTGGATGATGAAGGTCGATTAAAAAATGTTTTTTGGGCTGATCCGAGGAGTAGGGCCGCCTACAAATCTTTTGGTGTGTTTGTTACATTTGACACCACATATCTAACAAATAAGTATGACATGCCATTTGCCCCATTTGTGGGAGTTAATCATCACGGTCATTCTATACTGTTA
Organism: Zanthoxylum bungeanum; assembly: GCA_019454045.1. Taxonomy (NCBI): domain Eukaryota; kingdom Viridiplantae; phylum Streptophyta; class Magnoliopsida; order Sapindales; family Rutaceae; genus Zanthoxylum; species Zanthoxylum bungeanum. Next base: position 420,437 of record SKCR01028251.1, read on the forward strand.
GGATGTGGGTTGATTTCACATGAGGACACTGAGACTTTTACTTAGTTATTTAGGACATGGCTATCTTGCATGTCAAATATTGCACCCATTGGAATCATTAATGACCAAGACAAGGAAATGAAAAAGGCGATTGAGATTGTTTTTCCTACTACTCGACATCGGTGGTGCTTGTGGCATATACTGAAGAAAGTTCCTGAAAAATTAGGAGCTTATACAGAATATAATGCAATCACTCAGATATTACATCCTGTTGTTTATGATTCACAATGTGTTGCGCAATTTGAGGAATCTTGGAGCAGTATAACCATGCTTTGCGGAGTAAATTTGAAAAAGAAATAAGAGAAGATATGAAGTCACTTTCACAGCAACTTCCTTGTGTAACATAATACAAGATGAAGCAGCAAATACAGGAAGTTTATACCATTTCAAAGTTCAAGGAATTTCAACAAGAGTTAATTAGAAAGATGTATTGTGAAGTTGTCAATTCAATGGGATCAGAACATGTAGTAAGAGAAGATGTGAAAGTTGGTGAGGGGAAAAAAAGAACTTTCTTTCAAGTTTACTTTGAAAAAGAGAAAGGAGAAATTACTTGTAGTTGCTCAATGTTTCAGTTTAGAGGAATTCTCTGCAGACATGCTGTTACAACCATGATATGTAATGACGTAGAAGTATTGCCAGATAAGTATATCCTCGAACGATGGCGAAAAGATGTTCGACGATGTCATAGTAGGGTGAAAGTTAGATTTGATTGATAATCTGTGGAAAGATTTACCGAAACAAAATTTTAGTATTGAAAAAAGTTATTGTAATACTGTTGGGAGTTCAGAAACTGCAGTTGAAAGCATTCGTGATCTAAAGATTACTCGTGCTAAAGGTCATCCTCGCACTCGAAGGCTGCAGTCTATAAAATTTAAGAAACATAGCAAAAAAAACAACAGGTGTGTATCGGGTTACTGTAAATTTTTTAGGTCAATTAACTTCAGTAAAGTAACTAACTGCTCATTTTCATTCTACTTGATGAACATGATGTACAAATGCACGAGCAATTACATTCTATTCAATTCCCAACACAAGATAGCAACGGGGTTAGTATAAATTGTTTATTTTATTTTATTTTATTTATATATATAGCTTATTTTACTGTATTAGCAAATGTAGTTACCTTTCATTTGATTTTGCATGGAGATTGAACATGTTCCTGCCACTGCACTATATGTTCCTGATTCATCTGGAGGATTTAAGTAATTACTGCAGTTTATAAATGATAATTCATTTGGATGATTTCAAAAATTACTTTTCTAATGTCTTGAAGTTGTCCAGATAATGCTAGTTTTGATATAGAATTTTAATGTAATCAACATTCTCTTAAATCAAATCACCCGACTTTATATGTTATGTTTGTTTGTTAATTCAATTGTTAGTTTTTATGCCATAACGAGTGGCTTGGTTCAAAATATACTCAAAGTATGCTCAAAGCTAGGACAAAGTATGGACAAAGTATGGTCAATAAAAACTTCTACAATCAAATAACATATTATACATTGACAGAAATATCTGTGATGCTTGAAGCATTATATTCAAGCATTATACATTGTTGGGATAACATATTATCAAAATGATACATAATAATAGGAAAATAATTATTTCGGCAGCATATTTTTGAATGAGACTATTGTCTTGGTTTCGTAGTTCATCCATCAACTTCCGAATTTCAGCTAGTAAAATATCATGATTAGTGTCGTTGGCTTTTCGATCTTCTGTTCGTCACTCCAATCAAAGGCCTGACAATCATTGCATTTCCAAAATTTTCGAATTGGATTTCGTGATGTAGTAGAAGTCAATAACTTTTGGTATCCGTTAGGGCATTTGCGGCAACGTCGCCATTCCACTGAATGTGCACTTGTGTTATATGACATTATGATTACAATTTAACTGCAAAATACATCATAACAAATATATTATAAACAGAACAATCTTCAAGTAAAGAAGTAACAAAATCTGGATAAACAGAACAATCACATTCAAATTTGACAAGTAAATAATAATACAAAAACTGGAACGATATGAAGAAAGAGGTATTTGGCATCATATATATTTAAACTAATCAATTGAAATTTAAGCAAAAACTTGGAAAGTACAATATTTTGTATGAGCCAAAGAAGCTTATGTTAAAGCATTACCTTTCAGGATCCAGTCCAGCTGAAAGAAAGGCTGAATTCTTCAGAGTTGCAAGAACTGTGGGGTTGTCGGAGAAGTATCCTCCATCCCTTGCAATCTCAGGGAGAAAATGAATGTCCAAGATAAACTGTTTCTATAACAATATGCATAATGCAACAAATTCAGACCTGGTCTAACATCAGATAACATGTACATTATTGTGGAAAAGTAAAATGCCAAATAGAATTAAATCAAATGAGAAGTAAATTAATATGAGAAGAAACATTGGCAAGTCAACAATGAAGGCGCCATGGCGCCGTCCTTCAGCCTTTTATATGGCGCCTTCCTTCAGTAACATTAACAAGACTGGTGCCACGGCGCCAAAAGTCCATACATTTTCCCGGAAGATTGGCGCCAGTAAGAATTGGAAAACATTCGAATTTCGTAATGTTAGGAAGCTCTGAAGCAAGAAGATCCAAAGTAAGCCAATATTCTATGGTGTGTTGCATGTTCAAACCACCAGGTTAGCGAGATATTCTAGTTCTAATATCAGGCCAAACACTGCCCCCTTGTGACTTCAAACCGAAAAGCTCAAAATGAGACTCAGGAGGTAAATCATACATATAAACCTTAAGAACTCCCTTTTTATCTTTACTGCACTTCACATCATCATTCTTTTGAGGTAATTCTTCTTCTTGGATTTGGGACTACCATTATCAATTTTAGAAAGGGGCACATAATTGGACAACAAACTAATCCCAGAAAATTGATATAATTGTGAGCAAGAAAAATAATAATAAAGTCAGAGTCGTTACTTTGTTGATGTCAGAGTCGTTACTTTGTTTTTTCAGAAGAAATAAAGCCATAGGAACAAGCATTCCTCTCACCCATTGCAACAGTAATCCCAGAAAATCAGCAATGGTTTCAAACAATGGCCATTTTATTTTGCAAAAATAACAAATACCCAGAAGGCCAAAATGAGCTTTGGTTTAATACAAAACAAGAAAACAACCCCATTACCAACTGAAATGCCACTAAGGACATGAAAACCAATCAAGCAAAATAAGAAAATGAAGGCAACAGAAATCACTAAACCTTTGCTTGCCGACGATCTGAAGAGATGAAGCCGACTGATTGAAGAGCTGAAGGCAATGATGATTTGGTGAGAGGATGAGTTAGAAAACACAAGAGAGAATTTAGGGAGAAACGAAGCAACGATGATTTGGAGTTAGGGATTTGGTGAGAGGATGAGTTAGGGATTGGTATTTCTATCATTTCTAATTTTTGCAGTTAGGTCGTGTTTGGTTGCAAGTTTAATTTTAGTATTGGCTGACTCCAATAACTCAAAATGCAGCCTATAGTGTCGTTCGGTAAAACTGTGAGTATAAAATGGAGTCAGTCTATCATTTCTCAAAAAATAATAATTTAGAGAAGAAGCATTTCTGCTGCTACTAGAAAAAAGTGGCTCCCATTACGAGTTTAAGAAAATATCAATTCTGGGACAAGCAAGCTGCAATAATAGTACATACTACATTAAGCCTCGAAGTTCCATTCAAGTCTACTAACTACACTGTCTGAGAACAAACAGAACATAAACCCTTTGATGATGATGATGATGATGATGATGATTGATAACAACAAAGATCACAGGCAATGAAGCAAAGGAGAAAAGTTCATCTAAAACAGAGAGACCAGAAAATGAGAACATCTTTACACTAGTGTGCATATCTTTATATATATATATATATATATATATATATATATATATATATATATATATATATATATATATATATATATATATAATCTGGTACTACTCAAGATCATCAAGATGATTCAGTTCATGGGAGGGCGGGGAGCAGCAATTGCACTTTCAGCCTGCAGGAATAAAAGGGATACATATTATTCATAACATGCAGCCATCAAGCTAGAGAGAACAAGCCAAATTTGAGCTAGAATGTTATTCATGCTGTCTAAAAAAGATTTATAGTATTCATACAGCTTTAACAACATTCACTCTCTCAACAAAAGTACCCATTAATTCTATATCCACAGAAATCATAGAGCCGAACAAGAAGAAAATAAGTTCACAATACTGCTTGCAACCAAACCATTTGTTGATGGTGTTTTCAGGACCTATGTTATTTAAAGAGTACGACAGGGGTAAAAAGGGTAATTCCCTTCTTGGGCGAGATCATTAAAGCCGACCCGGCCACTATACAGTAAGAGACCGAGCACTTGATGATAGGTGACCGACTGATTACGCCCAAATATGACTCGCGGTTATCGCAGTACAGTTGGGGTGTCGATTCCACAGAGAGATGGTTACAGGAACTGATTTACTTAAACAAAGACGTTAACAGTAACTTAATAAATAAAGTGATAAAAATTGGTAATTAATTTTAAGATAAATAAAATAATGAACAAATATTAAAAGATAATGGCAGAGAGATATGACAAAGCTTCGAGAATCCCTCTTGCATCGAACTCTTATATTTAGTTATTGATTCCTATTATTACACAATTGAAGGTTTCACATCCCAAACCAACAACCGGAAAATATTCAATTCTACGCATGATAAATTCTAAGGTAATTAATGATTATTTTCTCTATGTTAACAGCATACAAAAGCCATCGTTACGAGCTATCTAACGTCGACAATATACCCTCAGGCAATACTGCAGCAGAAGACCAACACGCAAAACAACTTTACCAGTCACAATTAAATTCGCAAACCACACATAGAAGAAGCATGACTGGATCTATATGGGATTTGACAAAATATAATTTCTGGATTAATAAATCAAAAGATGATAGAAAATAACAACCATTAATTTTATTAAACAATTAAAAGGTTCGTAGGAATCAAAAACATAAATAATAAAAATCCAACACAAGAGTTTATCCCTAACTTTGCCTAGGGGATTAGTTCCTCATAAAAGAAATAGAAATAGCCTGGGATTGGAGAGAATTGTTGTTCTGAATCATCACGGCTCCGTGTCCTGACTTCAAAGCTCTGATTTCTTCTCTGAACTGGCTCGGCACTGCTTCTCTGCTTTCTGCGTCTGGGCACTATTTTTTTGTTATTATTTTCTTGCGCATGCCGCTTGTTCACGTAGCAGGCTCCCTTTTTTATACTCACGCTGAAAACCCTATTTATATTGCACGGCAGCCTCTTTTTTAGATGCCCACTTTGTAGCTTTAAATAACCATTGACTATTCAAAACCTAATTCCATCATGGGCCCACGTGTTTCTTTCTTTCTGCACACAGCTTCCCCTTTGAACATTCACGCTGCCTTTTTGCTTTACAAATGGCGCCGTGGCGCCATACTCCCTGCATTTTGTATGGGATTGTGGCGCCGCGGCGCCAATTCAATCTTTCCTCTTCGCGTTCTCGACTCCTGTGTGCGTCCTATGCATCCCTAAACACTTGTAATTGTCCCATGATTCATATGTTAATATTCCTACAAATAAAAATCACTAAATTAGTGTAAATAATAAATATTTCTAAATTAATATAACAATCAAAATTATGTGATAAAATATAAAATATATAACTAAATACTAAACAATAAGCCTAGATAAGTGATGTTTCAAAGTACATTTTCATGCACTTATCTCAACCCCCAACCAGCTTATTGCTAGTCCCTAGCAATTCAAGCGTAAAATAAAATGAAAATTAAATAAATAAGAACTATCTAAGCCACTTTCGTAGGGATCACGATTGCATTTAGCGTATGCAACAAGCCTTTAAACCCTTAGGTGTCCCTAGTGGACGAGTTATAGTCTCGTGAGGGCTTACAGCGACGACACCCACAAACGTCATTCAAAACACACAATCATGCAAAATTAAATAGTCCCAATAGTTTCACATAAGTTCGTCCTCAGGGAATGCATAGTAATGAAACAATAGAACCTTCAAAGTACTCAACACAACTCAAATCTAAATCTTTGAATAAATCATCTAAGCTAGACTCAAAGTGTGTGTGTGTAAAGGTTCGTTCACAGCTTTATTCTCAGGTAAGCCAACTCAATGATTTCGTTTAAAAATTGGGATCGATGGGTCAAACCAACCTAAATATCTCAATTAAGCTCTGTAATTGCTTTTATGTGCTCAATATGGTATGATTTTTTTTTTCTTTTCCTTTGTCTCTCTTTTCATTTCCTTTCTTTTTGCATTTTTCTTTTCTTTCTCTTTTTTTTTTTCTTTTTTTTTTCTCAACACACCTACCCTTTAAGGTAGCATTTCTCCTCATGGTGGTCCTAATACTCGCCCATGGGTAGCTTCACGCTCATCGGTTATAGCTGGTTTATTTTCTTTCTTCAGAGACTTTTCTTTTATTTTCAACCATACCACATGTCATAACACAAGCAAATCAGGATAGACATCTAAGCAAACGGTCATTCATCGACATGCAATTTCTTCAACTAGTCATCTTGCCAACTACTCAGGCTTCCACTGCTAAAAACCTATAATTAAGTGCTTACGAGTCTAACATAGATAAACTATTCAAATCATCAGATAAAAGTGCATTAAAAGACTTATCGTTTCTAAGATTTCACCCTAAAACAAACAATATCATCATAGGACTTATGCTTAACTATCAAGGACTAAAAACAAACAAAACAACAATTTTTTTTTTAATAATAAAATGTATTTATGACAGGTATTATCATGCGCATGCATACACCCCCACACTTAAAACTTGCATTGTCCTCAATGTAAGATAAATGTAAAGAAAAAGGATTAAGGAACAACACTACCAGACGCAGAGTTGATCAGGTTCTTGCTGGTGAGACTTTAGTTGTGTGGCTGTGTAGGTTGTGCTAACTCCTGCATAAACACTCATGCAAACAGGAAAAATAAACATGCAATTAGCACACAATAAAATATAACTAAAGTAAATAAAGTAAAATAAAATGCAGATGCAAGGGTTGCCTCCCCGTTAGCGCTAAGTTTAACGTCTTCAGCCAGACACAAGCACTGAAGTTGTCATGGTGGTTTCCATCGAGCGTACCGATGAAGGCACGAGAGAGAATGCTGGTCTAACTGTGGCAGTTTATCCTCTAATCCATGGTCTGGTGGCTGAAATTTGGTACTGCACATAAGGAAAGATTCACTCAATCTCCTCTTTAACCTCACAGGTATCATCTTTAATTGAGCATTAACTCTGATTTTCTTCCTTTTTCGATTCTTAGGGACCGGTTTCAGTTCAGAAGGATTTGATTCAGGTTGTAGAGACATTATTTCCGGTAGAATTACTTCTAGCGTGTATGAGTAATGACACTCACCCTCACCCTGTGATTGTTTTTCAACATTTGGAACTGGAGCTCTCATTGTAGGCCTAAGTGCTTGTGGGAAAGGTACTCTAATTTGAAATGATGGCACTTGTTCTTCTTGAGGGGTATATGCACTACTATCCTTGGGGTCATCTATAATGTTGGAGGTATTCTGGATTCCTACATCTTTACCGCTCCTAGTGATTATGACATCAACACCTCTTATACTGGATACCTCATGATTAGCCTGTGCCATGTGCTGACCTAGTGGATTAGGTTGAGTTTCGGATGATAATTTTCCTTGTTCTTGCACACTTAGGACATTAGTCAATTTAGAGATTTGACTCTTAATTTCCTTTTGGTCTTCAGTTACCTGAACTATCAACGACTCAATCCTTTGATTTGTTTTATTCTGGGCTTCCACAATGGCCTTTTGGGCCTCCATAAATGCTTGCACATTATCCTCTAGGGAATTCCTAAGAACTTCATGTATGTGATACTGGGGGGGACTATAATCTCTAGGTGGTGGTGCTTGAATAGGTTGATGAGACTCATGTCTCCAACTAAGATTGAGATGGTTCCGCCAACTAGGATTATAGGTATCTGGATAAGGTGTATAAGGGTTATGGTACATCCCTAAAGTATTGTAGTTTTCCTCATTTGTACCCCTCATCTCACTATACACGGGACACTCTTGGGATTCTAGCTGGGCTACTGAATGCATTGTCTTGCTGTCCTTGGCTAGTAAGGCTCCTATCTGTCTAGTTAACAGCTCAACTTGTGTCTTAAGGCTATCATCTTCCCTAAAGTGTTGTAGGCTTCTGCTAGAAGACATGTGTGTCCTATCAGTGTTATCTACGGCATTGGGTCCAGTCCAAGTATGAGATTTCTTAGCTAGGTCATTTAAATACTCGAGTGCCTCATCAGGGTCCTTTCGGATAAACTCACCATTGCACATTGTCTCAACGAATTGGCGCTCCCTAGGTGTCAATCCATCATAGAAATAGCTTACTAAACGCCAACTCTCATATCCATGGTGAGGGCAACTAGCTAACAACTCTTTATACCTCTCCCACGTTTCATAAAGGGTCTCACTGTCTCTCTGGGAAAAGGTGGAGATTTTTCTTTTCAAGGCATTAGTCTTATGGTGTGGGAAGTATTTGTCGAAAAATGCCTGAGTCATCTCGCCCCACGATCCTATTGACCTAGGTCTCAGAGAATACAACCAGCTCGTAGCTCTATCCTTAAGGGCAAAGGGGAAGAACTTAAGTCTAATTGTGTCGGTAGTCCCAAAACGATCATGGAAGGTTGCTACTACCTCTTCAAATTCCCTAATATGCACGTAAGGATTCTCGCTCTCTAAACCGTGAAAAGTTGGCAGATACTGTATCATTCCAGGCCTAAAGTCTATGTGTGGTGCATTAGGAGGAACATTATGCACGATGGTATAACTGTGCGAGTTGGGTGGAGGTACTCTTCAAGAGTCCTCCTGGGTGGGCTCTCGTACTCACTCATGATATGTCTGCTAGATCTAGATGGTGTAGCAAAAAGGTTCTCAAATATATTATCTAGATCTGACTCTAAATCTTCTTGTTCTATTCTAGCAAATATACCCAATTGATCCCTAAATCTAGACATGCTCTCCAACACAACTAATAAAAATAAAATAAAATAAAATGAAACTAAAAATTAAAGTCTACTAAAACTAAAAATAAAATAAAATAAACACAAAAAAAAAAATTAAAAAGAAAATAAATAGGCAAATAATAAATGAATAAAATAAAATAAAGTACTAAAAAAATGGAACGAAGTTACCGCTTCGTTGTTGATTAAGCAAACCTGGTCCTTTTGCTTGTAAACCGTCTCCCCGGCAACGGCGCCAAATTTTGATTACGCCCAAATATGACTCGCGGTTATCGCAGTACAGTTGGGGTGTCGATTCCACAGAGAGATGGTTACAGGAACTGATTTACTTAAACAAAGACGTTAACGGTAACTTAATAAATAAAGTGATAAAAATTGGTAATTAATTTTAAGATAAATAAAATAATGAACAAATATTAAAAGATAATGGCAGAGAGATATGACAAAGCTTCGAGAATCCCTCTTGCATCGAACTCTTATATTTAGTTATTGATTCCTATTATTACACAATTGAAGGTTTCACATCCCAAACCAACAACCGGAAAATATTCAATTCTACGCATGATAAATTCTAAGGTAATTAATGATTATTTTCTCTATGTTAACAGCATACAAAAGCCATCGTTACGAGCTATCTAACGTCGACAATATACCCTCAGGCAATACTGCAGCAGAAGACCAACACGCAAAACAACTTTACCAGTCACAATTAAATTCGCAAACCACACATAGAAGAAGCATGACTGGATCTATATGGGATTTGACAAAATATAATTTCTGGATTAATAAATCAAAAGATGATAGAAAATAACAACCATTAATTTTATTAAACAATTAAAAGGTTCGTAGGAATCAAAAACATAAATAATAAAAATCCAACACAAGAGTTTATCCCTAACTTTGCCTAGGGGATTAGTTCCTCATAAAAGAAATAGAAATAGCCTGGGATTGGAGAGAATTGTTGTTCTGAATCATCACGGCTCCGTGTCCTGACTTCAAAGCTCTGATTTCTTCTCTGAACTGGCTCGGCACTGCTTCTCTGCTTTCTGCGTCTGGGCACTATTTTTTTGTTATTATTTTCTTGCGCAGGCCGCTTGTTCACGTAGCAGGCTCCCTTTTTTATACTCACGCTGAAAACCCTATTTATATTGCACGGCAGCCTCTTTTTTAGATGCCCACTTTGTAGCTTTAAATAACCATTGACTATTCAAAACCTAATTCCATCATGGGCCCACGTGTTTCTTTCTTTCTGCACACAGCTTCCCCTTTGAACATTCACGCTGCCTTTTTGCTTTACAAATGGCGCCGTGGCGCCATACTCCCTGCATTTTGTATGGGATTGTGGCACCGCGGCGCCAATTCAATCTTTCCTCTTCGCGTTCTCGACTCCTGTGTGCGTCCTATGCATCCCTAAACACTTGTAATTGTCCCATGATTCATATGTTAATATTCCTACAAATAAAAATCACTAAATTAGTGTAAATAATAAATAATTCTAAATTAATATAACAATCAAAATTATGTGATAAAATATAAAATATATAACTAAATACTAAACAATAAGCCTAGATAAGTGATGTTTCAAAGTACATTTTCATGCACTTATCACCGACCACTTGAGATCGGATGACCGGGCATTATCAGATCGACAACAACATTCTCAGTTCAAATGGCTATCATGACCGACCTCATTGTAGGCATTGCATTTTCGCATGTGATACCCGATGATGAGTCTCAATTGGAGGCACTACCTTTTTAGCTAAGGATATTGCGGGAAACGGAGGTCGGAAGGGGAAATTCGGAATAAGTATGTCATCAAGTTCATTCCACAAGTTCACTGTCTTCGTTGGTGCTGCGTTCGTTCCTCCGTTCGAACCTCGTGCAGATTGCGGACGTTCGTGCCGCGTGCGAGGAGGCGTTCGAACGGAGCCGGTAATTCTGGTTTTGCTGCTAGCCTCACACCCCAGCCCATTTGGCCCCCCAAAGCCCATAAAACACATCCCAAATTAAATAAATAAATATTAAACATTAAATAAAATATTTAAATCATTTACCAATTAAATAAAACATAAAATAAAATCATGCCTAATATAAATAAATCAAATATATTATATACTAAAACTAAAAAGAAGATGTGCCTAATTAAAATCAATCTTAACCAATTAAAGCCAATCACATATTTGACTTCCTAATTCAATAAGATAACCACCAATTTAAAAGTATTGACTTCCTAATCTAAACCAAATTTGTCCCCCCCTCAATCTTTGACTTTCCTTGCTAAACACCAAATCATATCCCCTCTTAATGCCAAAATCTCTTCCTTGTGAGACAAGGTGAAGCCCTAGCCATTCTCTATATAAACAACCCCTAACCTAGCCATCCCTCATCTCCAATCTCCCTAGCTCATACACACAATTCACACAAGAATTATAGCAAGAAATATTAAACAAAGACACAGCCCACCCCATAAACACATGTAAGCCGCCACCTAGCAACCCCAATAACCGTGAAGCAAAACAAACCAAAACAACCCCTCACCAAGCCTAAAACAGTGAGTAATAACCCTATTCACCGACCATAAAACGAAACACAGCAGCCTAAACCACACCAAAACAGTCCTTAAAACCCCTTAAAACAGTAACATAAACTACACTTATAATCCTTAAAATAACCATACAAAACCACACCAAAAAGAATATCAAAACAGCCCACAAACAGTAAGCAGAGAACGTAGAGGAAGCGGCAGCAAAACCACAAGGAAACAGCAGCAAAACGGAGTCGGAACAGTAGCTCGAGTGGCCGAACAGCGAAGGAAGAGGCAAACCAGTGAACCAGAAAAGTTGCGGAGCTTTACCCCCTTTCGATCTTCGTGGAACGCGAGTCCGAGAGACAGCTAAAAGGTTAGACCTGAGGGTATCTATCACACTTATTCCTATTTAATTTCTGGTTATTTATTTTGATTATATTTTCTGTATTTGTGGCATTGTTGTGTGTATGATGCGTGTTGTGAGTATTGGATGAATGGAAGAGTGTCGTCTGTTGTGGTATATAGGATGGAAACCCAGACGTAAATTCCGTAGCCGAATCCGAATGGACGGTAGTGCGGTCTGTACTTGGGACACAACTCCACGTACCACTTGAGGAAAACGGCACCTCCTCTTGTTTTGAGTTGCTTTGGTTTATTTAATTCTTGTCATTTAAATTCTGCATGTTGTTTAATCCCATGATACGATCGAGTGCATGGGCTTAGTAAATGCGATGAAAGGTTCCCTAATTGGAGGGATAAAATCCTTCACCACGATGCTTTGCCGCACCGATTGATGTGTGTTCGGTTGAATGCGAAATACGTTCAATCGGGCATACTTAATTTGATATTATTATCTTTTATGTATGGTTCAATCAAGCGCATGGGCTTAGTAAGTGGAATGAAAGATCCCTTATGGGGAGGGGTTAAAACCCGTTACCACAATGCTTTGCCGCGCCGGTGATGTGTGTTCAGATTGGATGTAAGATGTGTTCAATCGGGCATACTTGGTTGATATGATTGGTTCTATTCTTGTATGTGTGATGTGACGCGCATGGGCTTAGTATGTTGGTCTAAAGGTCCTCTCTTTGAGAGATCAAGAGCCCTCAAAAGGCCACCTTTACGGCAGTACTTCGCCGCGCCCCTTTATCTTGCTGTTTATGTATTGCGTCCCATTTCATGCATCAGGTCTGTTCCCGTTCGAACGCAACTCGAACGCGCATGCATTTTTGCCTTGTCATGCATCAGGTCTCACTTCCGTTCGAACGCGTTCACGAACGCCATACGAATGCGAGCATTCTGTTTCCTTTCCGTTCGAACGCGTTATCAAACGCCATACGAACGCGAATCTTCTGTTTACCGTTCGAACGCATTTACGAACGCTACACGAACGCACACACACTTCTTAGGTATGGTTCCGTTCGAACGCGTTCTCGGACGCTACACGAACGCGAACCTTCTGTTTACCGTTCGAACGCGTTTACGAACGCTACACGAATGCGAACACACTGAACTGAGTCTGTCTTATCATATTCACGCATAATTACCTCTTGGTTGATCGTTCTTGTGTTATATAGCCAACCGTATTATTTGTATTCCTGCATTTATCTATTCCATGTGTTCTTGGGATTGTATTCAAGCATGATTAGGCTGTTAGCATGTTATTTGGTTAATAGGTTCATGAGATAGTACTCAAGCATGTTTATTCCATTGGTTGCGTCGTTTGCATTGGTCTTGATTTAACGCATTACGATTCATATGCCTATGCCATGATGACCTTGGAGTATTATTTCTTGTGATATATCGGATGGAAACCCAGACATAAATTCCGTAGTCGATTCCGAATGGACGGTAATGCGGTCTGTACTTGGGATACAATTCCACGTATCACTTGGAAGAGTGCTCACATGTATGCTTGTGCGGATACTACGTATGCTTGTGTTTTCATGAATATGATAGGCTGAATGAAGTTGTATGTTCATTGTTACTTTGAGGTATTTTGTTAGACATGTGTTATTAGATATGAGATATATGCGAAATGTATGTATGAGTGTTATTTTGTACCCATGAATATAGAAGCATGATATTCTTAGAAATAAGTGTTACTTAAGCCTGATTAAATTATTACATAAATCCTTTCATTACAAGTGACATAAGTAAGGGACCATTCCGAACCCAACGGTTGAGGTCTTCCCTTGCGAGGGGTGAGTGCGGCCTTAAATCTCATTTTCCCGGTTCACACCGGGTGGCGACTCCATCATTCTCCGGTTTAGTCCTCTGTTGGCTACTCCGTACTCCCACCTAGGCCGCGAGCCTAGGAACAGCATGCGTCGTCAGGTCCTGTTGTCCACAGTCTGGCGACTCCACTAGGGATAGAGAATTGGCCCCGAAATATTGTCTTGTAATGTTTGGATTTATGTTTTAATTGGCCATGTCTATAGTGGATAAAATGAAGGTTTAATCAAGGGCACTTTGAGGCTAGGTAATGGTTTGATGTTTTCCTTCACTCACTACCTTTCTAGAAGGAAAAGCTGTGAAGACACCTATATGGCCATCTACTCGTAGCCTTTGTGATGGACTAATTTGGAGGACTCGTTTTTTATTCCTGACACCAAGCGATAAGAGCCTAAGAGGCTTGGGTATTTAAGTGAGCCTCGCTCCACCTTCCCTCTGGGGAATCTACAACGAGAAATCCATTTGACAGTCCGTCACACACCATAGCTCATTGGACGTACCTTAGTGTATAAAAAATGGTGCGCTCACTTGGTTGCTCGAACCCTTGAGTGGGGAGACCTAGTTGTGGGCCATCCTTCGCCGGTGAGAGCCTTTGTCTATACTCTTACTAACCCACCCATGGACCGGGTTGGCTAAAGTAGCAATTATTTCCTTGAGTATGTGCTTGTGGACCATCCTCATTTGGATGCAGTTGGACTATTGTCAGAAATACGGGCTTGTTGGGCCGTTTAAACTGGGGCAAGTTCGTACTTTATGACTATTAGGCCCAAAGCTTCTGAAATGTTGATGGGCCATACTGTAGAAATTATTACGTTTGCATTATCTTCATTATATGTTTGTGTTTAGGAACATTATCATTTGGATTTAGTTGGGCTCTTTGCCATAAGATGTGAACTTGTTGGGCCATTTAAACTGGGACGAGTTCACTCCTATGACAGTTAGCCCAAAAGCTTCTAAAATGATAATGGGCCGATTTGTTTAAAAATTTTAATTGATTTAGTCTGTTCTATATGTTACACGCATCTCATGCTCCTCATGCATACATGCATCATGCTAACCTTTGTTTTCCAAAAAGCCATCATAGTTTCCCGTTGGGTTAGGGAAGAGATACGACTCACTAAAAGAACTGCAACAAGCATGAGTGAATCCGCCGATGAGGGATCCCGCCTAGATCAATTGGAGATCAAAGTAGCTGAGATTGTTGAGCAATTGCAAGTTTTGACCAATGTTGTGGCCAGTTTGACTATACCCCGTGTAGCCAATAATAGAAAGTTGTGCAACCAGAATGGAAAAATCATTGGGAAACCTTCAAGGACCAAGCCCACGCCCTCTGGGGTTACCCCCATCAGAAATAGACAATTCTCCGATCTGGGTAAACCTTTGTCGGAAGTATTTGAAGAACTGAAAAGGCAAGGACTCTTATATCCCTTAGAGCCTAAACCACTTCCAAACCCCGTGCCATGCTACCTTAACCTGAACCTTTACTGTTACTTCCATCAGCAAAAGGGTCATGAAACTAACAATTGCACCCGCCTTAGGCACGAAATCCAGGACCTCATAGACTCACACAAAATACCTGACCCTGAAAAAGAACAACCCGACACACATAGAAAACCTCCACCCACACATATGATCAACACTGGCCTACCAGACAGACAACCTTGCCTTCCAAACCCACAACCATCAAACTTCTCGCATGGAGATACAGGACAACAGTGACAAAAATGAAATAAAGCAGATGGGGGATTTCTGGGAAAACTTCTCGGACAGTGACGGGGATGAGGTGGCAAAAAGGAGAAGTAAATGGGAAAAAGAACTACTGCAGTTGGAGAATCTGATGTTCGAAGAAAGCAAAAAGACGGGTGAAGACGAAGATGCAAATTATGGAGGTGTTTGTTCCCGGATCTTATTCAATTATGATCCTGCATTTTTAAAGACATTGATTTTGTCTCTTTGTTCAAACCTTTTCTTAATGATAATAAGACGTTCACTTCGCTGAATCTCTTCTGCAATATGAGTACATTTGAGAAAAGCATTCAACCTTTGTACTATGAACACGGGGAATCCTCAGAATAAGAAAATAAAAAAGATGAGATAGCCATTCAGAAATTGGGAAAGGGGGCAGTGAGATTGTTAGAAAGGAATGAGTTCACCGAGCCGATCAATATGGAAAGAATGAAGTAGTACTCTGCCTGAGGGAGAGAAAACCGAGCAGTCACCAAGAGAATTGGCAGAAGACCTAACCTAACGGGATAAGAAACTTATGCATGCATGCATACACGTAACATATTTTGCATTCTTTTGTGTTTGTTTTGTTTTGTATTCACAGGTTTTGAAGCAGAAATAGAGAAATCGGCAAAGACAAGCCAATCAGAAACAGCGACAAGCCAATCAGAAACAGCGACGGCACTGTATCAGTCTAGGGGAAGAAAGCCTCATGTCAGTACAGTTCGGAAACAAAGCCCACACTCAGTGCAGTTCAGGAAGAAAGCCTACATTCAGTTCAAGAACAAAGCAAGGGGAACAAAGCCTCATGTCAAGTACAGTTCGGGAATAAAGCCCACACTCAGTGCAGTTCGGGAATAAAGCCCACATTCAGTACAGTTCAGGAAGAAAGCCTACGTCCAGCAAACTCGGGAATAAAGCCCACATTCATTTCAGTTCAGGAAAAAGCCTGCATTCAGCTCAGTACGGGAATAAAGCCCACATTCAGTGCAGTTCGGGAATAAAGCCCACATTCAGTACAGTTCAGGAAGAAAGCCTGCATTCAATTCAGTTCGGGAATAAAGCCCACATTCAGTACAGTTCAGGAATAAAGCCCACATTCAGTATAATTCGGGAATAAAGCCCACATTCAGCATAATTAGGGAACAAAGCCCAGGGGAATAAAGCCTCATCTCAATGCAGTTTGGGAACAAAGCCCACAGTCCAGACAGTCAGGGGAATAAAGCCTCATCTCAACACAGTTCAGGAATAAAGCCTCATGCCAGTATAGCTTGAGAACAAAGCTCAAGGGGAAGAAAGCCTCATATCAGTATAATTTGAGAACAAAGCTCAAGGGGAAGAAAGCCTCATGTCAGTTTAATTTGAGAACAAAGCTCAAGGGGAAGAAAGCCTCATGCCAGTTCAGTTCGGGAATAAAGCCCACACTCAGTGCAGTTCAGGAAGAAAGCCTACATTCAGTTCAGTTCAGGAAGAAGGCCTGCATTCGATACAGTTCAAGAACAAAGCCACACAGTCAGCTCAGATCAGAGAACAAAGCTCGGGAGGAATAAAGCCTCATGTCAGTATAGTTTGAGAACAAAGCTCAAGGGGAAGAAAGCCTCATGTCAACACAGTTCGGGAACAAAGCTCGGGAGGAATAAAGCTTTATCTCAACAATTCGGAAATAAAGCTCGAGGAATAAAGCCTCATCTACACAGTTCGGGAATAAAGCCCACACTCAGTGCAGTTCGGGAATAAACCCCACATTCAATATAATTCAGGAAGAAAGCCTACGTCCAGTAAACTCGGGAATAAAGCCCACATTCAGTACAATTCAGGAAGAAAGCCTGCATTCAGCTCAGTACGGAAATAAAGCCTCATCTCAACACAGTTCGGGAACAAAGCTCGGAGGAATAAAGCCTCACCTCAGCAGTTCGGGAATAAAGCTCGGGAGGAATAAAGCCTCATCTTAACACAGTTCGAGAATGAACAAGCCGGGAATGGCACTCCAAGAATGGAAGCACGGTTCGGAATGGACCACATCACAACACGGTTCGGGAATGAACCAGGGGTCGCAGCACCTCACCACACAAATCAACTCAACACATGGTAAGTCAAGTGGCAGCTGGCGAGCCAGGTAAGTAAAAATGCATTGCATAACTTTGATAGGACTGTTCAAAGTCACAAACTGCACAAGTCCCATCAAAGTGGGGGCGACTGTAGGCATTGCATTTTCGCATGTGAAACCCGATGATGAGTCTCAATTGGAGGCACTACCTTTTTAGCTAAGGATATTGCGGGAAACGGAGGTCGGAAGGGGAAATTCGGAATAAGTATGTCATCAAGTTCATTCCACAAGTTCACTGTCTTCGTTGGTGCTGCGTTCGTTCCTCCGTTCGAACCTCGTGCAGATTGCGGACGTTCGTGCCGCGTGCGAGGAGGCGTTCGAACGGAGCCGGTAATTCTGGTTTTGCTGCTAGCCTCACACCCCAGCCCATTTGGCCCCCCAAAGCCCATAAAACACATCCCAAATTAAATAAATAAATATTAAACATTAAATAAAATATTTAAATCATTTACCAATTAAATAAAACATAAAATAAAATCATGCCTAATATAAATAAATCAAATATATTATATACTAAAACTAAAAAGAAGATGTGCCTAATTAAAATCAATCTTAACCAATTAAAGCCAATCACATATTTGACTTCCTAATTCAATAAGATATCCACCAATTTAAAAGTATTGACTTCCTAATCTAAACCAAATTTGTCCCCCCCTCAATCTTTGACTTTCCTTGCTAAACACCAAATCATATCCCCTCTTTAATGTCAAAATCTCTTCCTTGTGAGACAAGGTGAAACCCTAGCCATTCTCTATATAAACAACCCCTAACCTAGCCATCCCTCCTCTCCAATCTCCCTAGCTCATACACACAATTCACACAAGAATTATAGCAAGAAATATTAAACAAAGACACAGCCCACCCCATAAACACATGTAAGCCGCCACCTAGCAACCCCAATAACCGTGAAGCAAAACAAACCAAAACAACCCCTCACCAAGCCTAAAACAGTGAGTAATAACCCTATTCACCGACCATAAAACGAAACACAGCAGCCTAAACCACACCAAAACAATCCTTAAAACCCCTTAAAACAGTAACATAAACTACACTTATAATCCTTAAAATAACCATACAAAACCACACCAAAAAGAATATCAAAACAGCCCACAAACAGTAAGTAGAGAACGCAGAGGAAGCGGCAGCAAAACCACAAGGAAACAGCAGCAAAACGGAGTCGGAACAGTAGCTCGAGTGGCCGAACAGCGAAGGAAGAGGCAAACCAGTGAACTAGAAAAGTTGCGGAGCTTTACCCCATTTCGATCTTCGTGGAACACGAGTCCGAGAGACAGCTAAAAGGTTAGACCTGAGGGTATCTATCACACTTATTCCTATTTAATTTCTGGTTATTTATTTTGATTATATTTTCTGTATTTGTGGCATTTGTTGTGTGTATGATGCGTGTTGTGGGTATTGGATGAATGGAAGAGTGTCGTCTGTTGTGGTATATAGGATGGAAACCCAGACGTAAATTCCGTAGCCGAATCCGAATGGACGGTAGTGCGGTCTGTACTTGGGACACAACTCCACGTACCACTTGAGTAAAACGACACCTCCTCTTGTTTTGAGTTGCTTTGGTTTATTTAATTCTTGTCATTTAAATTATGCATGTTGTTTAATCCCATGATACGATCGAGTGCATGGGCTTAGTAAGTGCGATGAAAGGTTCCCTAATTGGAGGGATAAAATCCTTCACCACGATGCTTTGCCGCACCGATTGATGTGTGTTCGGTTGAATGCGAAATACGTTCAATCGGGCATACTTAATTTGATATTATTATCTTTTATGTATGGTTCAATCAAGCGCATGGGCTTAGTAAGTGGAATGAAAGATCCCTTATGGGGAGGGGTTAAAACCCGTTACCACAATGCTTTGCCGCGCCGGTTGATGTGTGTTCAGATTGGATGTAAGATGTGTTCAATCGGGCATACTTGGTTGATATGATTGGTTCTATTCTTGTATGTGTGATGTGACGCGCATGGGCTTAGTATGTTGGTCTAAAGGTCATCTCTTTGAGAGTTCAAGAGCCCTCAAAAGGCCACCTTTACGGCAGTACTTCGACGCGCCCCTTTATCTTGCTGTTTATGTATTGCGTCACATTTCATGCATCAGGTCTGTTCCCGTTCGAACGCGTTTACGAACGCAACTCGAACGCGTATGCATTTTTGCCTTGTCATGCATCAGGTCTCACTTCCGTTCGAACGCGTTCACGAACGCCATACGAACGCGAGCATTCTGTTTGCTTTCCATTCGAACGCGTTATCAAACGCCATACGAACGCGAACCTTCTGTTTACCGTTCGAACGCGTTTACGAACGCTACACGAACGCACACACACCTTCTTGGTTTCATAATGTATCAGGTCTGGTTCCGTTAGAATGCTTTCTCGGACGCTACACGAACGCGAACATTCTGTTTACCGTTCGAACGCGTTTACGAACGCTACACGAACGCGAACACACTGAACTGAGTCTGTCTTATCATATTCACGCATAATTGCCTCTTGGTTGATCGTTCTTGTGTTATATAGCCAACCGTATTATTTGTATTCCTGCATTTATCTATTCCATGTGTTCTTGGGATTGTATTCAAGCATGATTATGCTATTAGCATGTTATTTGGTTAATAGGTTCATGAGATAGTACTCAAGCATGTTTATTCCATTGGTTGCGTCGTTTGCCTTGGTCTTGATTTAACGCATTACGATTCATATGCCTATGCCATTATGACCTTGGAGTATTATTTCTTGTGATATATCGGATGGAAACCCAGACATAAATTCCGTAGCCGATTCCGAATGGAAGGTAATGCGGTCTGTACTTGGGATACAATTCCACGTATCACTTGGAAGAGTGCTCACATGTATGCTTGTGCGGATACTACGTATGCTTGTGTTTTCATGAATATGATAGGCTGAATGAAGTTGTATGTTCATTGTTACTTTGAGGTATTTTGTTAGACATGTGTTATTAGATATGAGATATATGCGAAATGTGTGTATGAGTGTTATTTTGTACCCATGAATATAGAAGCATGATATTCTTAGAAATAAGTGTTACTTAAGCCTGATTAAATTATTACATAAATCCTTTCATTACAAGTGACATAAGTAAGGGACCATTCTGAACCCAACGGTTTGAGGTCTTCCCTTGCGAGGGGTGAGTGCGGCCTTAAATCTCATTTTCCCGGTTCACACCGGGTGGCGACTCCATCATTCTCCGGTTTAGTCCTCTGTTGGCTACTCCGTACTCCCACCTAGGCCGCGAGCCTAGGAACAGCATGCGTCGTCAGGTCCTGTTGTCCACACTCATGAAGACCGAGCACATGGCGAGGCGTGCTCAGGAAGATAAAGCATTCTATTCTTGCAGATAAGATGACAATTTATCCTATTTTCATGGGAAAAACTGGTGGGTCAGAGTCCTAGTAGGATAAAGAAAGTAAAGGTAGTTTTGATTATGAATCCTTATGGGAAAGGGGAATAGTTTTGAGTAGGAATCCTGATAGGAAAATGAAACCATCTCCAACTGGGAATTCTTGTACAAATAGGAATATGATTTCTTCACCATTATAAATAGAAGGGGAATCATCATCAGAATCATTACCATCAGACTTGTAAAAAACAAGATGCAGAGCTGAGAAGCGTGTTTTGAGTAATAAAAGCATCATCCTTTTTGTGCCCGTGGACGTAGGTCGGACCAAGATCCGCCGAACCACGTTAAATCTCCTTGTCGATTGGCGTATTATTTGTCTTTTGCTAAGTTTGTTTTTGGTCCCCCATAACCAAACAAATTCACTATTGATGGAGGATTGTCTCGGGAGTAATATTCCCATATTGCCCTGAGACCAAAATCAGCCATTAACAGTTGGCGTCGTCTGTGGGGACCCATCAAAGTATCATTCTTTTTGTGCCCGTGGACGTAGGTCGGACCAAGATCCGCCGAACCACGTTAAATCTCCTTGTCGATTGGCGTATTATTTGTCTTTTGCTAAGTTTGTTTTTGGTTCCCCATAACTAAACAAATTCACTATTGAGGGAGGATTGTCTCGGGAGTAATATTCCCATATTGCCCTGAGACCAAAATCAGCCGTCAACTGTTGGCGTCGTCTGTGGGGACCCATCAAAGTATCATTCTTTTTGTGCCCGTGGACGTAGGTCGGACCAAGATCCGCCGAACCACGTTAAATCTCCTTGTCGATTGGCGTATTATTTGTCTTTTGCTAAGTTTACTTTTGGTCCCCCATAACCAAACAAATTCACTATTGAGGGAGGATTGTCTCGGGAGTAATATTCCCATATTGCCTTGAGACCAAAATCAGTCGTCAACAGTTGGCGCCGTCTGTGGGGATCCAACAAAAAGCAGCTCACGTAGTAAGACGATGGCGGAAGGTGGAAATCACCGATCGACAAGGATTTCAACAGCAGAATGGATGGATCAGAAAGAGTGGTCCGAATATCAGTTTCAGATTTTTAAAAAAAAAAAAAGAAAAAAAAAATATCTCTGTCTCATGAAATTTGTATCGCGCTAAACGAACACAAAAAAAACACGACGGAGACGAGCTTCTCATGAACTTGGTCGTGCTTTGCTATGCTAGTAACAGAACAGGCTTCTCATGTTGTTTGGAAACCCTAACCCTAATTCATTATCAGTTCTATTGATTTATGTGAAGTAGAATGGAATTAGAGAAAATCTTACAAAACCCTAGGCCTTCACCTTCTCTCGCATTCACGAATAACAACAAGGCGATGCCGAATGAGCTGGCGCAGAAGCCTTCAACGCAGATAATTGACAAGTTTCGTGCGCTTTTGAAGATACGAGATGAGGCGTCTAGGGTTAGGGATGGCGACGGGGCTCTGAGTACGGAGGAGATTGTGCAGATTTACGAGGTGGTGTTGGCTGAGCTGACTTTCAATTCTAAAGCCGATTATTACCGATCTCACGATAAAAGTGGGCGAACAGAGAGCGCACGACGATAGCATTGCCGAAGAAATCTGCAACAGGATTGTCGAGGTCCCAGATGATCAAAAAACTGCCTTCATTGTATCTTTTGGACAGTATAGTTAAAAACATCGGAAAAGAATATGTTAGGTACTTCTCTTCTCGTTTACCTGAGGTTTCCTGTAAGGCATACAGGATTATGATGAGGCGTGCTTTGGTCGAGAGGGTTATCGTAATGGATGAAGGAGAGGTGTGGATGTTGGATGGTGAATGTGGGGTTAGTAGGGTTTGTTTCAATAAGAGTCGGGGTAAAAATTGGTGTTTGTAATTCACTAGATAGGTGTTTGGGTTTGTCTCGAGGTGGAAGCAATACATGTATAAGTTCTGATAATGTTACAGAAGCGGTTCTTGGTAATAGAGATTGGTCAGTTAGTGAGTGTGAGAATGTGGCCTGTTCAGTTTTGGAAAAATTGGAGGATGATGAACCAGAGGTTTGTTTGAATGAGAGTCAGAAGGAAGTGGATGTTTGTTGTGCATAAATCAATGAGTCATGTTTGGAGAAAAAAAGGGTTTCAAGGCGAGGATTTGGAATCATTCGAACATTGGAAATTGCCCTTGAGAGAAATGCCTAATATCAGTTCACTGACAAAATTGTGATCGACAGGGTAATCAGAAGGATGACCAGAGAGTCAATCTTCCTTTCATGGAAGAGCCTGTAGAGGTTATGGCAGAGGAAACTAATGTTTTATCTGAGGGAGGAAGGGGTTATGATAGAGAAAAGTGACGCTTTAACGGAGTTGGAGAAAGATCCTTGTGGCCAAATAGTGCCTTCACAAAGCTTCGAAATTCCCTCGGACCTAAAACCTGTGACTGGATCACCTAGACAGCAGGATGAGCAGAAAGAAATAAGGAGTGTAAGTTGTCCCTTCCAGAATGGGATATGGAGGACATGGAAGAGAAAACTGATGCCTTAGACAGGATAGAGAAAGTTACCTCTGCCCAAATTTTGACTTCACAATTTTGTGAAAAGCCATCCGAATTATTACCTCTCAATGGCTCACCTATAAATTATGTTCAACAAGATGCTCAGGATAATGGTAACAATGTTGGTTGTTCCTCTTCCGAAGGGGATATGGAGGGCAAAAATGAAAAAAATTGATGCTTTAACTGGGATAATGAAAGTTGCAAATGATCAAATATTGCCTTCACAATTTTGTGAAAAGTCTTCAGACATTGTATCCCTGATTGATTCACCTAGAAATTTCGTTCAACTGGGTGATCAAAAGAATGACAAGAAAGATGGTTCTCCCACTTCTGAAGGTCTCAGGGAGATGGTAAAAAAAAAAGGGGCACTTGTGGTTTGCTTTCACAGGACTGTTCAAATTTAACACCCAGTACCGATTCACTGAGAAATTATGCTTTAGCAAGATTATAGGTAGATACTTGTGTGTGTGTACTGTCTTTACAGGACTGTGAGGTTCCCGAGTCAACACATGTGGCTAAGGAACATTTATTATAGAAGAGAGAGGAGCTTTTTTCCACCCAAGATCACCTTCAGAGCATATTGAATTGCCTACGGAACTAGCAGGCTTGTCAAGTAGTTCTACTTTACAAAATGAGCAGAAGGGCATTGAGAGCATTGGCTATGCTGATGTGGAAGGGAAAGCTGATGCCTCAGCAGCTATAGAGGCTAATATTTGCAACTATATCACAGCTTCACAGGATGCTGAAATGCCTTTCAAAGTTTCTTGTGAGGATGATTTAATAAGAACTTGTGAAAGACGTAATAATCAGAGTTGCCAGAGCTCATTGGAAAGTCTAGATATAGCTGATTCACTGAGTAATTCTCCCCAGCAGAATGAGCAAGGGAATAATAAGAGCGTTGATGGTCTTTCTTCAGAGGGTGTTTCAGAGTCTGTGGAAGAGAAAAGTGATGTTACAACTGATTTTAAAATTGAGGTTTGCAATCAGCTATCACCAATGGAAGAAATTATTAAGGAGTCATCCGCAGTGGCTCCAAACAGTTTTGTTGTGAAGCCAGTTTCTTTGCAGTCATTCCAACCCTCTGCTGTTGGCGAGAATGGCTCTTGTAAGAGTTTGGATTTTGCGGACCCCTCTCAAAAAGATGGTTTCAATGCTACTAGTTCTAGTAGTGCAGTTGACAGTTTTGGACAGATTGATCATGAAGGAAAAGATGATGTGGGAGCGAATTGCTTTTCTGAAACCAATTATCCTAAAATTGTATCATCATCTTCTAGAAGGAGCAGCCGAATAAGTAGATCGAGCCAGAAGAGACAGTCGAAAAGGGCTACAAGAAATTTTAAAACATCAGTTTGCAGCTCATTATTCCTTGAAGAGGTAAATAATGAACCCATGATGGACAAACTGGAGAGAATGGAATAGGCGAATAATGAGAGACTTGAAGCCGGAACTAGTCGGAGGAGAGGTGAAATAACGGAAGGAAAAATGGTTGCGGATATGAGTGAAGACGATGAACCCAGGAGGAAGGGTCCCTACGGGATGAGTTCCATAGTGGTGGAAAAAGATTTACAAGCAGAGGATATTCGGGAAGAAGAAGAAGGGCGACGGTCGCCAGATTCTTCCTATGATAGCCCCCGCGACACCAGAAGGGGAGATAGGAAGCATGGTGAAACCGGACGGGAAACCTCAAGTGAATGAGGGAGTGCGTGAACCCTTCATGGTAGGATCAAACTCCCGAAGCTGGAACGTAACTACCCCATGACTTACATCTATGCTAGGCTCGGGGCTGGGTTTGTCCCGCCGAGGCCTCTGTGTGCCATCGGCTCGGAGCTGGATTTCGTTCCGCCGATGCCTCTTCATTATTCGCTCGGGGCTGGATTACGTTCCGCCGAGGCCGCTTCAGTAATCGGCT
Organism: Zanthoxylum bungeanum; assembly: GCA_019454045.1. Classification (NCBI taxonomy): domain Eukaryota; kingdom Viridiplantae; phylum Streptophyta; class Magnoliopsida; order Sapindales; family Rutaceae; genus Zanthoxylum; species Zanthoxylum bungeanum. Next base: position 445,942 of record SKCR01028251.1, read on the forward strand.
CGGGACTGGATCTTGTTCCGCCGAGGCCACTTGACTATTCAGCTCGGGGTCGGGTTACGTCCCACCGAGTCATGCTTATTGGCCTGGGGACGGAACATTCCCCCAGAACCAAATGTCTCTCAAACTCGGGGTCCTCGGAATATTCAGGGATATACTCGATGCATAGGATCCGTGAGAAGCATAGCACGGGGAGGGATGATACCCCTGTGGCGACTGCTTGCTCCAGTATTACCAAACATAAGGAGAAATGTGTCCTTAATGTTTCGAACACTCTCTGATCCTCACTTACCCGATGTAATGGATTCGTGAGAAAGCATAGCACGGGGAGAGACGATGCCCCCGTGACGATTGCTTGCTCCAGTGACACCGGACCTAAGGAGGAATGTGCCCTTAGCATCCCGGACACTCTTTGGTCCATTCATCATTTGGATCCCAGAGAGGTGCAGCGCAGGGAGGCGTTGTGCCCCCATGGCGTGTGCCTGCTCCAGCGCGGTAAGGAGGAGCCCCCACACAAATACACAGGCTCCACAGTGACCTGACGTATAGAGGATGTGCCCTTACCATTTTAAACGCTCTACTGATCCAAATCCTGGTTCGCCGGGACTCTGAATTGAAAGATTCAGAATTGTGTTTTGGAGACCTCGGGCGGGACGCTGTTTTGAGGCATCCATGTTGTTGTTTATGCTTGCGAAACGTTTTTGTTTTGGGATAAGTGCTAAGTCACCCCCACCTTTTGATTTTATTTTCCAGAATCTTGTTTTTATTTTTCGCCGGTCTGGCAGAGGGACGCCCATGCCAGATTCGGTAGGGCTTCAAAGGTTGATTCACTTCCCTTCTGAATAAGTCCCATGGATTAATCGGCTCGGGGCTGGATTCGTTCCGCCGATGACATTCGGTAATCGGCTCGGGGCTGGATTTCGTTCCGCCGAGGCCACTTGTTTATTCGGCTCGGGGCTGGATTTTGTTCCGCCGAGGCCGCTTGGTTATTCGGCTCAGGGTTGGATTTTGTTCCGCCGAGGCTGCTTGGTTATTTGGCTCGGGGCTGGATTTCGTTCCGCCGATGCCGCTTGGTTATTCGGCTCGGGGCTGGATTTCGTTCCATCGAGGCCGCTTGGTTATTCGGCTCGGGGCTGGATTTCGTTCCATCGAGGCCACTTGTTTATTCGGCTCGGGGCTGGATTTCATTCCGCCGAGGCCATTCGGTTAATCGGCTCGGGGCTGGATTTCGTTCCGCCGAGGCCACTTATTTATTCGGCTCGGGGCTGGATTTTGTTCCGCCGAGGCCGCTTGGTTATTCGGCTCGGGGCTGGATTTCGTTCCGTCGAGGCCGCTTGGTTATTTGGCTCGAGGCTGGATTTCGTTCCGCCGAGGCCGCTTGGTTATTCGGCTCGGGGCTGGATTTCGTTCCACCGAGGCCACTTGTTTATTCGGCTCGGGGCTGGATTTCGTTCCGCCGAGGCCATTCGGTTAATCGTCTCGGGGCTGGATTCGTTCCGCCGAGGCTACTTGTTTCTTTCCGGCTCGGGTCTGCTCTTGTACCGCCGAGACCGATGTTTCTTTCCGGCTCGGGTCTACTCTTGTACCGCCGAGATCGATGTTTCTTTCCGGCTCGAGTCTGCTCTTGTACCGTCGAGATCGATGTTTGTTTCAGCTCGGGGTCGGGTTACGTCCCACCGAGTCGGCTTCTTTGGTCTGGGGATGTGACATTCCCCCAGAGCCAAATGTTCTTCTCAGCTCGGGGTCGGGTTATTTCTCACCGAGTCGATCGTCATCGGCATAAGGGCAAAGCATTTTCTCCACGGGTAGATATCGGGATCCTTGTTGACTGAGCACATGAAGGTGGCAGGAAAGACCAGATTTGCAGCCAAGGTATTTTTCTCTGCGGTTCCTGGAGTGACCACCGACGGATTCATCGGCACACCATCTTTTTTATAGTTCACGGCATCAACTCGCAAACTCGTTGTTACCGAGAACTAGGGGACAGATGTTGATGGTGTTTTCAGGACCTATATTATTTAAAGAGTACGGCAGGGGTAAAAAAGATAATTCCCTTCTTGGGCGAGATCATTAAAGCCGACCCGGCCACTATACAGTAAGAGACCGAGCACTTGATGATAGGTGACCGACCACTTGAGATCGGATGACCGGGCATTATCAGATCGACAACAACATTCTCAGTTCAAATGGCTATCATGACCGACCTCATGAAGACCGAGCACATGGCGAGGCGTGCTCAGGAAGATAAAACATCCTATTCTTGCGGATAAGATGACAAATTATCCTATTTTCATGGGAAAAACTGGTGGGCCAGAGTCCTAGTAGGATAAAGAAAGTAAATGTAGTTTTGATTAGGAATCCTTATGGGAAAATGGAATAGTTTTGAGTAGGAATCCTGATAGGAAAAGGAAACCATCTCCAACTGGGAATTCTTGTACAAATAGGAATATGATTTCTTCACCATTATAAATAGGAGGGGAATCATCATCAGAATCATTACCATCAGACTTGTAAAAAACAAGACGTAGAGCTGAGAAGCGTGTTTTGAGTAATAAAAGCATCATCCTTTTTGTGCCCGTGGACGTAGGTCGGACCAAGATCCGCCGAACCACGTTAAATCTCATTGTCGATTGGCGTATTATTTGTCTTTTGCTAAGTTTGTTTTTGGTCCCCCATAACCAAACAAATTCACTATTGAGGGAGGATTGTCTCGGGAGTAATATTCCCATATTACTCTGAGACCAAAATCAGCCGTCAACAGTTGGCGTCGTCTGTGGGGACCCATCAAAGTATCATTCTTTTTGTGCCCGTGGACGTAGGTCGGACCAAGATCCGCCGAACCACGTTAAATCTCCTTGTCGATTGGCGTATTATTTGTCTTTTGCTAAGTTTGCTTTTGGTCCCCCATAACCAAACAAATTCACTATTGAGGGAGGATTGTCTCGGGAGTAATATTCCCATATTGCCCTGAGACCAAAATCAGCCGTCAACACCACTTTCCCTAAATGAATGATATCATTTAAATACGCAATCTGGCACCTGCTATGTAAATAAGCTGCTTGAAAGTTATGTATGCAGTAAATGAATGATAGCATACATAACTTCTATGGCCTCCAAACTAAGCCAAAATTGACTAAGGCTCTGAATGATCGATTCATACCCTCAACTCTGAACTAATTCAGACTCCGTGAAATTTCGACATATTAAAAAACAGACCAATATGTCAATAACTTATAGGACAACTGGACAAGTAATATGCATTATGAGTATGCATGTAAGTAGAGAATGATGATTTACGTGTAGTTGCAGCATTTAGCATTTAGCATTGTGAAGTTAAAACACTCATATCCATTTAGCATTTTCCACCAAAATATCCATAAAAAAATATATCCAATAATAGAAAGAGATAGCAACTAGTATCAAAATTTTACCTATTAATTGGACTCAAAGTCTCAAACTCTGCTACCGCCACCAACATGATCCAGTGATTGTGATTCAAATTGTAATTTATGATATTCTTCAAATAAAATACAAACAAAAACAGTTAATCTAAATTTGTATTTTATGATATTCACAATCAAAATTAACAATAAATAATAAATAATAAGTTTTTTTTACCTTCCTCAAGCTTTTCGTAATACTCTGCATCCAATAGCATGGCTTCCATTTCATTGGTTTTGTCAATTGTAAGCTTATTTCGTATCCAATTTTGAGTGCAAATAAAAGCCTCGACCATTACGGGAGTTAAAGAGCTACGAAAACTGTCAAGAACACGACCACCTGTACTAAATGTCGATTCAGATGCCACTGTCGATACTGGCATTGCAAAAATATCACCAGCAATCCTTGCCAAAATTGGATACTTACCGATATTGTTTTCCACCACAACAGAACGCTAAAGTTAGGGTCACGACTAGTCTCGTAAGGTTCCATCAAATACATATCACCTCAGTACTATCCTCTTGATGAATGACATGACTAGTCTGAAAAATCTGAAACGGATCATCAGGTTGTACAGTTGTATTACGCTTACGCATTCTATCTTGTGCTCGCGGTCTAACAAACGGTTGAGATTGTGTCACACCAACACTAGACCCATATCCACCAACGCCAGTTACACCAACATCCATTGATCCATCACCATCTACAAACAACCAATTTGTGCCATACCAAAGATTATACGTATCGTATAATATTTTCAATAAATCACGAGTGGACTTTCTCATTTCCTCCATCTTAACATTATCATTATCAAAAAGTATACCAAAGTAAACAGATGTGAATGTCATCTTGCATCGTGGATCAAGAATAATACTGATAATCAACAATTTATTTATTTTGGCAGTGGTCTCCCAATATTTATCAAATTTCATCTTCATAGATATGGTCATCTCATGCAAAAGAGGATGTTCATTACGCGTCAGGTTTTTCAAGCTAGTATGAATCTTGCAAATCTCATTGTAGGTGAAACAAGAGGTTATAGTAGATGAGACACTGAACATATTCGTTGCATCATAAAATATCTCCAGAAAATCAGCAAAATATTGAGCTTTCTCCCAATCCATATCTGTAGGGGGCCCAATCCTTTTGCTCATATTGTCATTATCTCTAAAATATTGAGCATAATGACCATCATCATCAATCATTCGATCAAAGGCCTTCTGAAAGTCTAGTGCAGCATTCAACATTAAGTAGGTGGAGTTCCACCTAGTAGGAACATCTAAGATGACACTTCCTTTGCTCTCTATCCTCTCACGTGCTACCGCTGATTTAAATGCTTCCAATCTTGATGGAGAAGATCTCACATACTTAACCGCATTGCGGATTGCTATAATGTTGTCATCCAATTGTTTTAGACCATCGGACACAACTAAGTTTAATATGTGAGCACAACATCGCATATGTACAAACTCTCCATTAAGCACCAACGCATCTCCCCTCCAAGTCCTCATCTTCCTCACCAACTGTTGGACGGCTACAGCATTGGCACTGGCGTTATCCACAGTTATAGTAAAAATTCTCTCAATACCCCAGTGCTGTAAACAAGACTCTATTAACCTTCCAGTAGTGTCCCCTTTGTGATTGTTAATTGGACAGAAGCTAAGAATTCGTCGATGCAACTGCCAATAACTGTATATAAAATGTCCGGTGATAACCATGTAATTAATGTTTTGAATTGATGTCCATATGTCGATGGTCAAACTAACTCTCTGAGAACCCGTCGAAAAAATACTTTTCAACATAAATTTTTCCTCAGCATACAGTTGTACGATGTCTCTAGTTATAGTCCTACGAGATGGGACATCAAAACGAGGGACGACAACACTACAAAAATTTCGAAAACCCTCTTTCTCTATAAAGCTAAATGGTAGCTCGTCAACAATAATCATTTTCACAGCTGCTTGATTGAAATGACCGTCTCTCACGGAGAGATTTCCACTTATGCCTCCCTCTTCACCAACCCCAACCAAAACATATTGTTCTTCACAATAAGCCAAATATGATTTGCAGGTCTTCATATGCCTCTTCAAGTTGGTTGTGGACCGATCCTTCGTACTACAAGCATAAGTCTTATGACAATAAGTACATACAGCCCTATCCGGATTATCTTCACACATACGAAAAACTTTACACACTTCAGATCTTCTAACTCTTGTTTTAGTTGCTACTGATGTGATTGATGGTGACGAATCATGTTTTTTTGACAATGGCGGTCTATCAGAGTGTGATGGCATTTTTCCATTCCGTTTCCTTACTTCTGTTAATCGTACATCCATAGAATCTGATTCCGACCCACTGCCACTACTGTTAGTGTTGGGTGAGCTTCCAAACCCACTCATCTACAAATAGTCAAATACAATTCAAATAGACAACAACAACATTAACCTATAGAACATAATCATATGTCATGTGAATGCGAAATTCACTGAATAAAAAAGTAACATTTCTTCAAAAGAAATCACCAAAAACCCCACACATTATTTATCCATGAGAGTTTAAAACTTAAAATCCAATTTCTTTCCAATTTCCATAATTTCACACCAACCAATTGATCAATCACCATCATAAACTATTTTTTTGTCATGTACTCATGTCATTCATCCAAAGTATTGTAGTCTATTGTCATATCATTTCATGCAAAAACATTCATAATTCAATCCAGAGCATTGATTTAAATTTAATTTCACAAAAAATGATACAGAGTAGTATCAAATACTGCAATTTCCAGTTATGCACACAAAATAGAGATCAGAGTAGCAAACAACAAAAGTACAAATTAAATTATTTCAGACTACAAAAGTACAAATTGATAATAGTATTCGGCGGGCTAATCGAACTATCAAATATTAAAAATCATATATTTCTTAATTTCTGCATGAAACCAGAACCATGACAAATTGAGTAATTGACAATAGTATTCGGTTAATCGTAACTATTTCAAACTACAAAAGTACAAATTAAATTATTCTAGCTCTAGGGTTAATTAGCTTACTTTCTTAGGCTGGCGTAATACGGTAATAGAGTCCACAAACACAAACTTGTTCAGTTGTTCTTCAGCAGCCAGCAAGACTGCAAGAGTGGAGTCGGACTAGGAGCAAGACTGAAAGAACTAGAGAAGATCAGAAGAATCAGAAGAGAAGGACTGAAAGTCGAAAGAGAAGTGATGAAGAGTTGAAGGCAAAATGTCGACAAAAATTGAAACTGACCGAAGTGAAGAAAAGAAACCCTAAAAGTCGAATTATGTTTTCACTTTAATTCCAAAACGACGTCGTTTTGTATATTCCAAAACGACGTCGTTTATAAACTACCAATTGGAAAAAAAAATTCGGTCGGTTCGGATCGAATCGAATTTTATCCGATTCGATCCGAAATACGTCGAACTGACTCTTTGTTGTTCGATCGGATCCGAGGGTCGGATCCGATCCGAATTTATCGGATCGAATCGGATCCGACCCGATCCGATCCGATGCCCACTCCTAATAAATACAACAACAAACAGAAAGCAGAAAGCTTACATTCGGGGATAAATTTCACTACTAAAAAATTAATATTTTTTAAATTTGGGCATTAATCAAAGTGGAGATTATGAGGACTGGAGGAGAAGAAAGGCAGATCCTAACAAGCTTGGTGGTGCTCGCGCAGCCAGTTTAGCATGTGGTAACAATACAACTCAGAAATTATTTAATTACTTGAAACATATAATATATTAATTATATTGTATCTTACTAATAATTTGTTTATGTAGTTGTGGAGGTATTGGAGAAGATGGTTTTTCTATGCAATGCCACCAACTTTGTTGCATACTTCCTCAAGTCCATGCACTATCCAGCTACTGAGTCAGCAAACATGGTGACCAATTTCATGGGAACATCATTTCTGCTCACTATATTTGGAGGTTTCATCAGTGACTCTTTCCTCACAAGATTTACAACATTCATATTGTTTTGTGCCATAGAGTTTCTGGTATGATTAAATTAAAAACATTAATTAACCTGTGAAGGCTCATATAAGTTGACTGATTAATTATACAGTTACTAACACTGCTGACAATTCAAGCTCAAAGCAGTCGATTACAGCCTGCTACGAATAGAAGGCCTTCTTATACTCAAGCTGCAATCTTGTCAGCAAAAAGCAGCAGAAACCGATTTTAAATTCGGTTCCAGAAACTTATTTTATGATCTGATTCCGGTTCCGACCATTTTGGAACCGGAATTGGACCGATTACAACCGATTCCAATTCCAAATCCGGAAAATCAATCCAGTTCCAACCTGTTCTGGGTAGATCCGGAACCAGTGCTCAGCGTTAGACTTGCACACACGGGGAGCTTGCAAATACTGCATGCTGTTACCGTTTTACCTAATAATTACACGTCTGTATATGTATATAAATTGAGAAATGTTTAGGATATGATATTATTGTGTATTTTTATTTGTAGAACATCTGGTTTTCTAGTTAGGTTTCATTTTAAGTGGGATTGGAATTTAATATATAATAAATGTTGCCGTATGTAATGAATGAGAAGAAACTTTGAAATTTGATAAGACTAGCCGACTAGGCCATAACCCTTGGCCTCACAATAATGCAAGAGGTGACACTACATAATTTTTTTTCAAAACTATGAAAATCTCGCTTTAAATTATCCAACTCGGATTTTAACGAAACACGTAAAAAATTCGATTGTTTTATATTCTTATAAAAAATATATCAACCAGATTCGAACTTATGATCTATCAATATACTAAGTCATAAGTCATATACCACCAAATCACACTCATTAAAAACGATACAACATAATTTGTAATTGGAGAAATTCGAAGTTGTTAAGTTTTGTCGCAAAATCGTCAACTCAATCAATCAAGAATGCACGATTTTTACCGCGGTTCGTCGGAAAAATTCCCGACTACATCCACGTTGAACTCCGGAATAGGGAGCTCGCTGCACTAATCAATTTTCAAGATTACACACGGAATCTTGAATCCGTTTACAAATTGTAATTCCCCAAATCTCACAAAGAACCCTAATCTCTAAAAGTGACAATCTCTCAAATTCCTAATTGAAGATTACACTAACTTGGACTTAGGGAATAAGCTTAACACTTAGCCAATTATTAAGGGAATACAAATAATGAAAACTCTCTCTAATTCTCAACTTAAGTGGCCTTTATATAGGATGAGCAAATAAAGGCAATTGGGACAACGGCAAGGATTGCGCCATGTGTCCCTCATCCAACGGATGACAAGGGCTTCACATTTTACAATCTCCACCTTGAAGCCCAAAAACATTTCTCACTCCCAATCATACATAAAGACACACTAAGGCCAAGCTAGCACAGCAAACTCACCTACTCTCATCATCGCTCATGTCGGCTGCAAAGTCAGCCAACCCCCACCTGCAACAGCTTCATGCAGTGGAAGAGTTTGGTTGCAGTCACAATCTTTGTCCCCATGTCCGATGGGTTATCTTCTGTTGGAACCTTCTTAATCTCAATCTTACCGCTTGAGATAATTTCCCGCACAAAATGATACTCTGCTTCGGTAGTTGACTTTCTTGGGTCCCTGTCACCTGCAACATCAGAATCAACATACCCTACCAAATCTAAAGCGTTAGATTTGTTAAAACATAAGTCATAATCAACAGCAGTATTCAAGTATCTTAACAACCATTGTAAAGCACTCCAGTATGCTCCATCTGGATTAGACATAAACCTACTTAATAAAGATATAGCATATGACAAGTCAGGTCTAGTACTAATCATGACATACATCACAGAACCTATAGCATTTGCATAAGGTACATTCTCCATTTTAAACATCTCAGGTCTAGTACTAAGAGAAAACATCTTCTCTTCTATAGCCTCTTCCCATTCAAGTTTATGGGTAGACTTTAATGCCTCCCCTAAGCTAGCAGACTCAATCCCATTAATTTCATGACTTGCTATTAATGCACAGAAATACAAATCATTGGTTGAGTAATCATACCTGGTAGGAGGCCTTACCTGCCTCCTACTTCTGTCTCTCGCTAGCTGGTAGTTGGCCAATGTGTCTTGTGGTGTTTCATCATGCTGCTCAGTTTGATCCAGTTGATCTACTGTGTCATCTTCACTTTGTTCTCGTATCTCTGCTACTTCATTTCTGTTTTCCTCCTGGTTATTTCTCCTGGGCTGGGTGTCCTCAGATGTCTCCGTGCCTGACATGTCACCAATTTGCTCAGCGGTCCTTGATGTCCCTAGCTCCACCTGCATCTGAGCTCCACCTGCAAGATCAAAATCTGCTAGATCCTTTTCTAAGGCACCTGCATTGTTGTTAGTAGATTTACAAGGAAAACAAATTTCATTGAATATAACATCCCGACTAACTATGACTTTGACTCCAGGTGACTCCCTTTCCCATAACCTATACCCTTTTGTCCCTTCTTGATATCCTAGGAAAACACACTTGATTGACCTCGGTTCAAGTTTACCTACGGACTGGTGAACATAGGCTTCACAGCCAAATACTCTAAGGTGTGCAAGCTTATGAGCTCTACCAGACCAGATTTCCTCTGGTGCCTTAAACTGAACTGAACTGTTAGGGCTAAGGTTAATCAAATGAGTAGCAGTATTGAGGGCTTCACCCCAAAAGGCCCTCGGAAGTTCGGAAGAAAATAAAAGACATCTGATCTTTTCTAATAAGGTTCTATTCATTCTTTCCGCAACTCCATTCTGTTGAGGGGTGTTTCTAACAGTCCTATGTCTCAGGATACCCTCACTAGTACAGTATTGGTCAAACTCAGTATTACAAAATTCTAAGCCATTATCAGTTCTCAAGACTTTTACTTTGTTACTAGTTTGATTTTCTACCAATACTTTCCATTCTTTAAATTTAGTCAAAGTTTCATCCTTTGATTTTAGTAAGAATGTCCATACCTTCCTACTGTAGTCATCAACAATAGAGAGGAAATATTTCTTACCCCCATGAGTCTGGACCTTTGCTGATCCCCACAAATCACAATGAGATACTCCAAACTCGCCTTTGACAAGTGAATTCCAGTTGGGAAGCTATGTCTGTGCTGTTTGCCCAACACACAGATCTCACAAAACTCAAGTTGCTTCAACTGGTCCTTTCCAAATTGTCCCTGCTTGCTGAGTACCTGCATTCCTTTCTGGCCTATATGGCCAAGTCTCAAGTGCCATATATTAGTCATATCAACATTAGAAGTTAAAGCAGAAATGGGTTTATCCGAGAATACATGTTGGCCATTTAGAACATACAATCCATTTCTCTTTATACCATTTAAGATTAGTTTATTACCCTTAGATATGTGCATGATTCCTTTGTGTGCTTTATATGTGAAACCTAATTCATCTAGTGTTCCTAGTGATATCAGGTTCCGTTTCAAGTCAGGTACATATCTAACGTCAGTAAGAATCCTAACTTTACCATCATGAAGTTTAAGAGTTATGTCCCCATCCCCCTGTATCCTACATGTATTGTCATTACCCATATACACAGTGCCTTGGTCAGAATTTCTAAAGTTGACAAACCAGTCCCTATACGGACTCATGTGGAAGGAACACCCTGAGTCCAGAATCCATTCTCTGCTAATGTGATCCCTACACACAGTCAATGCCTCAGATAGGCACATCGACTCCTTTTCGGCAGCCACAGTGGCACTGCCTTCATTTTCCTGTTCCCTCAGGAACTTATAACAATTCCTTTTAAGGTGTCCCATCTTTCCACAATGATAGCACTTCTTGTCACTATCTTTATTCTTATCATGTTTGTTCTTTTTCTTGCCTTTAGGTTCTTGGTTACTAGTCTGATGATTATTAGGACCATTATATTTCCTTTCATTTTTACCTTTCACGAATAAGTTCGCTCCTCCTCTCCTACTGGTTCTAAGTTCTAGCTCTCTAGCCCTTATACCAGATATCACCAGTCTAGCCTAGGTACAACTCCTGTGTACTGTAGAGAGTTCTTAACGACACTATATTCATCAGGTAATGCATTTAAAAGGATCATAGCTTCGCTAGAGTCTCCTAGGGCTTGGTCAGTACCTTTAAGGATTTGAGTCATTTTCGTGAATTCATCCAAATTATCATCAATCGACTTACTAGTATCCATCTTGTAATTAAACAGATTTCCTTTTAAGAACACTAAATTTGGTGCAGAAATAACAGAGTATAAAGATTCGAGTTTACCTCAGAGTTGAATGGCAGTGTCCATTCCGTCAACCTTTCTGATGACCGAATCTCCAAGGTGAAGGAAAATCAGGTTGTAAGCCTCTTCCATGATTTCCTCCTTCGTTTCCTTTTCCATCTTTGGCCACTTTTCTGGATCCGGTTCCAGTGCCAAAGCCACCTTATGGTGGGAAAGCATGACCCTCATTTTCTTCTTCCATGTGGTGAAATCCTCCTTTCCATCAAAGATTCCAATGTCGAGTCTCATCGTCGACATTTCCTTTCTTTCACAGTAATCACCCGATGAAAATTCCGCAATCACTCTCGGCAATTACTCCCCAACTCAGCCCAAACACAATTCGGCAAAATACACCCAATCTGCCCAAGCACACTTGCCAATTCACAGCCTCAATTCGCCCTGAGCACACTCGGCAATTCACTGCCTCAATTTTGCTCTAACCCCCTTCGGCAGAAGCACAACCAATCTACCCAAACAGGACAGCAAATACAATACACACAAGGCCACAATTTCTCAGATTTCAAACCCTAAAGCCGAAGAAACCAGGGAGCTCACACCCTGCCTCAAACCAATTTAATCAAAAGCAATAAACAGAAGCAGATTCGGCAACTCACTCTTGGATGCCCTGTTCTGTTCCTTTCAAACCAGCTTCAACCGAGATTCAATACCCAAATAACAATTCAATAATTCCCAATCACCCAACACTGCTTTAAACACCCAAACTTACAGACGAGAGCACAGTGACTTAGTCACTCAACCAACAAATTGTTCAATACCCAAGCAACAACCTTCGGCAACCCCGATTCTTGGTCTTCCAGACGGCCTTCGTTCTCCGTCCTCGGCAGATCTGGTCTTCGTCCCCTTGATCGTCAGTGGCAAGGTCGTCCAGTCGTGGTAGTAAGGGTCTTGTTCTTCGAGTCTTGGTCAATTCTTCTGAATCTTTGAGTCTTGTTCTTGGTCACAAACAGCTCAGACGGCTGTTCTTCTTCTCTAATGAATCTTGGTCTCGACTTCTCAGGAGTCTTCTTGGCAAATTTATGTCGTCTCTCCAATTGACAGATTTTAGGGTTCCTTCGGCCCACTGGACCTTTAATTCCAAATGCTCTGATCTTGTTCTTGATCACAAGCTTTCGTCGGTTGATCTTGGTCTTCTGCTTTTCAGTTGCGTCGATGGCACCTCTGTATTGTTTCAAATTGAGTTCTTCAATTTTTCGGTTCTCTATGTATCAAGATTGACTCTATTTTGGGTTTCTTGTTGCTGTCTTCTGGTGGGGTTGTTCTTCAATTTACTCTTCGGCCGTGACTTTAATCGGCAGTTGCTGTGATCTTCAAGTTTTCAGAAGTCGTTGATGTCACTTCTCTGTTAATTCACAAGCATTTCTTTTAGGGTTTCTTTATCTGCCGAATTAAGGATGGACTCAGCCTTTTGGGCCTTTTTTCTTCAATCAACAGATCAATCTTCACAGCCCACTGGATCTTTAATCCGCTCTGATACCAATTGTTAAGTTTTGTCGCAAAATCGTCAACTCAATCAATCAAGAATGCACGATTTTTACCGTGGTTCGTCGGAAAAATTCCCGACTACATCCACGTTGAACTCCGGAATAGGGAGCTCGCTGCACTAATCAATTTTCAAGATTACACACGGAATCTTGAATCCGTTTACAAATTGTAATTCCCCAAATCTCACAAAGAACCCTAATCTCTAAAAGTGACAATCTCTCAAATTTCTAATTGAAGATTACACTAACTTGGACTTAGGAATAGGCTTAACACTTAGCCAATTATTAAGGGAATACAAATAATGAAAACTCTCTCTAATTCTCAACTTAAGTGGCCTTTATATAGGATGAGCAAATAAAGGCAATTGGGACAACGGCAAGGATTGCGCCATGTGTCCCTCATCCAACGGATGACAAGGGCTTCACATTTTACAGAAGTCAATATTATATATTTTAAGGTGATTGATTATTTGTTAATCTAAGTAGAATCGATTTTAAGGACGGTCTGCATAAACAATTAATTAAGAGCTCTAAAAATTAGTTTAAAATTATGATCTTTAAGTTTAAGACCAATTATATTCTACTATTTATTCTTTATTAATAGAGAACATATTCTATGGATTTATTTAGATCCTCAAAACTCAAGGCCGCCCCTTAGATGTCAGAGTTCACCATCACATTGAATGTTAATTAGGCAACTTGGTTTGTTAGTTGAGATGTTGAACGTTAATTCCTTTGATAACACTCGCAGTTATTGATGGTCGGTGTCATGAACAATTTAAATGTTGAAATCGATTTGCAAATTCCTTGATAAATGATGATTTTAAAGAACAAATTAATCGTAGCTTAGCTAGCTTAAACTAGGGGTGGCAAAACGAATCAACGAATTGAATTTGTATCGAATCTGAAACGAATCAAATCAAAATGTGATGGATTCGTATTCGATTCGTTTATTAAACGAATCATAATATCAGGATTCGTATTCGATTCGTTTATTAAATGAATCGAATACGAATATTCGTTTAGTCAATGATATTATTTAATAAAATAATTTACCACATTTGATTTACATTAATTTTTCATAAATATATACATATGAAATATGTAATTAATATATTTACTAAAAAAATCTCACCAAATATCGAAAATATTACTTTTTCTATGATAATTAGCTATAATTCCTCGAATCTTAATTGAAAATTAACAAGAACTAGTAAATAAAAATAATAAAACGAATCCTAAACGAATCAATGAGCTTAAATTCGTATTCGATTCGTTTAATAAACGAATCGAATCGAATTAACCTATTTATTAAACGAATCCATTTTTCAAACCCGTATTCGCTTTAAAACGAATCGAATCGAACGAATAAACGAATCATGACCCAAATTGCCACCCCTAAAATATGATATCAATGGAGACCTGAGCAATATGGGGGAGGGCTAAATTGTCGTGTTAGTTTCCTCCTCTAGTAGTAAAATAATTTCGAAATTAAGAATCAATTACATCGAAGCAACAAAGTTATCAAATATTGATGAAACCTCTAACAGCAAGCCACTATTATTAGTAAGTTTGTTCTATGTAATCTTACCAAATTTTGGAGGCATTTACTTTTTGAAATATCCTTCACCAACCCATCAAGGATTCTTGCTTTTCACTCCTCTTTGTCTTTGATGATGAATGTGACAACTTATCTACTCTCCTTAATTATTCATCAAATTATAAGTATAAATTATTGCCCACACAACTTATGGTGTATTATTACATAAGGGTTTGCATAAGCCTTAGGTATGCTTCTATTTGATTTGGTACTTTTAAAATTACCAAGCAAATCAAATAAAATCATTTTTCGGTTAGGTCAGATCTATTCATTCTCTTATTAAATTTAATAAAATATAAGTTTTTCTTTATAATTTTTATTAATGTGAATTAGGTCTTTCTCCAATCTTGTTAGATGTATGCCAAAATCATTTACTTTATATTTCTCATTTGGATATTTAAAAGCTTACGTTATATATGTCTGAATCATTTTAATTGTATTTCTCTTATCTTTTCTTCAATCGTTGCTACACCTATTTCTCCATTTTTAAAATTTTCAAGATTATTAGCAAAAAACAAATTAACTTTTTAAGAAATGTTTTTGCCATTATAGAAGTGAATGATTCTTAGAATATGGAAAAGCCAAGAAAAATCAACTAAATTAATGCAAGAATATAACAAGAAAAGTCAAAAGAAAGAAAACATGAGGTTTTTTTGTTTGTTTGTTTTGTTTTGTTTTAACTTTAATGAGAGCTTAATTTATTAATTAACAAGACAAAGTGGGGCCTGATCAAAGTAAGCACGTGGAGCAAGTGTGAGGGAAACAATTTTTTTCCCGCTTATATGAATGTGGTTATATGAATCATTTGATTAAGAGAATGAATTTTTTTATCGAACGATCAGAAAAAATGGAAAGATCTTCTGCGGGAATGATTTGGAAGATCCAAAATAAAAAAGAGTGATTTTTATTAACAACAATATAATATAGGTAGTAAATCTAGTATGATGTATGGAATATATGATAATGGTGGAGTGTTAGAAGTATTTCTAGTGATTGGTTGTGTCATATAGGCCCCAATCGGACAACCAATAGCTTCGATTTGAATTATCCAGAGGATGCCTTACATATATTATATCAAAAAGATGGACAATTTATTTTATTCGGAATAATTGTCACATTAAACTTATTAAAATGTAGATATCTCTCTATGTTTATGTTCATATCAATTTAGTATTCTCTGACTTCACTTGATATATGAAATTAATATTTTTTTTTTTCATATTGAAATACTTAGAGATTTATGTTATACATGTCTGAACTATTTTTCGTTATGTTTCTCTCAAATTCTCCTCATTCGATACTACACTCATTTTCTTTCGAATTTATTCATTTATAACTCTTTCTCTCATAGTTTTCTCTATTTTTTTTAGATATGTTGATGATTTATTATTCACATCATGATTCATAGAACATTGCAAGTCTCATGACCGTTTTATAATATATTTTTTTAATATTTAAAGGAACATTGAGATCACAAAAGACCGTATATACACATCTCTATTTTTTACAATCTAATTGAATTTTATGAATAGTATCTCGATTTATTTTTGTAGGAATAAATTATAAGTTTAAAAAGATTATTGTTTACAAATAACATAGAAAATATAAAATGATGAGGCCCATGCTCCCTTTAAAAATACTCAAAACTCAAAGTGTATTGCTTGGAATTCAGAAAGGAACCTTCATGCTTAAACATTATTTTATGTTTGTGTCACTTCCCAAATATATAAAAACAAAACAGAGACATAAAAGACAACCTAATATTATTACAATAAATACATTAAATAACTCTTATGACACATAAAAAAAAATGTTGCACTTATTGAACAACTTGTCTCTTTAATCATATGCATTTATTTATATTAATATTAGATTCCAAACCTTACCTAAACTTGAAGACTACAAATTGATGTTCATGGATAACAACTGTAAATATGTAGGGACAAATTGGTCAATGGTGTTTAATATGGTTTAATCATCACTTAATGACAGCTGTTAATCTAATTGCTTTTGGTTTAGTGGAGTGAATTATTTTCTCGTGATATTTTGGCGATTCATTAAGTGTTAAATGTTAATAAATAATAATGAATGAGTAGGGGTGGGTTATGGCAACGGCACATAATTACCGGCGCAAATAACGGGATGCCATTGTCCGGCCTCTCTCTTAGGTAGTAATATAAATTTGTTTTTCCAAAAGTGAAATGATATGCTTATTCACGTTGCTACTTAAACAATAGCATAACAGTGTGTTTTGGGTTAAAAAAGTTGCTATGGTTTGAGTTTATCATCGCAACCAAACGTATCAAAATAGTTAGTATAAAAAATGCAGACGAAATCAGCTCCAAATTTCATGAAAGTTAGGGATTACTTCGAAGTTTAGATTTGAAATCTTTTTTGTTTTATTTCACAACAGTGACAGAGGCTTACATAGTTACATGTATATAATCTGCACAAAGGATTAGAAACTGAAGTCTGCAACTGATTGCAACAATTTGTGATGGTGAACAAAGCAAATTGGGATGGTGAGTCTTCGAATTAAACGTGGCTGTGATGGTGAGATGAGTGAACGATGCAGTTTGGGGCTGGCTCAGTAGTAATTGCTGGAAGCCATGAAAATGAAAATCTAAACTTCGAAGCAATCCCTAACTTTCATGAAATTTGGGGCTGATTTCGTCTGCGATTTGATGCTAACCATTTTAGTGCGTTTGGTCGCGATGATAAGCTCAAACCAGAGCAACTTTTTAACTCAAAACGCATCGTTCTGCTATTGTTTAAGTAGCAACGTGCGTAAACATATCATTTCTCTTTTCCAAATGTTTTCATTAAAGAATATGAGTGCGAAATGAATCGATCCTAACCTTATACGGGAGAGTTGAGCCGGGCCGGACTCAACTCAAGAGCCGCTATTATTATTATCATTTTTAATTTCATAAAATCACATTTTATGACTAGAATATTCATGCATCTAAAACATGTTATGACATGTGAAAATACAAGAGTAGACACCATAAGCTATATGACATGTTATTCAAATATTTTGAGATACATATACACATAGCAGACGGGAGTCGCGATGCTGGGTATCGCATCGCGACGCGTTACAGTAGAAAACTCAGGCAGAATATTATTTTCAATCTGTGTCGCGACGTAACCTGTTGAGCGTCGCGACGCTCAAACAACAGGTACGTCGCGACGCCTCATGTTTTCCAGGTTTAAAAAAGTAAACTCAATAAGATAAAATTGCATTGACCGAACTCTTATTTTTTCTTATACTAATCTAATTAGTACAAAATATTTCAAGGCATCAATTGGTCTTCAAATCTCGCTCCATAGAGTGGCGTTGAGTCCTTTGCGGCATCGGTTCTCCAAATGCAAAGAATGTTACAACTTGAAATATTTACATAAGAAATAAATTTACAACACTTGTAAAAATTTGGTCTTATGGCCTTACATTCTCAAAACCAAAAATAACACAAAAATAAGAACCGGAAAAAATTAACGATCAATGCAATACATTCATCACATAAATCTAAAAAAAAATTCATCACATGAACATTAAAATGTGCACACTCATCACAACATGCATACCAACAATTTATGTCTAATATAAATCATTAAAATCAGAAACTTTTAATTAAAAATAGAAGGGTTCAGAATACTTTTCAAGCTCGCTCTGATACCAATTGTAGGAAACGATTTTCCTCGTGTAGCGAAAATGCCTTAGGTACCGAGATCGATCTTGAATTTTTTTCTGCTCTCTCTCTCTCTCTCTCTTAGCCGCATCTGACCAACCCGTGGTCTGGTGTTTTACTTCTATTTTTAGCAAATTTTCAGCCCCCGAACAACAGCTCAGATCTGAACTGTTTTGCACCCAAAACACGAGCACAACTCACCCAAAATATCTCGTAATGTGCGTGTGATGTAGTAGTGTTTCAAGTCTAATTTTTCTCTCAAAAACAACCCCTCAACACCCTTGAAATATCCTTTTATGTTCCAACACCGAATGATCTTATGTGTTATGTCTCGCAACCAACAAAAATAAGGGTGGACTTGACTCACAAAATCAGTCTCTAAACTCTTTAGAGATTAAGAAAACAAGAACAATGATGACTAGATTTTTCAATAGTGAAAGTTATGGTAAAATGATAACATCCTTATCATTTTATACTTATGGTAAAATATTATCAAAAATTAAACAAAAACCCTAAGCCCTCTCCTTGTAAAATTCGGCCACCCTAGAATTTTCCACACCTAATTTTTGTAACAACCAACTTATAATTGTTATAATAATGACAATGTTTGATTGTCAAAATAAGGTGTAAATGTCATTAATTAGATGTTGAATTTTTACAAATCATATTTGAAAAATTATACACCATCATAAATGATATATCAAACCATTTAATATACTTAGTAAATCAAATATCTGTTATACTCCTCTAATTATTTTTACCTTAAGTATTATTGATTATCTAATGAAAAATTTATCCATAACTATTATGAATGTTAATCTTTCTATTCGCAATAGAAAAACTTGAGCGCTCTAATCGCTCAAGTACCGAATCAACCATTAAGGAAGGTACTCATCTACTTATCGTAAGAAGTAGTGAACTTCATATCTATGTAAAACGTTCACATGTACACATCAAACCATGTCCCCAAAGTACGTAGCTATTGGTCGGGATTGCTACACCAACCTGACATTTGTAAATCAAATGACATAGACTACCATGCAGAACTTCATAGTATACTCAGGATTCAGATCAATCCATATATGACCATCTAGTAGATCGAAATAAATTTCTCTATTTAAAGGATATTATAAGAAATTCATTTTCATATGGGTCCAGTCATATATGATCACATCATAAAAGGTGACTTCATTCTCATGTCATCACATGGACGATCCCAGATCAATATCGTCATACAATTATAGAATGGACCGCATCTATAGATAAATTACAAACAAAGTACATGTTTTGTCTGATCCATATGGACTATTTTAGATTACTAACTTCTGACTTAAATCTTCTCGTGTATGACACTCATACACAAAGCCTGAAGGCACATGAGTAATCAATGGTAAACAAAGTAATTTACACTTTGCGATTTAAATCAAACATTTTGATAAATGAATAATGCATCTTTTATTTCATAACAAATAATTCTATTTATATTACATGAAGCTTTATGGCATATATCCCAATAAATATTTCATATGTATTAAAATTATGTGATAGAGAAAAAAATAAGAATATGAAAGTTTGAAATTTAGTAGATTTTTCAGAGCTGATATGATTGCATGTGTTAGATATAAAATTTTACACTTAAAATTGTGATGATGAAAACATGGTACTCTAGAATCAAATTGGAACCGATAATTACGGTACTCTGTTTAATAAGGTAGGTTATGGTTCTCAAAATTTAGGAACCGAATTTTTTAGGGTAGATTTCGATTCCACCTAAATAGGATATGATACCCTGTTTTGCCCACCCCTATACAGGAGCATCATGACAGATGGAGCAAGTTGGGATACCGATCCGACCACATGAAGGGTTTTGATTTGAGATTTTTAGAAAGTTTGTTGAAACCGATCTGAATAGGTCCTTATATGTCAACCCGACCTGGTTGAGAGAGCTAGAGGGAAGCTTTGATAGTATCATCTGCCTCGGTATGTCAGCCCGAGAAACAAAGATAAGATCACATGCTGAGTATGCCATAATTGAGAAAATAAGCTTCTATAAAGTTGATGATGACTGTAAGAAAGCAACAGTTCTCATTGAAAGTAGCCCATGCTAGCCGCTATAGGCCAGTGCAGTGATAGAGAGGTGGCAGAGTAGAGCCGTCATAGGGCGGTGCAATGACAGTGAAATATGTGGATCTTATTGGCCCATTTAAGAGTAGTTGAAGAGAGTTGTAACGACAATGATGGCAATGTGACATGGGATGACGTCAAAGGCTTTGGAATAGTGAGTTTGGAAGCCTATATAAAGAAAATGAAGGCACATATTTAAGGATTAACAAATTTTACATCTCACAACTTGTAAAAAAGCCAAGAGCTTAAGAACTAGTGATAGAGAGAGAAAAATGGCCAGTCATCCGAACCCCTGAGAGAATTATATCGGGCTTGTGTAAGACCCGATGTGTATTATCACTTTGTGAGTTCAATTCTCCATTATAGCTCAGGTCGGTGACCGGCGAAAACACACACGTATAACGCAAGCGCACGTATCGTTCAAGTAGTATAAAAATATCGATCCCACGAGGACATAATTCCTACTGTTGTTATTAATTGTTGAATCTATTTATTTACAAATATCTAATTAAATAGAGAAGATAATAATTGTTTGATTGGTTGAATGTGGTTTTCCTTAATTAAAATAAACAAAAAAAAAATAAGAAAAAAAATACAAAGACACAAAGATCTAGGGTTGTGAATCTTTCTAATATCTTTTAAAAGATGAAGTGATTATTTTATGTTTGTGTAATAAATTGGTCGACTAACCTGGAACACACGAAATTATGCGAAAGCCTCTGTCGATAGTCAAACGCAAATACCCAGTTTAACCCAATTGAACCATATGTCTATGTCAACCAAATTATCTGGATTCATTAAGTTTAAGTTCCAATTATGGCTACCCCCGCCTGACAGGTATATGTCTATCATGTAAGGAAATCTATTAAAGAGTTATCTATCCTCAAGGAAGATCGTGGACTATTAAGTCTAAGGCTGAAACCTAAAATCCCTATGTCTAGTTCATTTTAGATTTACCACATCAATCTTATTGGTGATCAGACAACAAGAAGCATTAAGCTAAATACTTAATAAGTAAACCTTTAAATTACCCAAACTATAAAATAACCCCTTATAAACCGGTGATATTAGAATTCATCACAACCCCAGATAACTAACACATAACTAGGGCTAATAAAAACTTAAATAAAATAAAAGACATAAAGTAAATGCTGAAAGTAAATTGCTGAAAAATAAATGCTGAAAGTAAATGGCTGAAAAGTAAAAAGTAAAAGTACAATAAAAGAAAATGCTGAGGTAAAATGATCCACTTTTATTACTTCTATTTTAGATATCTCCCTTAATATAATATATTAACTTTGCATGATAATTACCAACCAGCCATATATGCGGTATCCAGATTAAGTCAAATTAATAATTAATTACCAACCGACCAATCAGGCGGTATCCAGTTTAGTCAGGTTAAAACCAATTTAAATAATTACCAACCGACCAATATGGCGGTATCCTCGTTAAGTCGGGTTGTAACTAGTTTATATTTATAATTAAGGAGATTAATCTAAATATTAGTAATAAAAGTTTTACCTTTTACCCCAGCAAAGGGGAGTTACCTCCTCATTACTGAAAAGTAAAAACTGAAAATTAAAGAAAGAAAAGTACTGTGCGTAAAAGTAAATTGCGGAAAGTAAAAACTGAAAAGTAAAGAAAAGAAAGTGCGAAATCGGAAATTAATTACTGAAAGCTGTAAGTAAACAAACAAGATATAATTTTCTTAGTATTCTTAAGGAATTCCTTAGAAGAAAGTATGAATTTTACAAATGAAATGGCTTGGTATTTATAGGCAAAATTAAGCCTCCATCAAATCATCCACCAAATAAATTATTAATTGCTCCACTAATTGCTCCACCAAATCCATTATTGATTGCTCCACTAATCTCTTATCATGTTTGGTGATGATTTCATAATTTTTATTATTTATTTATTAATTTATTTTTTGCTTTGAAAATGATTGAAAGTGACTGTAATAATTACACACAACACACTTCTGGATGATTCATCTATTTCGGGCATGAAATCTTCCGAATTAGAAATTATTTTGTCTTTCACAGCTGTATATCTTTGAGTCTTCTTTAATCTGGAACTTGAATCAGCTCAATATGATATCGGAGTAAAAAGTTATGCCCAAAATACGACGGATGCGCAAAACTGGAATTTCTAAAACTGCACTTCGTTAAAACGACCTTTCAAGTTTCCAATCTTCAAAATTAATATGTCAATTCCAATTTTTGCCCTTATTTGACCCACATTTCATCCTAAATGATTTCATTAAGTCCCAATATTATTTTATCTGCAAAATAAACTAAAACATATCAAAACGTTCATCAAACCCGAGAAAACTAAACAAAATATTAAGTAAAAGGGGCGGTAAATATTGATATATTTTCGCTCATCACACCCCCCAACCCTAAATTTTGCTAGTCCTCGAGCTAAATAACAAAATAAAATATAAGAAACAATTAAAATTAAACTAAGCCACTTCATAGGGATCACGGTTGCATTTAGCAATGCAACAAGCCTTTAAACCCCTAGGTGTCCCTAGTGGACGAGTTATAGTCTCGTGAGGGCTTACAGCAACGATACCCACAAACGTTTTACAAAAGTAAAAAATGTAGTGAAACTAATGCACACAAAAGTAAAAAGACAAGCGAAAAGAGAATAAAGAAGTTAGTGACTAATCAGGTGAAACTTCTACTCCAAGTTACTAGTTGTTTTCTTTCTTTCTAAATTACTGAATAAGTAAATTCTCTGATTATTTTTACCATTCTCCATATACACAGCCAACAAAATATTAAACAACTCATTTTTGCCCACAACAGTCATAAGTGCAGTTGATAAGAGAGTAATATTTTTGTCCTAAAGTTCTATCAGATTTCACACCTTTTTGTAGCAATTGAATAATTTTTCTCATTTTTCAGATTTTTTTTCTTTGATTTTTTTCTCTATTTTTTATTTATATACAATATCTTACATCTATGTAACGAGCTTTGGGTCGGTGACTCCCAAACCAGTTGGCTTTAGGGCACCAGGTGTTAAGACACCCATACAGACTTAATTACTCAGACTTCAGATATATATATATATATATATTTTTGCAGCATCTTTGATCCATGTAGCGAGCTTTGGGCCAGTGACTCCCAAACCAGTTGGCTTTGGGGCACTAGGTGTTAAAACACCCTTACAGACTTAATAACTCGGATCTCAGACGTTTTGTTTTGTTTTTTTTTTTTGTTTTTCTTTACTCCATTGCTTTTTGAGATGTTTCCTCCAATTAAACTAGAGCACTGAATATTACAAACTTTTCAATTTTAGTTCATGTCCGTATGTTTCTATGTATGTTGATAATACATGCCAACTGAGCATATGAAGATCCGTTTTAGTCTGTTTTATGGAGAATTTACAAATTAAATAATTTAAAAGGAAATAAACAAAAATTAACTTGTTCCGAAATAAGTTTGAGACACGTCTCAGGAGTGGAAACTTCTTACTCAGCTATCTCTTACCAATTTCACATTTTTAGTCAAAATAAAAACACAAAAACACAAAATATATTTTGTAATTTTTGAAAAAATTTCAATTTTTTTTTGTATTTTCGAAAAATTTTGGACTAAAAATAAAAATAAAAACAACACACAACTAAAAACAAGATACTAATCAACTAATTCTCTCCCCCAAACCTAAATGAGACATTGTCCCCAATGTCTTAAACAAAAGAAGAAAAGTTTAGAAGTTAGTACCTGGTTACCTGAAATTTTACACGAATTAAAGGTTAAGATCCAGATTAATCCGACGCCTCTTACCACGATCGTCCTCGGACCAATTTATCTTTGAAAAGATAGGGTCAACTCGTGGTTCATATGCTATGAGTTGGTCTATTAGATCCGGAGCAGTTCTGGCAGTAAAGAGGAGTTCTTTCAAAGGTTTTGACACGAACCCATTTCTCCAAGCATCATCAAGAAACACACAAAGAAAATCATAAAATCCATCAACGTTGTACAGCCCAATTGGTTTCTGGTGTATGTTCAGGTTCGCCCAAGATAGCACAATAAAAATTTCCTCCAAAGTGCCCAAACCACCTGGGAAAGCAATAAAAGCATCCGCACGATTAATCATTTCTACCAATCGTTCAGACATATCTGGCACAATCAGTTCCTCTCTGTTTGATGGTTCAATAAGATTTGCCTCTGCTAAGGGTTTTGGGATGATTCCCAAAACGTGACTACCTCATTCATGTACAGCCTTTGAAACGATCCCCATAAGTCCAAGATTGCTCCCGCCATATATTAAGTGCATATTCCTTGCAGCTAAGACTCGACCCAATTCTTGTGCTGCCTCTACGTATTGTGGCTTAGTACCAACACTAGTACCATAAAACACACAGATGTTTTCAACTTGTCTTCTTGAAGTGGCTTCCATTTTATATATTTCTTTCTTAAATCTGGATGCCTTCAAAAGTGCAATGACGGGCTGAATTTATAGTACCTGAAAAGGGTGAGTAATAATAGCACTAGTATCTTCCAGAGGACGTTTGTTTACTAAACAACAAAAGAAATCGTGAAATGTCAAAAAGTATGGATCATGTCTACGAAAATAAAGATAATTACAACAGAAAAGCGAATCAAAGCAATAATTAATGCAACGAAATTATGTACGCAATACGCCACTCATTTGGTATATAAATCCATTATGATGCGTCTCAAGATTTCATTCCTTACTCAGCCATCGCTAATGAATTGGTTCTCATCTTTGTGATTACCAAACACCATTCCTTCTGTCTTCAAATGCTCCGTTTGTGCTTTTCCCTACAAAACAACACACAAAATTAAAAACTCTACAACATGTATACATAAAATATGAAAACATAAATTACAACAAATTGCATGGGTTGCCTCCCTGCTAGCGCTAAATTTTTTGTCTTCAGCCAGACGTGACTGAAATCCATCTGTCAATGAGGTTTCAGCGTTGTTTTGGATGTCCGATTAAAGACAATCCCATGAACGTTGCTTTTGAATGGTCTTTTCCAACGATAAGGTAGCAGAATTTTTTTGTCCCATTTAGTGTTTGTGACACCTTTTTGATCTTTGTTGCTGCAGTGGTTCCTGAAAAGAAAGAAATAAAATCAGGAGGTCTCGTATGGTGCTTGACCTTGAATGGAAGTTCCATTCTATCAAGCTTCCAGGTGATATCTCTAAATTGTACTCCCCAAAATAGTGATGTTTCTTCTGAATGCTCTGGATCTTTAATAAGTTCAGACATTTGCTCCTCCATTTGCTTTGCTTCTTGCTCCACCTTTTCTTCACAGATGAATTTTAAAATTTCCGTATTCAGCTCTTCATATGTCATCTGTGAAATGCATGCTTCAAAATTATCAACCTGAGGATGAAAAGAAATGTCAGATTTTAGGTCTTCATCCTCTGATCTGGGTGAAATGATTGGCTCAGGTAGATCTTCTTCAAACATCATTGCAAAACAGTCTCTAAGATCTTCATTTTGAGGATTGAAAGTTTGATCCTCCGTTGTTGGTGCAGTTGGTACAAATAGATCAGCTTCATCCTCGTCAGAATCAGAATAATAAAAATCAAATCGAGACTTTGCCGGTTCGGACTCCTGAACTGATACCTCTGGTTGTTGATATTGCTCAGCCTCTTCATTTGTTAAGGTGTCATTGTGGATCTCTGGGTACTCGAAGGCTTCATCAGTGTCATCTAAAAATGCTTTTTGAGGTATGATGTTCTGGTTTTCTGTTAATTGTCTCATTTGATCTGTCATCCTCTGAATGAATTCTGATTGTTTATGAATTTGTGCATCTAATTGAGCTTCTCGTTCTTCGAACCAATCTTTGAGCATGTGAATCAACTGATCTTCCTCTGATGGTTCTGGTTCTTGATGAAGATCATTGTAGGTGGGTGGTGGATAAGATAAAAAATGTGGTTCTGTGAAATATGATGGCTCGTCATACCATGAAGGATCTTGATAGCTCCGCCACCCTGGATGGTAGTTGTATTTGCAATAATCTCTAGGGTGGTTACCATTACATATGTCACATCTCCCCATTGCGTCTTGTTGAGCAAATTTAATATTGCTTGGTTCTGGCATCCAGTGATAATTGTTGGGCTGTACAACAGGCCTCAGAAAATCGGACTGTTGCTCCCAGATTTGGGGTGTATCTTCTAGTAAAGCTCGTGATCTCTCAATCTCCCAATAATGTTCCATTTTTCAATCACCTGAAAACAAAATAAAAAAATAAAAATCACAAATAAAAATGAAGAAAATTAGATACAAGTAAATTAGATAGCTTCAAAATTAATAACTCAAGAAAAATAAGTCCCCGGCAACGGCGCCAAAAACTTGACCGGCGTAAACACACACGTATAACGCAAGCGCACGTATCGTTCAAGTAGTATAAAAATATCGATCACACGAGGACTTAATTCCTACTGTTGTTATTAATTGTTGAATCTATTTATTTACAAATATCTAATTAAAATGGAGAAGAGAATAATTGTTTGATTGGTTGAATGTGGTTTTCCTTAATTAAAATAAATAAAATAAACAAAAGAAAATACTAAGGAAAATAACAAAAGACACAAAGATCTAGAGTTGTGAATCTTTCTAATATCTTTTAAAAGATGAAGTGATTATTTTATGTTTGTGTAATAAATTGGTTTACTAACCTGGAACACGAAATTATGCGAAAGCCTCTGTCGATAGTCAGACGCAAATACCCAGTTTAACCCAATTGAACCATATGTCTATGTCAACCAAATTATCTGGATTCATTAAGTTTAAGTTCCAATTATGGCTACCCCCGCTCGACATGTATATGTCTATCATGTAAGGAAATCTATTAAAGGGTTATCTATCCTCAAAGAAGAT
The DNA here is from genome assembly GCA_019454045.1 of Zanthoxylum bungeanum. NCBI lineage: Eukaryota > Viridiplantae > Streptophyta > Magnoliopsida > Sapindales > Rutaceae > Zanthoxylum > Zanthoxylum bungeanum. The sequence goes on from SKCR01028251.1 coordinate 473,409, forward strand.
CGTGGGCTATTAAGTCTAAAGCTGAAACCTAAAATCCCTATGTCTAGTTCATTTTAGATTTACCACATCAATCTTATTGGTGATCAGACAACAAGAAGCATTAAGCTAAATTCTTAATAAGTAAACCTTTAAATTACCTAAACTATAAAATAACCCCTTATAAACCGGTGATATTAGAATTCATCACAACCCCATATAACTAACACATAACTAGGGCTAGTAAAAACTTAAATATAAAAGACATAAAGTAAATGCTGAAAGTAAATTGCTGAAAAATAAATGCTGAAAGTGAATTGCTGAAAAGTAAATAAAGTAAAAGTACAATAAAAGAAAATATTGAGGTAAAATGATCCACTTTTATTAATTCTTTTTAGATATCTCCCTTAATATAATATATTAATTTTGCATGATAATTACCAACCAGCCATATAGGCGGTATCCAGATTAAGTCAAATTAATAATTAATTACCAACCGACCAATCAGGCGGTATCCAGTTTAGTCAGGTTAAAACCAATTTAAATAATTACCAACCGACCAATATGGCGGTATTCTCGTTAAGTCAGGTTCTAACTAGTTTATATATTATAATTAAGGGAGATTAATCTAAATATTAATAATAAAAGTTTTACCTTTTACCCCAGCAAAGGGGAGTTACATCCTCATTACTGAAAAGTAAAAACTGAAAATTAAAGAAAGAAAAGTACTGTGCGTAAAAGTAAATTGCGGAAAGTAAAAACTGAAAAGTAAAGTTCAGAAAGTGCGCGAAAGCGGAAATTAATTACTGAAAGCTGTAAATAAACAAACAAGATACAATCTTCTTAGTATTCTTAAAGAATTCATTAGAAGAAAGTATGAATTTTACAAATGAAATGGCTTGGTATTAATAGGCAAAATTTTGCCTCCATCAAATCATCCACCAAATCAATTATTAATTGCTCCACTAATTGCTCCACCAAATCCATTATTAATTGCTCCACTAATCTCTTATCATGTTTGGTATGATTTGATAATTTTTATTATTTATTTATTAATTTATTTTTTTGCTTTGAAAATGATTGAAAGTGACTGTAATAATTACACACAACACACTTCTGGATGGTTCATCTATTTCGGGCATGAAATCTTCAGAATTAGAAATTATTTTGCCTTTAAAAGCTGTAGATCTTTGAGTTTTATTTAATCTGGAACTTGAATCAGCTCAATCCGATATCGGAGTAAAAAGTTATGCCCAAAATACGACGGATGCGCAAAATTGGAATTTCTAAAACCCACTTCGTTAAAACGCCTTTCAAGTTTCCAATCTTCAAAATTAATATGTCAAGTCCAATTTTTGCCCTTATTTGACCCACATTTCGTCCTAAATGATTTCATTAAGTCCCAATATTATTTATCTGTAAAATAAACTAAAACATATCAAAACGTTATCAAACCCGAGAAACTAAACAAAATATTAAGTAAAAGGGGAGGTAAATATTGATATATTTTCCGCTCATCAGTCGGTCATGACCCCGAGCAGTAATAAAATACACCTCATTTCTCCCGTGGACGTAGGTTGGAGCCACTCTCCGCTGAACCACGTAAACTCTGTGATTTATTTGTCTGCTTGTTAAGTTTGTTTTAATTCCCAACTAACCAAACAAATTTACTACTGATGAAGGTTTGTTCAAGGGTTAATTTCTCATATTACCCTTAGAACGGAAAACGATCGTCAATAATTTTAGAAGAATTCTATTATAAAAATAAAATATATTATAATATCCTATTAAAAAAAATACTATTAAATTATACACAATTAACCTAATCTCTACAATTATTATTTATTATTAAATTATAAAATTAAAATATCTCTATAATTATTTTTTATTATTAAATTATAAAATTAAAATAATAAATTATCAACATAAGAAACCCATCATAATATGATAACATAATATATTATTAAAGTAAGAAACCTATTAATTTAATTAATTAATTAATTTTTAAATTTATTATTATTAAATTATAAATTTAAATAAAAACATCTATTATAATAAGAAAACATATTATAATCTCCCTTCTATATATAATATATAAAAGTTACACATTTTTAAGTCTCTTTATCGCGCCACGTGGCGACTCACTATTAAATTTTATTTAATTATAATTAAATTAATAAATTTATTAAATAATAAACCTATTAAAATAACAATACATCAAATTATAAAATTAAAATATCTCTAAAATTAGTTTTATTATTAAAAATTAAAATAAGAAGCTCATTATAAAATACAAATATCATATCATATTAAAATAAGAAATATTTTAATTTAATACATGCCACATAATCTCTACAATAATTTTTTATTATAAAATTATAAAATTAAAATATCTCGAAAATTATTTTTTTTTAATTTTAAAATAAGGAAATTATTGCAATATAAAAATAGAATCTCAAATTACTATTAAATTATAATATTAAAATATCTGTATAATTTTTTTATTATTAAATTTTATAATTAAAATAAGTTACATAATACAATATAAAAATATAATCTCCAAATAATAAATCTATTAATTTAATTTAATTTAATTAATAATAAATAAGAAACCTATTATAAAAAAAAACATATTCTCTTATTAAAATAATAAAAATATTAGTTTAATACTTTGCACATAATCTCTACAATTAATTTTTTATTATTAAAGTATAAAAATTAAAATATCTCTAAAATTATTATTTTTATTTTAATATTGTAAAATTAAAATAATAATTATAAAATAAGAAATCTATTATAATATAAAAATAGAATATCCTATTTATTATTAAATTATAAAATTAAAATATCTCTATAATTTTTTATTATTAAATTGTAAAATTAAAATAAGAAACATATTACAGTATAAAAACACAATCTTCTGTTAAAATAAGAAACCTATTAATTTAATTAATTAATAATATAATATAATTTATTATTATTAAATTATAAAAATAAGTCTCATTGAAATAAAAAAAAACATATGTGGTATCTAATCTCTATAATTAATTTTTTTTATTACCTATTACAATAAAAAAAAAATATTGCAATCTCCTATAAAATAAAAAGCATATGTGATACATAATCTCTAAAATTAATTTTTTATTATTAACTTACAAAATTAAAATAAAAAACCTATTATAATATTAAAACATAATCTTCTATTAAAATAAGAGACATAAATAGCAATCATCCACAAAACTAGCCAATTTATTAATTTTTAGGACTATTATTATTTGTTATTTTATTTTGAAATATTTCTATAATTTTTTTATGAATTTTTTATTATTTGTTATGCTTCATGATACCGACTCTAATTATTAACTTTTACACAATGACTGTCAAGATTTTAAGTTCGATAAGAAAATTTAAGTTTAAATTGAATAAATTACATTAAATTTTATTGGAATTCATCCGAAAGAAAATCAAATATTTTTAAAGTTATTTATAACTATGAATATGATTTCAAATGAGAGAGTACGACATGAGATAAAATCTAATGTGAATTAGAAATAATATTTAAGAATTGATAGACAAATAAATTAGACATAAATATTAAGTATAAGTAAATCAATTGTATCATTTAGATTATAAAACCAACTAAATCTGAATCATTTACAATATCAATATCTAGAATAGTATTAAGATTTTTGTTATGATATAAAATTATAATCAAATATGTGTTCAACCCGTACAAATTACAGGCTCTATACTAGTTATTAGTCAAAGAGAGAATTCTCTTTTTAAAATAGAATGGGGAGTAATGTAATCATATTTGGCAAAAAAAAAAATTTATAATATAATGTTCTAAAATATTATTTGATAAATAAAAATAAGAAAAAATTCATATTATTTTTTTAACGGCCAAATTCATCTTTACCGATAATATTATTTTTTAATATTACCTCCCATCCTCAATTTTTGATTTAGGAGACTAAATTTAAATAGTTCGTTAATTCTTTTTGTTATATTTCATTTCATTCATTTTCCTCGATTAAAATAATAATTTTTAAATATTTTAAATTACTCTGCATTTTGTTTTATTCTATTTTTCCAATTCAAAAACAGACTTAAGCCAACAACACATCTCATGAGATTTTGACCTTTTATTGATAAAGTCAAGTCACAGCCTCCCTGTTAAAGCAATCATTAGGTTAAAAAGATGGACATTTATAAAGAAAAGTTTTTAGCGACATTCTAATGATATTTTTTCTAGTAATAATTGGAGATTATAATATATAATTACTTGAAACAAGAACGTCATTAGAATATTTAAAAAAAAAAATATCTTGATCCAACTGAAGTATAGAGCTCCCAAAATTTTAATTCAATAAATTACAAACAAAGCCAAAAAGCATTCTGTTTGCAATTTTGTTGTTCAATTATCCATTTTAATTTGTTGTTTACTTAAAATTGTTCTTGAACAAGATCTCTAATGAGCTTATCTTCTTTAACCAGTAACAGAAAAACCTCTCTTTGAATCAAAGTTTCTCTCATATCTACTTTGTCTTTTTAACTTGACATATCTATACTTCTGTTTACTCTTTCAACTGATTTGCTTTCATGGGTAGTTGCAGAATCTTTGATTTAAACTCATAAATACTGTACTAAAATCTTTATCTTGTTAACAAGGAGAGGGTTTTAGTACATTAAGGATTTCAAAGTTATGAATTTTAGTGTTGTTTTTTTAAACAAGGAGAGAGTTTTAAGGATATCAAAGTTATAAACTTTTAATGAGTTCTTGTGGTTTCTTGAAAAACTTGAACTGACAATGAGATCATACACTTCACTTGAGCTTCTGTTTGTTCTCTCTGGAGTTCTTTATATATCCTGCAATGCCTTTCCTAAAACTGAACGTATGTTTCGTTTGTGTACTTTGTTTCTTGCCTCAGATCTTGATCCTTTTGATGGCTTCTTGATTGTGTTGATTGTTTTCCTTTTTTCCCCATATTTTCTTAGTAACCATTGAGGTTATGTGATCGTAATTGTACTAAATGGGAGTTATGTTCTGTTCTCAGTTTGGGCTCTTACAACATTTAAGGAAGCAATATATGAAGACCCCCATTTGGTTTTGTCCAATTGGAATGCCCCTGATGCAGATCCTTGTCATTGGACTGGCATTGCTTGTTCTGATGCTAGAGACCATGTTATAAAGATGTAAGAGATGATTTATCTCATTCAGTTGCATCGTGGTCCTTCTAAAATGGGATTTCAATTTCACTAATTAGATGCTAATCATGCCTCACTAATTTTGTATTGGGATTTTGTTTTGTAGAAACGTCTCTGGATCATCTTTAAAGGGATTTCTTGCCCCAGAATTGGGTCTGCTGACTTACTTGCAAGAGCTGTAAGCTTTTATTTATAAATTGTATTATACTTTTTATGATGACTGAAGTTTAATGTCAAGTGTTGTTGTCTTGTAGAATTTTACATGGGAACAATCTGATTGGGGTAATACCTAAAGAATTGGGCATGTTGAAACACCTGATGGTGTTGGATTTGGGGATGAATCAAATAACGGGTCCAATTCCTCCAGAGATTGGGAATTTAACTAGTTTGGTGAAAATGTAAATGAAATTTAATATTTGTTCACAATGAACTGGATTTATGCTTGGCTCTCCATGGATTTCTTTGACCTTTTCGATGTACTTCTGTTGCAGAAACCTTCAGTCTAATGGGTTGACTGGGAGACTGCCTACTGAGCTTGGTAATTTGAATTCTCTTGAGGAACTTCATCTGGATAGGAATAGGCTTCAAGGAGCTGTTCCCATTGGTAGCAATGCAGGTTATACAGCTAACATGCGCGGAATGTAAGTACGAGATTCTTGCATTCTTAGTAGTTAAATTTAGTTCTGAACTCATTGAGATTAGTAGAGACCGATCAATGCAAAGCTTGAGCTTTGTTGGCTTTTTTGAACTTTTTGGGATGTGCTTGTTGTTAGATGCCGTATTGGTGAGCAGAATAGTGCCATATTTGTCAACCTGAAATTAATGTCAAGAATTGGAAAGGCTGCTGAGTATATAATCCCGCATTAGTTATTTGCCTGAACTTTGTTAAGCTATCCAGTGAGATGCTTTTATCTCATTTTGTACTTCCTCTGTGTTACTTACTACTAGGAATCCTGGCATGAGACATGTCATTGACGCTATATATATATATACTTTTTTATTAGTGATACTTTTGTGGCTGGAAGCACTAGAAATCTGCAGCACTTGCTTTTATGGAACAAAAAATGAAACCAAACTAAGCCTTATTTCATGGTTTTGATATCCTAACTATTTTTCTTGTGATTTATTTCTGGTGCAGGTATGCCTCAAGTAGAAATTTAACTGGCTTGTGTCACTTGTCTCAGTTAAAAGTGGCAGATTTTTCGTACAACTTCTTTGACGGAAGCATACCTAAGTGCTTGGAGTATCTTCCAGGGTACTGTTTCTGCACCTTTGTGATGGCGCTTTCTGTTTGCCTGTAAGCTTACATTTTCTCTACTTATATCATTCAGTAGAAGCTTTCAGGGGAACTGCCTCCAGAACAAAGATCCAAAACAGCGTGCGACTACATTATGTGGTATGTTTGACTTCATTTAACCTTTGGACTTGGTTGATTTCTTGATGAACCATCCGGTGGGACAGCATGCATGTTAAAGTTTTATCTTTTATCAAATTCTTCGGACGTGAACAGAGAGCAATCCATTTTAGATGTATGAACATGGACTTTTCAAAATGATATTCTCAGTTATAAGTGTGTTTGCATACCAAATTTAAAATGTTCTAATCTGCAATTAGAGTTTCAACTGCAGATGCGGAAATGTCGATTTCAATTCTATAATGGAATATATTTTAAGTTTTACATATTTAATATTAAATATCAAATATCATCACTCAGTTGTCCAGTTGAAGTTTCCAATACTAGTTTTTGACATGGATTGACCATTCAATATCAATTAACAAAATTCCTCTTGTAGGGGGTGCTCCTCCTGCCAGAGCCCGTACCAGATTAAGCCCTAAGCACCCAGCAGCTGAAGATGTATCCAGGCATCAATCTGCATCAAGACCTGCTTGGCTTTTAGCTCTTGAAATAGTGACTGGAACAATGGTGGGTTTTCTCTTTCTTATTGCTGCTGTCACTGCACTTCAGAGATGCAAAAGCAAACCGTCTATTATAATCCCTTGGAAGAAATCCGCAAGTGAGAAGGATCACACTGCCATATACGTAGGTTGGACACCTGACCTTTGCGCTTAATATGTCTGCCTCAGTGCCACTTCAGTAGTTTATTACTATAAACAAAATATTTGTTAATATAGTGGGATGGTCATGCAGATTCTGAGATTTTGAAAGATGTGGTGAGATTCAGCAGACAAGAGCTGGAAGTAGCCTGTGAAGACTTTAGCAACATCATTGGCTCTTCACCAGACAGTTTGGTCTACAAGGGCACCATGAAGGGTGGGCCAGAGATTGCCGTGATATCTCTATGCGATAAAGAAGAGCATTGGACAGGTTACCTCGAGCTCTATTTCCAGAGAGAGGTAATTACTCATATTTTAACTGCAGGAAATTTTAGCGTCAAGTTTCTATAAAGGAGCACCATTATAAAGGAGTACCAAACACCTAGTAGAAGTTTATAAACTTGCAACAATCAAGTTCAAATTTCAGTTGTATTGACATTCAGGTGACAGAATTGGCAAGAATAAATCACGAGAATACAGGAAAGTTACTGGGCTATTGCAGAGAGGGCTCTCCATTTACGAGAATGCTGGTTTTTGATTATGCATCAAATGGAACACTATCTGAGCATCTCCATTGTAAGTCAAGTTTATTTTTTCAAGAAAAAAATTAGTTTATCTACAATGTTTCGTTAGGTTAAACCTGAGCAACCAATGTGGCTGCAGATGGGGAACGATGCCAACTATCTTGGACACGACGTATGAAAATTGCTTTAGGCATTGCTCGTGGACTCAAGTATCTCCATACAGAACTTGACCCGCCATTTACTATATCAGAGTTAAATTCTAGTGCTGTATACCTTACTGAGGACTTTTATCCCAAGGTAGCTATCCCCTCTTTCTTCATCTGTTCTCTTAGTTTCAAGTATAACAATGCTGGCACTTTCTATGTGATCCAATAAATGTTTGAGTTGTGGGGTCACTTTTCACTTATTCATGCCAAGAGAATCTATCAAATGCTAGAATCAATATTTCATTTACAGCTTAAACTTCTGTTTTAAGCACATCTTTGGCCATCTGCTGCAGTTGGTTGATTTTGAAAGTTGGAAGATGATTCTTGTAAGATCAGAGAAGAACTCTGGCACTATTGGCAGCCAAGGTGCTATCTGTGTACTTCCAAATTCTCTTGAGGCACGGCATTTGGATGTTCAAGGCAACATTTATGCATTTGGTGTACTTCTACTGGAAATAATCAGTGGGAGACCAACATACTGCAAGGACAAAGGGAATTTGGTAGATTGGGTATGATTACGAGATCTTCTGAATTTTAAACATTTTCTTCTATTCCTTCTCTAATTATGATTTGATTTGAAGCTAACACAAAGACTTCAAATATGCGGCAGGCTAAGGATTATCTCGAATTGCCAGGAGTAATGTCATATATGGTGGATCCCGAGTTGAAACATTTTAGTTACGATGACCTCAAAGTTATCTGCGAAGTGGTGAACTTGTGCGTCGATCCAGACACCAGCAAGCGGCCATCCATGGAGGAATTGTGCAGAGTGTTGGAGAGCAGAATTGACACATCTATATCAGTTGAGCTTAAGGCATCCTCTTTGGCATGGGCTGAGCTTGCACTTTCATCATGATTTAGTTGAAGCTAACACACTATAGATCATATATATATATATATACACACACATACACACAGATGCACGCGCTCGACTGTATTACTCTCTTCCTTTTTCTTTTCTTTAATTCTTATTTTACCATTGATATCATGTCATCCTTGTAAATGCTGCATGCTAAGAGAAACAGAGCTTCATGTGTAACCAACCAGTAAGAAAGTTCTGAAATCACAAAAATAGTAAATTTAGTTCTTGCTAAAGGGCATTAACTTAATTTGATTGTCTGGTTATCTTCACTCCTTTTATTTTTATCCAGCAGCAGACTTGCATTCACAGCAATGGATGTGATAATATTACTTAAAATCAGTTTAAGAGTGCTACTTAATTGATATTTTTTAACCAAGTATTAAGAAATTTTTAATAATTTTGACGAGAAAATATTTTTAAGTTTATTTTAATTGCAAAATTCAGAATTCAGAATTCAGAATTGAGACACAACACATCCAGAGGTTTATATTATTTAAATTGCGTAAAGTGCCGCCATTTCCACATTTGGGGCAGAACCGAATCAAAGCGGAATCGGAATCGGAATCAGACCAAACCTTAAGATTACGCTCTCAAATTATCTTGAACTGTAACCGAATCAAAATGGATTTTGGTTCGGTTCCGATTCCAAAATCGGAACCGGGTTTGAGAGGTGTAGTTGAAGATGTGCTGGTCAAAGTCGACAAATTCATTCTCCCAGCAGACTTTATTATTCTTGACATGGAGGAAGACGAAGATGTACCCATCATCCTCGGGATGGTTTACGCGATGTTGTTCGCAATGGCAGAGTATTTAACTACGTGGACATGATTTAATGGTGAATGAATTGACATCATTAAATAAGCTTCTATTTTTATTTGACTTGATATTATCGATCTAAGTTTTAAGAATGATAAAAAATAAAGTAGAATTTAATACAGATATTTTATAAATAGTCCATTTTTTTAACCCAAAAAAAAAAACGGGAGCTTTAAATACTTGTTTGGAACTAATTCATTTAAAATTAGTATTTATGATATTATTGTTAGAATATAATGCACATATTAATTTTCTCAAGGCATCCATCAAATGATATAATCAATCATAATTAAAGCCAAGTATCAAGGGAAAGAAATTATCATTAATTATCTTAAGTTAAAAAAAACGTTAACAAATATGAGAAAAATAAGATGAACTTAATTACTACACGTAAATGATAAATTTGGGGTTTTGAGAGAATAAATATATACAAGAATAAAATAAGAGAGACCAAAGGAAAATTATAAGTTTTTAACTTGATATTTTTAAAATTTTCAAAAATACAGAAAGAATTATAAGATAAATTAAATATCATATAGGATACTCATGAAAAAATAAACTTCCCCCCAATCCCCTCCCGTTTTTACATGGCACCGCCCATTGTTATTCGGAAAGAAAAATGATATAGATCAAAAAGTTTTGATCGGAATTTAAGATGATTTTTTATCTCAATTAAAAAATCGGATTAGGATTTGAGAATATTTTTTTGTCCCAATTCAAAAAACAAGTTGAAAATCATGATGTTTTTTTCATTATGAATCATAATCGAGAAGAGATGGAATTTTTTGACCCTAATTATTAGTCAATTTAGATGTGTTGATATGAATCGGATTACACTATATGAATACAAATATGATATGAAATTGTATAAAATCATAATTCATTCAATAAATATCACATCACACATGGTATCTCATAAAAGATATGTTTTTATAAATATATTTTGGGATGCCTATTATTATTCAGAATATAAATCCACAATGTGTAAACAAAAATATATTGTTTGTTTGTTTTTTCAATAGAATAATTTTACACCCAAAAGAAACTTAAAGATATAACTTCTTTGTTAATCAAGAACATTACAGGCGAGATAGCAAAATACATAAAAGCAATTTCAAAGGTAATAAAAGACTTGAAACTTTCAGAAGGGATGCATAAAAAAGATTTAGGATAGCAGCAATTAAAAATATTTATAAAAAGGCTCCTCGATTAAGATTGAAATAATTAAATTGAGGGAGAATTGTGATTAGAGTGCTCGTGATTTAATAATGTCCAAGGTCATCTCGCTAGGATCAGTTACTTGCAACTCAATTTGAACTCCATCTAATTCTCTTCTGAATCTATCTTTTGAACTAGCATATAACATTTTACTCCTGATCTTTGATGTATCCGGAGCCCTGCGAAATCAAAATTCACACATTTATTCGAGATCAAATTGAAGGATTTGAATTAAGTGTTGATATGAGATTTGTACTAATCTTTTAATAAGGATGCGATTAGTAGATTTTTAAAAGATCAACATAAGACTGATTACCATTATATCCAAATTGTAAATGAAATCATGTTAATGGGTGTGCATAAGTCGGGTGGGGATTTTTTCAATCCAACCCGACCCGCACAACCCAACCCGTATTGACTTGCTGATTGGGTTGTAAATGAAAATTTTATAACTTGCGTAAACCTGCCACCTGTGTGGGTCGACCAAAATCAACCCAACGAGTCGGAAAAGAATTCCCAATCCAACCCAACCTGCGCGAGTCGCGGGTCGACCCACAGTTCAGATTGGATTTACACACCCCTACCTACATATTATAAAAAAAAAAATTATGATTACCATGTAATGAAGAAAATCTTGCTTTTTTGGCAATTCTCATTGGTGGTGAAATCAAAATCATAGACGGCATAGCGGCACTCATTAGCAGGCAAACTGGCAGTGAAATCCTCATAGGTTTCATTAGGTTCTCCTAATTTTTCAATAGTTACTTGTTGAATTTTTTCCTCTACTTTGAATATAATGAATCGGTAACTCCTTTTTGCTTTTAATTCCAAGAACTTCAGCTTACACTCATCATTCACAGCCATCCCAGATGATGAATTTGCCTGTCCCCATAATCCAAAATAATAATAATAATTAATTACATTAACTTGTCATGATATATATATATATAATTCCTAGCCATGCAATTTTATGTTTACAATAATGAAGAAACAGAAAAATCAAAAGAGAAAACTAATTTACATACCATTTTGCCACTAATGAGAGAAGGAATTTGAGAAATGTGAAAGCAATAAAGGAATAGGGGCAAGAGAAACAAAATGAAAATATGCTTGTGAAAAAAAAAGAAGAGAGAGAGAGAGAGAAATGAGATCCTTCTCTTTTGGATCTATGGGAGGTGCAAATTTGAATAAGTCCTAAATAGGTAGATAAAGAGAAAATTTAGGGAGGAATTACTCGTTGGTTTTTCTAAACAAATCATGTCCATAAATTATATTTTATCGGTTTTAAGATATATCCATCACGATTTTATTATTAGCGTAGATGGTAAGTGCACACAAAACGTCTGTAACTAATCAAGGGAAACCATTATTTATAAGCATATCACCAACATCCATACCTTCAAGTATTTATATTTCTTTTTCTTTTTGCTTTCATTGTTTATTTGCATAATTTGCTAAAGTTATAAAACATTGCTACCATTGTAACATATTACAAGGGCATTCATGTCTCCAAGGGGTGTGATTTGGTGAAGTAGGGCTCAGAATCTCATCTTGAGGTCCTGAATTTGAATCCAGAGAATGTGTTTCTCGTAAGAGCCTGAGACAATCGGAGATTTTACCTGTTCCAAAAAAAAAAAAAAGTGCTTGATGGATACATCTATTTCACATTAAAGACCTCATAATTATGAACATTGTCCATGTTAACAGGCCATCATTATTACATCTTCTACAAATGAAAGTACCCTTATTCCACAAGTAAACGTAACACTTATCATGTTGGATACTTGATTTTGAAGAGAGATTAGAGATTTATTTGAAAGCAAAAAACTAAGTATGTGCTTTTGCTATTGGGTTGGTTTTATTTTACTACCCAATTTTTAAAAATAAAAATAAGTTTTGAAATTTATTTTTTTATCATGAAATTTTATATATTTGAGAAATTTCAGAACATAAAATAACTAATATTTATGTCTCAAAATAATTAATACATTGAAAAAATTCTTTTATTTCCGTCGACCTGATATGGTTGGGTTTGCAATTTCGGGTTTCGAATTTGTAATTTCAAGTGACCCGACCTAACCGAGTTTAGCAAAATTCCGACCCGACCCCTAGCCATAACCCAAAAGAACAAGGAAAATATGGTAATTGTGTAGGCCTCAATCTCATTATTCAATCCGATTTTTCTTAACATCTACAATGCTAGGCTTAAGCGAAGGTCTTCAAAGAAAACAAAGGTTTTACAAAATCATGCAACAAAGTGGGTAGAATTTCTCACATTTTTGAATGCAACGCTGGTTTAGAGGTAGATGCAGTTCCGCTGCCAGCTCCCTCCGACTGCTTTTGCATATTTGCTTTGACTCTGAACAGGACTTTATGCACTTCATCAAAGTGAGGTCTCGTAGCATTTTTCGTATTCTCAATCCACTGTTGCACTTTCTTGTGCGGGCCTAGTAATCGTGTTCGATCTTCCTCATCCAAAAGCTAAATCCAGAAAATACATTTCATTAGAGCATCTCATACGACCTAAACCACAGGTTAACTTCTATGTACTATAAAATTCTGAAAATATTTGTGTTTAGGCTGTGATCATAACATAGTAAGCATTCAATCAATCCATACCTCCAGCTGCATTATTTCACACACTAGGCTGAGATCTGCTATGGATGGTTGATTGCTACCCACCAAGAACCGCCCACTCCCTTTGAGCCAAAAGGACTCAATCTTCGAGAGAGACGAGGACAAGATTTTCTCAGCTTCAGCAGCCTCTTCTGGATTCAGTGGAAGGCCAAGAGCAGGTGCTAGTTTTTTATTTAAAACAAATTTAGCTGAACAGATAACATCATGTTAAAGAACATTCGAAAAGGGAAAACATGAAAAAATTTCTTTGATATACCTAGAACACAAAAAATAAAAATAAATAAATAAATAAAAACCCGGCGCATTTAGTGGTAATTGGGACACCCCAGTTAAAGAAAGACCATCATATATTTGTATCTGACGGTTCAATGCTACTCGATGCAATGAAGATACAAATTTGAAGTATGTGAAGTCCAACCAAAAATTTACTCTGTAGGACGTCGTTGGGTCATTAATCAAGACTATTACAGTGTCATCAATTGTTGAATTAATGCTGATCAAATATTTGAAATGCAAAGCAAATTTCATGCTCATCAGATATCTACCACCTATTTGATCAATGAACATATTTCCTTTTGTACAATAAGACCAATTCAGCAGGGGTAAAAAGTGATTGAAAGATTAAAAAAAAACATTTATTTATAAAAAACAACAATGTATGTTGAAATATTTAGTTTGCAAGCTGGTTCCAAAGTACCTGCCCCAAGGCGTAAATTAGAATGATGCCAATCCAACACTGAGTGAATCTTGGCTCTCTTAGAAAGATCATTGGGATACCTAAAAATTGAAACAGTTGTTAGAACTGCAGATGGAATACTACATAACATTTTTATATAGTTAAATTATTTAAAACAATCAAAGTACAAAACTTAAAGGTAACAATGTAAACTGTGTATTAAACATATATGGTGTGGTTATACATCATGTTAACGGATACATAAAAACAGCGAAACTGATAACAAACATGGTTTGCTGTTGATGTTGTCCAATCGTCTTAATCTCTACTCTAAAGTGAAGCATCCATGTAGGAAGTCATGTCTTGATCTAACATTGGAAATATACCAGTAAAGTGGCTTTTTATACTTTGCACGGACAAGTTTTTCATATCATACCAGGACCGACTCCACATCAAACCTCGTGTTTAAGAAGCCCATGCAAGGAATGCAAATGAGAAATTTACCTCAGACTGGTGACCAAATTACTTACCAATGATCTGCTACTCCAGGAAATGCACAAGCAAGATAGATAAGAATTGCATGACTGCAAATAAATAAATAAATATGTCATTCAAACATAAACCTTTGATTATATTCCACCATCAAAAAAAAGGGCACACCAGATTCTTTTGAACAGACTATAGTATAAATCAGACTTTTGAGAGGCAAATTATATATTAATAAGCATTTCAAAATTGCAAAACATAAGCTCTAATTACATAGTGTAAATCAAAAGTAAGACCTTAACCTAGATCTTCGAAACTCTATTAAACACATTACCTCTCAAACAGCTTCAATCTCCCATCAATAATAGCTGGCACTTTGCCATAGGGTTTATTTCTGTCAAACAGCATCGAAACAAAAATTACAAACTGAAATTATTTCTTCATAACTGGTAACAAATTTGCTATATAGCTATATCTACATAAAATTAACACTGGCATAGTTCAATTTGTTCAGTCAGTAGAACTCGACACTTTGTAAACTTCAAACCCATTACTCTATTCACTTGACTGGAAAATAATAAACTTCTTGTTGTAAATTTCTCAAATTCATTAAATATGATATGTATATGTGTATGTGTACCATTGGAATTCTCAAGGGGTGTATGGGAGGTTGCAATCCTTGGAGGGTTGCAACCCACCCCAAGGGGTGCCCTATTGGCATCCCTCCATGCCTTATATAAGAAGGCTTTTATTCCAAATACAGATAGAGAATATACATAAGATATACAATCAATATCCAAGAACGAAAAAGGCATTGTGTTGTTTTCTTTGTTTTGAGAGAGAGATCCACCATTTGGATCCAAGTTCATACACTTGTTAAGGAGTGCCCCTTGAACAAGAAGAATCCAAGTAATCCTGGGAGAACGTTGGCAAAACGAATCCGTAAAGCACCTGTGACGGAGCCAATAAGTTCTTAAGGACAGAGATCATCTCGACTTGGAGTATTTAATCAGGTTTTTCTGGTTCTTATTGTTTTAGGGTTTCATTGCATCTAGATCTCATTTTTGATTGTTTGATTTGGATGGTTTGCATGTTTATTGCTGTTTAATGACACTAAATTTTTCCAACAATCTTAAGAACTTATTGCTCTAGTGTTATTAGATAGTAATTCGCATGTTAGGGTTTGAATATTTTCTGAAAAATTCGGACTGTGCATGAAAAACCCGTAGGGCGTTCGAACGCCCGACGCACGTGAAGGCTTAAAATCTGAAATTTCGTAAGAACGTTCGAACTCGTCTTCAAACGCAATTCGAACGCAAGCCTTCTGCCAAATAACGTTCGAATGCGTCCTAAACGCAACTCGAACGCAAACTCTCTGGAATCATTCCGTTCGAACGCGTTCACGAACGCTATACGAACGTGAACTCTCTGGAATCATTTCGTTCGAACGCGTTATCAACGCTACTCGAACGTGAACTCTCTGGAAACACATCGTTCGAACGCGTTCGCAACGCGAAACGAACTCACACACTCGGAACCTCTAAACATCGTTACGACACACACTACTCAAAACCATCAGTCCGAACATAAACGATTTTGTCCTGGAAGTATCATAATTGCAAACTTTAATTAATATTAACTTGGTGGTAGTCATATACTGTAAACACATTAATCTTGGTAGTATAGATTTAAGTTATTATTAAGTTGTTCAATTATCACAAGCATACACATAGTGATAAAGTTGAAATTAATTGGTTGTTGCATAATTGGTTGAGAATTTAAAGTGTAATTTTGCACAAGTAATTCCATCCAATCTTGATTGACATATATATCTACACTTATCGTATTAATTGTGCTATTGGAAGAGTGTAAATCTGGGTTTTGAATTGCTAAAAGATTCTATTGGAAAAAGTGGTTGAAGAATATTCGTTCATTCAATTTTCCTTAAGTATCTTTAGTTGAAATTCAAGGACTTGTGTTTATTGGAACTTTCGTCCATTAGAACAACAAGTGACTACCTAGTACATCACTTTGAACTAGATCATTCGTTGATCGTTGTGCAATTTGTCTTTCGTAGACTGATTGAACCCTGTTGATTTCCAGTTACATATGGTTAGCGGAAACATCACAGTACCGGTCTCTCATGGAGAAAAACCGGAGAAGTTTGGTGGGGCAAACTTCAAACAGTGGCAGAGCAAAATGTTGTTCTACCTGACAACTCTCCAGTTGGCTAAATTCCTCTAGGATCCTCCGGGTCCTGTGGAGGGTGAATCTGAATTGGCCAAGGAAGAGCGAGAACAGACTTGGATGTCTAGAGACTTCTTATGCAAGAACTACCTTTTGGGTGGTCTTGACAATACCCTGTACAATGTGTACCAAGGCATGACTTCTGCGAAGGTTCTCTGGGAATCTCTCGAGAAGAAGTACAAAATCGAAGATGCCGGACAAAAGAAATTTGTCGTGGGTAGGTTCCTGGACTACGAGATGGTAGTTTCAAGGACGGTGATGTCTCAGTTGGGTGAACAACAATAGATCATTCATGAAATACTGGATGAAGGAATGAAACTCTGTGAGACGTTCCAAGTTGCCACCATAATTGAAAAGTTGCCTCCATCATGGAAGGATTTCAGGAGCTATCTGCAACACAGAAAGAAGCAGATGAGCCTTGAAGACCTTGGAGTTCGATTGAGAATCGAACAGGACAACATGATGTCCGAGAAGGCCAGCTACAAGACTATGGAGTCTAAGGCCAACATCTTTGAGGATGTAAAGGGTAGCAAGAAAAGAAAGAACAGTGAAGCTGATTCTTCCCAAGCGAACAAGAAGTTCAATGGGAAGTGCTACAACTGTGAAAAGAGCGGTCATATGACAAAGGACTGCAGAAAGAAAAAAGATATCTTAGGACAATGGCAGGAAAAATGAGGCCTATGTAGCTGAAGATGAGCAGTTAACTGATGAGATTTCAGAAATGAATCTCTCAGCAGTGGTAACTGAAGCCAACTTGGTTGGGAATCCGAGAGAATGATGGGTAGACACTAGGGCTACTCGTCATATCTGTGCTTGATAGCAAGATGTTTTCCTCGTATCAGAAAGGTCGATGGCGGCGATCATCTGACAATGGGAAACTCGTCTACCTCTAGAGTGGTTGGACAAGGCACAGTAGTTCTGAAAATGATATCCGGAACGGAGTTTACATAAAAGAATGTTTGCATGTTCCAGATATTCGGAAGAACTCGGTCTCGGGTTTGTATTTGTTCCTGACAAGATTGTATTGACCAAAAATGATGTCTATGTAGGAAAATGATACCTCGCTGAGGGTCTTTTCAATGACTGTCAATTGTGCTATTAATAAAGCTGAAACTTCTGCTTATATTATTGAGTCACAAAATGTATGGCATGAGAGGTTAGGACATGTTAATTATGATACAATGCGTACATTAATTAACATGAACCTTATACCTAAATTTGCATTGATAGCCAACATGAGTGTGAGGCATGTGTTGAAGCGAAAATACATAGAACATCATAAAACGAAGTTCTGAACCCTTGGAACTTGTACCACACTGACGTGTGTGACATGATATTGTGCAAATAAGAGGCGGTAAAAAGTACTTTGTCTCTTTTATCGATGAAAGCACAAGATTCTGTTAAGTGTATTTGCTGAGGAGCAAAGCTGAAGCTATTGAGAGCTTTATACACTGAGAACGAAGTTGCAAATCAACTTGGCAAGTAAATCAAAAGAATCAGAAGTGATAGTGGTGGTGAATATGTTTCATCATTCGGTGAATATTGTTCTGTGCACGGAATTATTCACGAAACCACTGCTCCTTATTCTCCTCAATGGGATTGCTAAGTGCAAAAACCGAACGTTAAAGGAATTGATGAATGCCATGTTGACAAGTTCTGGCTTACCTCAGAACTTGTGGGGGAAAGCCCTGCTTTCCGCGAACTACGTTCTGAACAAGCTTCCTCACAGAAGATTGGACAAGACACCATATGAGTTGTAGAAAGGTTATGTACCTTCCTACAAATATCTGAAAATGTGGGGGTGTCTTGTCAATTGCCAAGGTGATGGTTCCTAAACCTAAGAAGGTGGAATAGGACCCAAAACTGTTGACTGTATATTCATCAGATATACTTGCAACAGTAATGCATATCGATTCTTGGCACACAAGTATGAGATTCCTGACATCAATCCAATGTGATGATTGAGTCAAGGAATGCAATATTTTGAAGAGACATTTCCTTGTAAGGAAGACAAGAAGAGAGTCTCAAAGAAGACATCAAAAATTTGTTGATACTGTCAAGGACAGTGATCAGGTTGACCAAGAGTCAAATCAACATGGAAATGTTGAGGCAAATGAATAGTCATTGGACCCGATTTTCTGACATACTGGTTAGAAAATGAGCCTCGAAGCTATGGGAAGCTATGTCTTCTACGGAGACACCTCTGTGGAAAGAGGCATGAACAATGAGATTGATTCAATCCTACAAAACCATACTTGGAAGTAGGTTGATCTTCCTCCAGGTTGTAAGCCACTGGGCTACAAATGGATATTCAAACGGAAGATGAAAATGGATGGATCAATAGAGAAGTACACGGCAAGGTTTGTCATAAAAGGTTATAGACAAAAAGAAGGCCTTGTTTACTTTGACACATATCCACCAGTGATTCGTATCACATCAGTAGAATGCTTATAGCCATAGCAGCTATAGTTGGTCTTGAAATACATCAAAATGATGTAAAGACGTCATTCTTGAATGGTGAATTGGATGAAGAGACTTACATGGAACAACCAGAAGGGTTTAATGTTCCTGGATAAGAACAGAAGGTGTGCAAACTTGTAAAATTCTTGTACGGATTGAAACAAGCACCTAGACAATGACATGAGAACATTGACAAAGAGATGTTGTCAAGTGGGTTTAAAACCGATGAGTGTGATAAGTGTATATACACCAAATCAACTCAAGAATGATATGTCATTGTATGTCTCTATGTAGACGATATGCTGATAATTGGTAATAATCATGAGTTGATTCAGTTTACCAAGAAAGTGTTAACCAGCAAATTTGATATGAAAGATTTGGGAGTAGCTAACCTAACTCTTCCTCTATCAAAGAATACTGGCTTAAGCATATCGCAATTAGAGTATTCAAGGATCATCAGAAGTCTGATGTATCTCATGAATTGCACACGAACTGATATCGCTCAAGCTGTGAATAGGCTTAGCAGATATACTAGCAATCCAGGACATAACCACTGGAAAAGCCATAGTAAGTGTTTTGAGGTATGAGAAACTTCAAAATATGGGCTACATTACGAGAGATATCCTGCTGTTCTAGAGGGATACAGCGATGCTGATTGGATATCTGATACAGTGGATTCCAAATCTACGGTTGGATTTGTTTTCACACTTGGTAATGCAGCCGTGTCATGGAAATCCTCGAGGCAAACATGTTTGCCCGGTCTACTATGGAATCTGAGTTCATAGCATTAGACAAAACACGGAAGAAGCAGAATGGCTTAGAAACTTCCTGGAGGATATTCCTAGTTGGCCCAAACCGGTGCCAGCGATTAGCATACATTGTGATAGCCAATCGGCGATTGGGAGAGCCCAAAATACAATGTATAATGGTAAGTCTCGACACATACGTCGGAGACATAATACCATACGTCAACTGCTCTCAAGTGGCATAATAACGATCGATTATGTTAAGTCGAAGGAAAACCTAGCGGATCCACTAACTAAAGGTTTACCTCGAGAGCAAGTTGAGAAGTCATCGAGGGGAATGGGCTTGAAGCCTATAATCTAAGAATTGTCACTGTGGAAACCCAACCTAGTTGACTGGAGATCCCAAGATCTAGGTTCAAAAGGGACAACAGAAACTTTGTGCAATTCAAAACGAGCACTGAAGAGTTTCGTACTCTTTCCCATTCGATAATGACGCTGAGTGCTGTCTGTCATTGGTTAGGATAAGCTAAGGCTTTTAATGATCACTATATTAGGAGATGAGTCCTAATGGGGGTAAAGACAGATTACCTCTTCATAGTAGATCACCTATTTCAAGTAAGAAGTGAGGCCGCTTCCATGGGAACCTTTAAAGGCGGGTTACCCTAAAGTGCTTGATGAATCCAGGACCGTTGTTCAGGGCCAAAATGAACACAACCGTAGAACGGGAAAATGGTCGAATTAAAGCTGTGTGTTGGCAATTGTCTTGGTTTACACCAACGGCAGAACAGTTCAAGACTATGGGTCACTGGTTTGCCAAGTAAATCCGATTGTCACTCATTAGGAAAGGTTCAAGGCGAAAGCTACCTATTTCGCTTTATCTGCTATTACTAGTCATCTCTCTCACGTGCCTGAATGAATATTTGAAGAATTGTGGGGGATTGTTGTAAATTCCTCAAATTCATTAAATATGATATGTATATGTGTATGTGTACCATGGAATTCCCAAGGGGTGTATGGGAGGTTGCAATCCTTGGAGGGTTGCAACCCACCCCAAGGGGTGCCCTATTGGCATCCCTCTATGCCTTATAAAAGAAGGCTTTTATTCCAAATACAGATAGAGAATATACATAAGATATACAATCAATATCCAATAACGAAAAAGGCATTGTGTTGTTTTCTTTGTTTTGAGAGAGAGATCCACCATTTGGATCCAAGTTCATACACTTGTTAAGGAGTGCCTCTTGAACAAGAAGAATCCAAGTAATCCTGGGAGAACGTTGGCAAAACGAATCCGTAAAGTACCTGTGACGGAGCCAATAAGTTCTTAAGGACAGAGATCATCTCGACTTGGAGTATTTAATCAGGTTTTTCTGGTTCTTATTGTTTTAGGGTTTCATTGCATCTAGATCTCCTTTTTGATTGTTTGATTTGGATGGTTTGCATGTTTTTGCTGTTTAATGACACTAAATTTTTCCAAACACTTCTATATGTATCATTCATCAATACTTTCTTCCTCTCAAACCAACATTACAAACCCACAATTTAAAATTTCTGATATTATTTAATACAATTACCTCCTCCCGTATAAATATAACATGAATTTCAGCTGACCCAGCACCATTTTGCCTCAATTTAGATAAAAAACAAAACTTCAATTTAACCCATTTAACAAATTAAGTTCCATGATTATGAGTCATCTATTAGTGGATAAATATACAACAAAATTTAAAGATCCATATCAGAAATAAATTGATACATCAGTGCAAGTCAAATAACTGATTATAATTTTACCTCTGAATTCAGGAGAATATTGCTCACGCCTAGCTAACCTAACTTCAATCTCCTCAAAGTCTATTCCATTTACCCTGAATTTACGAGAAAGTATATTAAGAATTATTAAAAGATTTAACAAAAAAAACTATAAAATGAAAATGGGATTACTTGCAAAAGATAATAACAGCGCGAGATGGCTGTGACAATCGATCTGCGTATACTTTCAGCTTCATTTTGCTTTCTTTAGCTTACTGAGTGCCTTTGCTCGCTGGTTATGACTTATGATATAATATTGTGTTGGTTTCAATTGTCAACTTAAACTTATCCGCAAGGACGATTGGATACCAATAGGTGATGGCTACTAGGCGGTCCTCGAGGTGTTCATGGATAGAGTTTTTTAAAATTTTGTGAGATCCGATTGGGTCAAGTCATATTAGTCGGGAATTGCGGGTTGGGTTATATAGAGGTGAAATCTGATCGGGTCGGGTCGGTCAAAAATAATTTTTTAAAAATAAATTAATTATTTGAAATATAAATATTAGTTATTTTATTTTTCAAAATTATCATATATAAAGTTTTAAGAAAATAAAAAAAACTTCAAAAAAATAATAAAATTTTTAGAAAAATAATAAAAATATTATAGGGTCAGGTCAGGTTTTAAGATCAAACCCGTGACCCAACCCGCAAATTTCGGGTCGAGTCGGGTTAACTCGAAAAATCACTAATTTCTTTTGAAACTCACTCGGGTCGGGTCGCGAGTTGACCCGAAAATTTGAACACCCCTAGTCCTCGGCACCACCCACACAAGTTATCGGTTAGAATCCTTAAATCTAATCCAAAGTTTAAGAAAATTAATAGTTATTGTACTAAAAAAAATAATCTTATTTTTATCGGTGAATGTCCAAATAATTTATAAATCGTCTAGGGTACAACCCCAAAATCTCAGGGCCACCTCTGGCAACCAATGTTTTAAAAATCTTACCATCGATTTAATCAATGATCTAAAAAATTATATTTGATATTGGTTTGACCGGTTGAATGAGAATAATCACTTGATGTAATAATAAATTTAGTTAATTAAAAGTTATTAAAAAATATTTATATTTTTTGGTTTAATTTTTTTTTATTAACAATCGATATGATTGATTCACTGATTTTTTTGGTTTTGATGATTTTTTAACCTCTGATTTTTTAAATCATTGCTGGCCAATTTTTGGTTTGACCGATTCACCAATTTGTTCGATCCGATCATAATAATAGTGGTGGCAACATCACTGACTAGGATCGGGCTTGAGACTTCATAAATATTTTTAGTATTGATTTTGGTTATAATTAAATGATTTAGAGTTACAATTAACTATATTTAATTAAACAAAATATATTTTAATATTTTGAATTTTGGTTATAGCCTTCTTAAGAAAAACAGTATTCGATTCACTATTTTCAAGTTGGATTCCATCCAATACTTTTATTATGCGTTTACGTACTCGTAATCGAAACGATATGAAATCGGAATGAAATGGAATCGGAATATGCTGAAATATGAATGGTAAATCGGAATCATAATAAGTTGTTTACTTAACTGTATGAATCAGAATCAGAATGAAGTAGTATTACCATTGATGTGTTTACTTTGTCCAGTAATCGGAATGAATTGTTAAAAAGTTACAAAATATACTTAGTTATAATTATATATTAATTATTATTAATTTTTTCATGGATTAAATTACTAAATATTAAATTATTCTTTTATTAAAATATAAAATATAAGATATAAAATATTATTTTATTAATTAATTATTTAAAGTATTGATTAATTATTAATTTATTAATTAATTATTAATTTATTAAATAACTAAATATTAAATTATTCTTTTATTTAATGAAAATGTTAAATATTATTTTATTATTAAATATTAGTAATTTTATTTATTATTTATAAATTAAGTATTAATTAAGTATTACTTTATTAATTAATTATTAATGTATTAAATTACTAAATATGAATGTATTCTTTTATTAAATTATTATTTTAATAAATAAATATTATTTTATTATTAATTATTGATTAATTATTAATATATTTTATTATTATTTATAAATTAATATTAATTAATTATCTTATGGATCATATATAATTTTTTAACAATAATGGGAATGAGAATCTCATTCCCATGGGGTGGGAGGAATGAGATTCTCATTCCTCATTCCCAATATTTGGGTCTCATTCTCATTCTCATTTTTATTCAATTTTAGAAAGTAACAATCTTATTGAGAATGACTCACATTCCTCCCCATTCTCATTACCCCAAGTAAACACACTATTAATCCTTTCACCGCGTAATATCAAATATCCTGTGGCATTTACCTGAAGATCATACAATATATTCTGTGTTCATAGAGCAAAGTCAGGATTCTTTTTCGGTAATCATGAATAATTTGTTTGAAAGGGTTAACAAATTGGATGAATAAGTTGTAAAAGAGTTACAATTGCACATACATAATTTTGGGGACAAATTAATGTAACTTGTACGGATAATTTTGGACTAATAATCCAAATGTCATTATATCTCAAACACACGCATCAGACTTGCATTGGAACATGACTCATGGTCTTCATCTGGCCCAAAATATTGTCTTAGGCCAATGTCAATGCCCAACCAATATAAGTGACGAGTCTATGCGAATGACTCACATGCAGGGCTCAAGAGCCTATGTATCCCCAAGAGGAAGAAGTCTTAATCATGCTACTCAATGTCTCATACGACATTACTTGAACCGTATCCCATCTGACACTGTCCCATATTATGCAATGTCCCAGTAGACATTGCCCACCAGTCTACACACGATTAATTCATTCTTATTGATGAAACTAAGTATTTGGATCAAGACAAACTACTTACACGATGATATAATTTAAGTACAACATGAATTACACCTAATCTCGGATATCTAGGCACTCATAATTCAATCTATACTCTACTATTATTCCCTAAATAGGATTGTAATACGACACTTCAAAGGAATCATAAACTGACTAAATGGGCTACTACACAACCTATAAAATGAGAGAGGGTCAAATGGGATTGAGGATTCAAAATTCAACAATTCAAGTTTTGACACTCACACTCGAGTTCTCAAAGAATACATAACTCCCCTAAACACCAGCCTATCGCCCTCACGGTAATCTACGAAAGTCGTGTTGCTCTTCCCCTTAACAATAATATAAATGTTAAGAACTTATGGGTAAAACTCCTTAAAACGGTTTGTAAGCAGAGAGTAGCCAATGGTTGATAAATCACTAGTTAATATCATACTCGGTCAATACATTCTGCAGTCTCGACGTCCATTCAGGCTAGATTTTGCATTAGGTCACGTTGAATAAACTTAAAAATTGTGTTTGACTGAAATATAATTTCATCACATCACTACAGGTCAAACCAAAATATCAAATAGAGCTATAAAAATCCCAAAAAAAAAGACTAAAAAAAAACACAGAATACGGGAAATTCAACACCCCAAAATCAATTAAAAAATGACAAATGTATGTATTCACAATTACAACTTAAATAAATATGTCCCACAGGGGATTAAATTAACGGTTCCAGCTTGCAATATTGAAGATAAAATCTCAAGTTCAAACCATGAATAACACCCTGATAAAAACGTGGGACAGTATCGATTTACTAACGCATAGTCGAGTCCAATAATATTCCAAAAACAAAAGTAGTGCATCTAAAATTCTACATTGGACTCATTACTAACAGTACTCCACGTGTACCCTTAAATAAATTCCACGTGTAAGCCACATCTTCACAATCTAAATAATATTATTACACGAAAAATCTATAAAATGAATCCTCCTGAATGCTCTGTTCTGCAACTCGTAAAAATTCCTCAGTATTGCAACCGTATCCGCTTCTCATCTTTTGGCAAATTACAGGTAAACCCTTTTGTTATCTTCACAATTTAAGCAGTTTTTTCACTTTGAGATCGATTCACAGTCACATAATGGCAAGCCAATCCAAGACATCAGTTCATGATTTCACTGTTAAGGTCAGCTTTATTGGGTTTTTTTTTTTAATTGTATTATCGTTATTATATTTTCCCTGAGGCTGATTTTCTTGAGACCATTTTTGGATTATTTTTTAAAAAAAAAAATTAATTGGGAATTTGACATGTATTTTATTATTTTATATTATCTTAATTTGCAGGATGCTAAGGGACAGGATGTTGATCTTAGCGTTTACAAAGGAAAGGTTCTTTTGATTGTCAATGTCGCATCACAATGGTATGTCACAGCTCCTGTCAATTTTACTTATGTCGATCCTTTCATTTAACAAAGGGGCCATGTTTATATTTTCAAGTTTAATGATATCAAATTTCATGTTTAGTGATAAATGTTTCGAGTTTGTATTCAACGGTTTTGAGTTTATGCACCGTTTGGTAAAGAATATTGATTGAGAGCATAAGCTAACTTATAAGTTCACCAAACTCTATATCAAACGGTACATGACGATAGAAGTTTCATTTTAGTTTAATGCTATCGAATTCCATGTCATAGTGATAAATGTTGTTTCAATTTTGTATTAAACAGTTTAAAGTTTAATAGTAGATGTTTCAAGTTCAATGACTTCTATAAAGGCTATTCTCCTTCGTCTTTTTTTAAAATGAAAAAAAAATATTATTACAATATCGCAATTAGGGCCCAACAAGAGCTTAAATTCATGCAATCACACATAGTTCGGAAATCTACGACTAATACAGACAGGATCTACCCAAACTTACTACTAGATATTTGTAAGATAGGATGATTCCCTGTGGGAACTCGAAATCATTTCCTCCATGATTGAGGGACAAGTCTTTGCCTCCTGCAACAAAAGCATTAGATTTCAGCCTCTCTTTAATTATTTCACAATGTTGGTGGCTATTTTTACGTTGTGTTTTTTTTTTCCCTTGTATTTTTAATTCATTTCTCTGATTTTGAATGCAGTGGCTTGGCCAATTCAAACTACACTGAGCTGAGTCAGTTGTACGAGAAGTACAAGAATCAAGGTTTGTTTCTATACCTCTTTTTCTTAGTATTATGATGATGGTAGACACGAACAAGACGTATGTGTTTTAAAATTCTTGATTCTTTCTCGTAAATTCTTTGGAGAATAAGTAATTTTTAACTTCTTACAATTTTTTTTTCCTTTGGCTTGATTACTTTATTTACTGTCTTAGTGCAGGCTTGGAGATTCTGGCCTTTCCTTGTAATCAGTTTGGAGCTCAAGAGCCGGGAACCAATGAAGAGATCGTAGAATTTGCTTGCACTCGCTTTAAGGCCGAGTATCCCATATTTGATAAGGTACTTGTTCTGCAATTTTACAAATTTCATAAAAACAAATGCATCTTGTTTTTCCCTATTTAGCTTCTAAGCTGCCGATGTATAATATCTTACTGTAGCTTCAGGACACAAACATCTAATTTTGCAAAGTGGATGAGCTATGTTATGAATTGAAAATTGCTCTTGGACAGCAGATAGAACAGTTGGACTTGGTCCTGATTTTTCTTTAAGACTAATACGTGTACCTTGATTGTGAGAATTCATTTGGTTATTTCTTAAAAGATTAAAGCCCAAATTGATTGCCTTGGGAATGAGGATAGTTCCAGGAGAAAAAAGAAAGGGAACGGGTGTTTCGGGGGCTTGAAACTGGACCTGAGTGTATACTTTCGTTTCCTATTATTTGATGTATCGTCTGCCTGATGATAACAGTAGAGGAAAAAGAAAGTTGCATTGGACCTAATAATAGGTTTGTTAAATGATTGTACACACTTTGTGAGTCCTTGACCAATTTTTGAAACGTCACTGGTAAATAATAGGTTTGTTTCTATGTACTTCACGGGTTTTTGATCGGATGCAGAGATATTTGGCAACAAACTTAATTTTGTGTTTTCAATACAGGTTGATGTTAACGGTGACAATGCTTCTCCTTTGTACAAGTATTTAAAGTCGAGCAAAGGTGGAATTTTGGGAGACGGCATCAAGTGGAACTTTTCCAAGTTCTTGGTCGATAAGGAAGGGAATGTTGTTGACCGTTATGCCCCCACCACTTCCCCTCTCAGCATTGAGGTAACATTTGAGTCCTTGTGTTGTCAGTGCGCGCCTCATTTCCAAATTTAATGATAATTTAGACTTCGGTCTGATCTTAATATCAACTAATGGAATCCATGTTTATGTTTGTGACCCCTTCGCAGAAGGATGTAAAGAAACTTCTGGGGACTGCTTAAGCTCTGCAACTTGCTTGACCAGTGCGCTGCTAATAATAAACCAAAATATTACGCTGAATAAGCACTTTGGTGGTACTATATTATGAGCTTTGTTTCCTTTCATGTAGACATGTAATAAATTTCCTAATGATGGACTTATTTCAATTAATCAGTGTGCTCGCTTGTAATGAGTTTCCCAGTTTTAGTAATTCAAATAAAAGTGCTTAGTGAAATTCGAAAGATGTCAAGATTCTAATTATAGATTCTAAACATTCACGGTCTGAATAGGAATGAGTCGAATTCAAAGGCATGCATATTATTTTGGGACTGGAAATATTGATTATTTTTGGTGATTCGTGTTTTTTTTTTTTTTTTGTTTTTTTTTTTCGAATCGTTGGAAATCATACCGTCAAATCATCCATTTTGCGCTTAAGTGGAGTAGGTAAAACTCTCGGCTGTCCCTAATGAAGGCAATGAGTCGGGCCGGATCCGGGCTTTGATAAGCCTGGCCCGAGCCCTGAATTTTTTTTAAGCCCGGGCCCGGAAATGCCCAGCCTGGTTTTTTAATAAAAAAATTATATATATATATATATATATATATATATAATATTTTTTTAAGTCTGGGTCGGGCTCGGGCTTAATGTTAGCTGGGCCTCTACTTCTAGGGCCCGGTCTGGACCGTGTCGGGGTTTTTTTGTCATCCCTAACTGTCTCAGGCTCTTATAAAAAATACATTTTCTGTATTCGAACTAAAGATCTCAATGTGAGATCTTGAACCCTATATTACCAAGTGATTCATGTTGCTCCAACTGAGATTTCTAACATATTTCGGAAATATTTTCAAAAGAAAATAAAACACAAAAATGAAAAATGTTGGTCTGGCATTTTTTTTAATCCATTGCAGATTAATTAAAGCAATTAATTAATTGGCAGTAGAAAATGATAATAAGAGGACACAGTTTTTAAAATTTTACCCGTGTTATTCCGTAAAAAAAGTGATTCAATATCATGTCCACCCTAAATTAGGTGTAAGTTTATCATTTTTATACGTTTTCATGTGAAATATGATGTATTTTTATAACTTTAAATAGACAAATACATACTTTTATTACATCGGATGGAAAAATGATAAAATAAAAAATATTATAATATTTTCGGACTTTCGCCCGACTTGGGAATTATAAATAAATGTTAGAATGTAATTGACGACTATATACAACACTTCGAGCACTTCAAATATTTTAAGTGATAATTATATAACAGATAAAATTCTGTATATTTGACCCATCAATCCATTCTTTAATGGGACAAAATCTGCACTTAGATAAGGTTTGGGCAGATTCAACTACCAAAATACCTTATTTTGCCTTTTGACAACATAAGTTATAAGTTACAACAAAATCAAATTACCCTTGAAACCATTTTTCTTTTAAAAACACTCTATGCTCCTAAAAATCTTTTCAACTCCAAACTGTTTAAAAAAAATTATGAAACTAGTTCCTCTGTTGCTTGAGTACCTCAAGATGATGACTTTTTTTTTTTTTTTTTTTGAAATCGTTAGAAATTATGTCGACAAATCATCCCTTCCGAAATTAAATGAAATAAATAAAATTTTTAATTGTCTCATACTCTTATAAGAAACGCACTCTCTGGATTCAATTTCAAGATCTGAAGATCATATCATAAACCATACACCACTAAGTCACGCTCATTAGGGACCAAGATGATGACTTTGTCACAATCTAAGTTAGCACAAACCCATTATTATGATATGAAATTATAGTAAAAAATATGTTAAAGTTGCACAAAGTGCGGCCATATTAGTTTTACTAATAATTAATAAATCAAACTCACCGTTAGGCACTTGGGGTACTAGAATAGAAAGCAATCAATCTAAACCGTCAAATAGAAAGAGCCATAGCCGTTAGTTGTAGGGTTTTGTGCTTCATCTTAGTCTCTCTACTCCAACTTTCGACAAAGGAGAGAAAATGGTTCAACGTCTCACTTACCGGAAGCGCCACAGCTACGCCACCAAATCCAACCAGCACCGAGTCGTCAAAACCCCCGGTATCATCTGCTTACTTTTGCCTTGTATTTGATTTAGATCTACGAATTTTCACTTTAAAATTAATCTTGATCCTTTTATTAGACTCTCCTTAGCTTAAAAATTGCATCTTCGGTGATGTTTGAGATTAATGCCCTAAAAAAAACGATTTTTTTTTTCTGGGGTCATTTGCTATTTGTAAGTTGATTAGGGTAGGCAATTTCAATCTCATTTTTGTTGTTGTTAGAAATAATATTTGTGTTCCCTGTATTTATATTAATGGATTGGGTTTTGTTTTGATTTTTTTTTGCTAAAACTTAGGGGGGAAGCTGGTGTATCAGAGCACCAAGAAGAGAGCTAGTGGGCCTAAGTGTCCCGTGACTGGAAAAAGAATCCAAGGGGTATGATTTGATTTTGTTTATTTCTGTGTTTAGGTTGCCGAACTTAGCGTATCACATTGATGATTAGTTGCTAAGAAGTATTATTTTGCAAGTAGTGCCTTAGATGAAATTGATCATAGGAGCAGCTGGTAAAATGCGAAGTCTTATTTTGGTTGAATTTATGGGGATGCTGTCGAGTTTCATGTTGTATATAGCTGTCAGGACTGGGATGGCATCCCATATTATCTACTGTTATACAGATCTATTTTAATTATGTGCGGCCTGTATGGCTTAACTTCTGATGTTATGATTTATATGTTGAGATTGATTGTGAAGCTCCATCATGTGTTTGTTTAACTGAGATTATAGATTGTGAGATTCCTAAGCTTCTGGAATTGATAGTTCACCATGTAAAACTTGAACCATATTTGTGTGTGTTCATTCGTATTAACTGCTGGATGTAACTTCAGATTCCTCACTTGAGACCTGCTGAATACAAGAGGTCTAGACTATCCCGGAACAGGAGGACTGTCAACCGTGCCTATGGGGGTGTATTATCTGGAGGTGCCGTCAGGGAGAGGTTTGTGCCATCTTTTTTCATTCTGATCTTCTTAAACTGAATTGGATTGAACTGGAACCATTCGTATATTTATTACCGATGATCATTTAGGAAGGTGTTATTGATTTAAGTTTTTGGCAACTATAATGATATCTGTAGGATCATCCGGGCCTTCTTGGTGGAAGAGCAGAAGATTGTCAAGAAAGTGCTGAAGATTCAAAAGGCCAAAGAAAAGCTGGCATCAAAGAGTTAAATTGAGACGGCAACTTTTGTTTTCCAGCTTAGTTTTCTTATGAGATTTTGACTTATTTGAATTATGTACAATGGCATTTTGAGCTGTTTCGTTTAAACATGAATGAGCATTTGGTTTTTGCTTGGAAATTTCTTACCACCCATTTGATGATGTGAATTCTTTTTTTTTTCCCCAAGAGGTGGCAAGCAGTAACTATGATGAGCTTTTAAGATCTTGTACACATTTGCATTTATAACTTCAGTCATTTGTCCTAAGAGACGTGGCTTGATAGTGTAAGATTCGAGATCTGTTATTTAGGTATCGGGTTCGAATTCAAGGATTTTATTCGATCCGTTTAAATCTGGGTCGGGTGATTTGATGTGGAGTTTCTAATATTTAAAAAAAAATAAAAAAATAAAAAAATAAAAAAAATAAAAAAAAAACAAAACAAAACAAACTTCGGCCCTCTATTTATTTTGATTTGGATTGCTCTACCTCCCACACCCACTGAACGAATGGCCGAGATGTCACAAAATTTCAGAGCCATTTGTAAATCCTGAATTTGAATTGAAAATAGCTAGGCAACATATTAGAAAAAAAAAAAGGTAATACAGAAAATTTCATTTACTAAGGAAATAAATATAATAAAGGGAAATTATCAATTGCATATTCATTATCTATGGAAATCCTAGATTTTTTTTTTTCTGGTTGACTCAAAAATGGAAAAGTGTAACAAACTTCCACCTATCATGTAATAGATATATAATCAATATTTGATACGATTTTAAATTATATATTCAAATTTGATATACTTTTGATGTATTTTTCAATCTTTGGGTGGATCGGAAAGTTTTTTTTTTTGAAATACATATATTTTCGATAACGTTACGATTGATAATTATCCAATAATAAATAATAGGGGACCAAACAGCAAATTAAGCCCAAGCATGTAGGACCATATACTCCTCTTCGTTGCAGCAAGACTACTTATAAAGAGTTGTTTTCAGGAAGCAAGTGATCTCCATTCCAAGCCTCATTTCAAATCCAAAACTTTCTGTTATATCAATTCCAGCATTCTCTTGTAACCTTTTGAGTTTTGTCCTGGTCTCTTTCTCTACTGTCAAGTTTGTGCTTTAGCCCTGCCTTGCCTTGAGTATTTTCAAAGTAATAGGTTACTAGCTTCTTCAAAACATGGACAGTGGAAAGAATAACAACAAGGGTCATGGTGATTCTTGTTGCCTTGAAACAGAAGAAGAGAACATCCTAAAAAAGTTTACAAATTCAGCTGGCTGCATGAATCATTCCATCACTTCTAGCTCAGAATTTCCATCCTCAAGAAGCTTACATTTACAGAGAACTAAGGCTAATCAGGAAGGTGAAATTAGTGTTTTTGATGCTGAAAAGTACTACAAAATGAAATTGGATGAGGGTCCAATAATCATTGATACTGCAAGTGACCATGCTCACCATCAGGTTAATCTGCTCCATTCGAAAATCAAAAGCAGGCCTGGAACTCCAAGTGTAAGTTCTGAAGCAAGCTGGAATAGCCAAATTGCTTTGTTAAGAACTTACCAGAGAAACCTATCTCAAGGTAACATGCAAAAGAATTTACATAGAAAGAGTTTTTTCTCAGGTTTTAGCTGCACAGGATCTTGTACGGATAAGAAATCGGTTCACATTAGTCAAAATGTTGAACCTGGAGGGCTAGTTCACAGAAAAGAAAGAACTCAAAGTCCTGCTCATAATCCTGTCATGGTGAAAGATGAGTTTATGGCAATCCCAATTGCAAAATCTGGGGTACAAAATCTGGCTGTTCAAAAAATGTTGGCCAAGAAAATTGAAGAAGAGGAGTCAAGGAAATCACTGGATGTGTTTGGTTCACATAAGCTGAACAAGGAAGTTATAGAAATGAATTTAGAGAGGAAATATCAATGCTATCTTGGGATGCAATTCCAAAAGCTCCAAGGTTACCAACTTCTTCAGTAAGGATCCAGGTTTGTGAAGATATAGAAAGTGATGCAAGTTCTGATCTATTTGAAATTGAAAACTTATCAGGTAGCTGTATGACTCCTACACCTTATGAACCGAGTGAGACCAGCATTGAGTGGAGTGTTGTCACTGCAAGTGCTGCTGAGTATTCAGTTGTTTCGGATTACAATGAAAAGAAGCTGACAGAAAATATCAGAACCATTCCTCGTGTTACCAAAGCCAAATCCATTGACAAAGATTTCATTCAAGGCAGCCTTCCAAGCAAATTGCTGGGGTGCAAGAATCACAAAGCAGTGAGAGTAGCTGAAACTGCATACAGAATCAATGGCAAGGCAAAGTCCTCAGGAAGTTGAAAGCCAACAATGGTGAGCTAGGTTTTGATTTCCCATGAACACACTACAGCATGTTTTTGCATAACTGTGTCTACATGAAGCAGCACAAGCATATGGAAGTGATAAGACAGAAACACAGTTGATGATAATCTCTCTGTTTGATATGAATTTCAGTAAATTGTACCCATTTTTTCATATTATTAGATAAAGTTCATGTGGTATTATCCTTTATCTGTTTTCTATTAATTCATGGGTTTTGCCGCCTTGCCTGATAGCAGTGGCGTATTCAGAATATTGATTTGGTAGGGAAAATTTTAATTTTCAAAAAAAAATGTTAGACACCGTTTATTTTAGCGGAGATAAATCAAAATTATCCCATTAATAAATCTGAATTTTTTTATTAATTTATAAAAATACATTTTAACAAATTTAAGAAGAGAAGGGGTGACTACATCTGGTCACTCCATGTGGCTCTGTCATTACCCGACAGGCATGCCTTCGAATAGACAAAGTAGTAGATCACAGTTACTACTATGATCTGCTGCTTTGAAACATGCCCGTCAAATAAAACAGAATTTATGTTAATTCATTAAAGCATCGAACTTTATTTTAGTGGTGAAAGTAAATATTATCGGCCATATCTTTTATGTCAATGAAATACAAAACAGCTGCTTGAAAACATAAAATGAGATTCTGGAAATTGTCTCTCTGATTGGTGTTGTAAATTCCTCAAATTCATTAAATAGGATATGTATATGTATATGTATATGATTGGGATTTTCAAGGGGTGTATGGGAGGTTGTAATCCTTGGAGGGTTGCAACCCACCCCAAGGGGTGTCCTATTGGCACCCCTCCATGCCTTATAAAAGAAGGCTTTTATTCCAATAAAAGATATACAGAAATAGATATACAAGTGATATCCAGTTTCATAAGCATTGTGTAGTTTTCTTTGTTTTGAGAGAGAGATCCACCATTGGATCCAAGTTCATATACTTGTTAAGGAGTGCTCCTAGAACAAGAAGAATCCAAGTAATCCTGGGAAAACGTTGGCAAAACGAATCCGTAAAGCACCTGTGACGGAGCCAATAAGTTCTTAAGGACAGAGATCATCTCGACTTGGAGTATTTAATCAGGTTTTTCTGGTTCTTATGGTTTTAGGGTTTTGCATGTTAGACTAGATCTACTTTCGTTTCTAGTTTGATTTGGATGTTGGCATGTTATTCGATGTTTAATGACACTAGGTTTTACAACAATCTTAAGAACTTATTGCTTTCTAGTGTATTAGACTGTAAATTCGCATGCTAGAGTAAATATTTTCTGGAAAATACGAACTGTGCATGAAAAACCCGTAGGGCGTTCGAACGCCCAACGCACGCGAAGGCTTAAAATTTGAATTTTCGTAAGAACGTTCGAACGCGTCTTCAAACGCAACTCGAACGCAAGTCTTCTGCCTTAGAACGTTTGAACGCGTCCTAAACGCAACTCAAACGTGAACTCTCTGGAATCATTCTGTTCGAACGCGTTATCAAACGCTACTCGAACGTGAACTCTCTGGAAACACTTCGTTCGAACGCGTTATCAAACGCAACACGAACGCACACAAACTGGACAGTCTCGTTCGAACGTAGATACGAACGTGACACTAACGATTTTGTCCTGGAAGTATCATAAACTGCAAACTTTAATTAATATTAACTTAGTAAATCATATACTGAAACACTTTAAATCTTGGTAGTATAGACTTAAGTTATTATTAGGGTGTTCAATTATCACAGGCATACACTTAGTGATAAAGTTTAAACTTATTTCTGTGTTGTATACTTGGTTGAGAATTTAAAGTGTAATTTTACACAAGTAATTCATCCAATCTTGTTTGACACATACACATATATCTACACTTATCGTATATTGTTTTGTGACATTGAAAAAGTGAAATACTGAGTTTGAATTGCTAAGAGGTTCTATTAAGAAAGTAGTTAAAGGATATTCCTTTATTTACTTTTCATAAGAAATCTTGGTTGAAAATTCAAGGACTTGTGTTTATTGGTACTACTGTCCAATAAGAACAACAAGTGGATATTTGGTATATCACTTGAGACAAGATCATTTGTTGGTCGTTGTACAATTTGTCTTTTGTAGACTTATTGAACCCTGTTTGTTTCCAGTTACATATGGTTAGCGGAAACATCACAGTACCGGTCTCTCATGGAGAAAAACCGGAGAAGTTTGGTGGGGCAAACTTCAAACAGTGGCAGAGCAAAATGCTGTTCTACCTAAAAAACTCTCCAGTTGGCTAAATTCCTCAAAGATCCTCTGGGTCCTGTGGAGGGTGAATCTGAATTGGCCAAGGAAGAGAGAGAACAGACTTGGATGTCTGGAGACTCCTTATGCAAGAACTACATTTTGGGTGGTCTTGACAATACCATGTACAATGTGTACCAAGGCATGACTTCTGCGAAGATTCTCTGGGAATCTCTCGAGAAGAAATACAAAACTGAGGATGTCGGACAAAAGAAATTTGTCGTGGGTAGGTTCTTGGACTACAAGATGGTAGTTTCAAGGACGGTGATGTCTCAGTTGGGTGAACAACATTAGATCATTCATGAAATACTGGATGAATGAATGAAACTCTGTGAGACGTTTCAAGTTGCCACCATAATTGAAAAGTTGCCTCCATCATGGAAGGACTTCAGGAGCTATCTGCAACACAAAAAGAAACAGATGAGCCTTGAAGACCTTGGAGTTCGATTGAGAATCGAACAGGACAACATGATGTCCGAGAAGGCCAGCTACAAGACTATGGAGTCTAAGGCCAACATCTTTGAGGATGTAAAGGGTAGCAAGAAAAGAAAGAACAGTGAAGCTGATTCTTCCCAAGCGAACAAGAAGTTCAATGGGAAGTGCTACAACTGTGAAAAGAGCGGTCATAAGACGAGGGACTGCAGAAACAAGATATCTCAGGACAATGGCAGGAAAAATGAGGCCTATGTCGCTGAAGATGAGCAGTTAACTGATGAGATTTTAGAAATGAATCTCTCAGCAGTGGTAACTGAAGCCAACTTGGTTGGGAATCCGAGAGAATGATGGGTAGACACTGGGGCTACTCGTCATATCTGTGCTGATAGCAAGATGTTTTCCTCGTATCAGAAAGGTCGATGGTGGCGATCATCTGACAATGGGAAACTCGTCTACCTCTAGAGTGGTTGGACAAGGCACAGTAGTTCTGAATATGATATCCGGAACGGAGCTTACATATAAGAATGTTTGCATGTTCCAGATATTCGGAAGAACTCGGTCTCGGGTTTGTATTTGTTTCTGACAAGATCATTTTGACAAAAAATGATGTCTATGTAGGAAAATGATACCTCGCTGAGGGTCTTTTCAATGACTGTCAATTGTGCTATTAATAAAACTGAAACTTCTGCTTATATTATTGAGTCACAAAATGTATGGCATGAGAGGTTAGGACATGTTAATTATGATACAATACGTACATTAATTAACATGGACCTTATACCTAAATTTGCATTGATAGCTAACATAAGTGTGAGGCATGTGTTGAAGTAAAAATACATAGAACATCATAGAACGAAGTTCTGAACCTTTGGAACTTGTACACATTGACGTATGTGACATGAATGTTGTGCAAACAAGAGGCGGTAAAAAGTACTTTGTCACTTTTATCGATGAAAGCACAAGATTCAGTTAAGTGTATTTGCTGAGGAGCATAGCTGAAGCTATTGAGAGCTTTATACACTGAGAACGAAGTTGCAAATCAACTTGGCAAGGAAATCAAAAGAATCAGGAGTGATAGAAGTGGTGAATACGTTTTATCATTCGGTGAATATTGTTCTGTGCACGGATTATTCACGAAACCATTGCTCCGTATTCTCCTCAACAAAATGGGATTGCTGAGTGCAAAGACCGAACGTTGAAGGAAATGATGAATGCCATGTTGACTAGTTCTGGTTTACCTCAGAACTTGTGGGGGAAAGCCCTGCTTTCCGCGAACTAAGTTCTGAACAAGCTTCCTCACAGAAGATTGGACAAGACCCATATGAGTTGTGGAAATGTTATGTACCTTCCTACAAATATCTGAAAATGTGGGGGTGTCTTGCCAATTGCCAAGGTGATGGCTCTTAAACCTAAGAAGGTGGAATAGGACCCAAAACTGTTGACTGTATATTCTTCGGATATGCTTGTAACAGTAGTGCGTATCGATTCTTGGTACACAAGTATGAGATTCCTGACATCAATCTGAATGTTATGATTGAGTCAATAAATGCAATATTTTTGAAGAGACATTTCCTTGTAAGGAAAGACAGAGAAGAGAGTCTCTCAAAAAGAGTTGTTGATACTGTTAAGGACAGTGATCAGGTTGACCAAGAGTCAGATCTGATTTTCTGACATATTTGTTAGAAAATGAGTCTCGAAGCTATAAAGAAGCAATGTCTTCTTTGGAGGCACCTCTGTGGAAAGAGGCGATTATCAGTGTGATTGATTCAATCCTACAGAACCATACTTGGGAGTTGGTTGATCTTCCTCCAAGTTGTAAGCCACTGGGCTACAATTGGAAAGATGAAAATGGATGGATCAATAGATAAGTACAAGGCGAGGTTTGTCATAAAAGATTATAGACAGAAAGAAGGCCTTGTTTACTTTGACACCTATCCACCAGTGATTCGTATCACATTAGTAGAATGCTTATAGCTATAGCAGCTATATTTGGTCTTGAAATACATCAAAAGGATGTAAAGACGTCATTCTTGAATGGTGAATTGGATGAAGAGACTTACATGGAACAACCAGAAGGGTTTAATATTCCTGGAAAAGAACAGAAGGTGTGCAAACTTGTAAAATTCTTGTACGGATTAAAACAAGCACCTAGACAATGACATGAGAACATTGACAAAGAGATGTTGTCAAGTGGTTTAAAACCGATGAGTGTGATAAGTGTATATACACCAAATCAACTCAAATATGATATGTCATTGTATGTCTCTATGTAGACGATATGCTGATAATTGGTAATAATCATGAGTTGATTCAGTTTACCAAGAAGTCTTAACCAGCAAATTTGATATGAAAGATTTGGGAGTAGCTAACCTAACTCTTCCTCTATCAAAGAATACTGGCTTAAGCATATCGCAATTAGAGTATTCAAGGATCATCAGAAGTCTGATGTATCTCACGAATTGCACACGAACTGATATCGCTCAAGCTGTGAATAGGCTTAGCAGATATACTAGCAATCCAAGACATAACCACTGGAAAGCCATAGTAAGTGTTTTGAGGTATAAGAAACTTCAAAATATGGGCTACATTACGAGAGATATCCTGCTGTTCTAGAGGGATACAGCGATGCTGGATATTGATATAGTGGATTCCAAATCTACGGTTGGATTTGTTTTCACACTTGGTAATGCAGCTGTGTCATGGAAATCCTCGGGGCAAACATATATTGCCTGGTCTACTATGGAATCAGAGTTCATAGCATTAGACAAAATAGCGGAAGAAGCGGAATGGCTTTGAAACTTCCTGGAGGATATTCCTAGTTGGGCCAAACCGGTGCCAACGATTAGCATACATTGTGAAAGCCAATCGGCTATTGGGAGAGCCCAAAATACAATGTATAATGGTAAGTCTCGACACATACGTCGGAGACATAATACCATAGGTCAACTGCTCTCAAGTAGCATAATATCGATCGATTATGTTGAGTCGAAGGAAAACCTAGCGGATCCACTAACTAAAGGTTTTCCTCGAGAGCAAGTTGAGAAGTCATCGAGGGGAATGGGCTTGAAGCCTATAATCTAAGAATTGTCACTGTGGAAACCTAACCTAGCTGACTGGAGATCCAAGATCTAGGTTCAAAAGGGACAACAGAAACTTTGTGCAATTCAAAACAAGCACTGAAGAGTTTCGTACTCTTTCCCATTCCGATAATGACGCTGAGTGCTGTCTGTCATTGGTTAGGATAAGCTAAGGCTTTTAATGATCACTATATTAGGAGATGAGTCCTTATGGGGGTAAAAACAGATTACCTCTTCATAGTAGATCACCTATTTCAAGTAAGAAGTGAGGCCGCTTCCATGGGAACCTATAAAGGCGGGTTACCCTAAAGTGCTTGAAGAATCCATGACCGTTGTTCAGGGCCAAAATGAACACAACCGTAGAACGGGAAAATGGTCGAATCAAAGCTGTGTGTTGGCAATTGTCTTGGTTTACACCAACGGCAGAACAGTTCAAGACTATGGGTCACCGGTTTGCCTAGTAAATCCGATTGTCATTCACTAGGAAAGGTTCAAGGCGAAAGCTACCTATTTCGATGCAGCTTTGGCTCACGGTATCTCTCTCACGTGCCTGAATGAATATTTGAAGAATTGTGGGGGATTGTTGTAAATTCCTCAAATTCATTAAATAGGATATGTATATGTATATGTATATGATTGGGATTTTCAAGGGGTGTATGGGAGGTTGTAATCCTTGGAGGGTTGCAACCCACCCCAAGGGGTGCCCTATTGGCACCCCTCCATGCCTTATAAAAGAAGGCTTTTATTCCAATAAAAGATATACAGAAATAGATATACAAGTGATATCCAGTTTCATAGGCATTGTGTAGTTTTCTTTGTTTTGAGAGAGAGATCCACCATTGGATCCAAGTTCATATACTTGTTAAGGAGTGCTCCTAGAACAAGAAGAATCCAAGTAATCCTGGGAGAACGTTGGCAAAACGAATCTGTAAAGCACCTGTGACGGAGCCAATAAGTTCTTAAGGACAGAGATCATCTCGACTTGGAGTATTTAATCAGGTTTTTCTGGTTCTTATGGTTTTAGGGTTTTGCATGTTAGACTAGATCTACTTTCGTTTCTAGTTTGATTTGGATGTTGGCATGTTATTCGATGTTTAATGACACTAGGTTTTACAACAATTGGTCCCAAAAAAGTACTTAAAAGATTACATTTGCTGACCACCCTTTGTTTAACTAATCTTCTGCCCTTACTTGTCATATTAACTTTGTTGACGGGTGATTTTCGTTCCATGGGCAGTTTTGAGATAATCCTCTCGAGACAATCCTCCTTCAACCTTGAATTTGTTTGGTTATGGGAGACCAATAAAATAAAAGAAAAAGGTAAAGAAAACACAAAAATCGATAAGAGAGTTTAACGTGGTTCGGCGGAGCAAGTCCAGCCTACGTCCACGAGCACAAAGTGGGGTGTTGTTTTTATTACCAAACCGAGCTCGGCCGACCAGTTTTCAAACGTGGTCTAAGGGAATCCGAGCTGGTTGTTCTCTTTGTATTGTTTCTTACAAGTAATACTCAAATGAAAATTTTCCCAACCCTTACAAACGAATTCAACTTCCCCTTATATATTAACGAATACAAGACATTGTTCCCATATCTTTACGATGTCAGCGCCGCAGGTTTCCGGCGATATGACAAGCTCTCTGCCCCAACTGCCTCGCCGAAAGCTGAACCTGTCATCTGATCTCCTGTCACATCACGTCGTAAAGTACACTGCCATACTTTATCATTAATGGTGACAACCTGTAAAGGTCTCTTGTACTAAAGTAGGTGTTTAGGGAGAAAAGTCCAAATAGTCTTGATCGCAAGTCGGGCTTATGTGAGATGCCTAACGGTATGGGTGCATGTGGGTCCATGTGTGAGATGCGCGCTTATGTGAGATACGTGCTCATATGAGATGTAGGGACCACGTGAGATTCTTTCCCGTGTGAGATGTGTGAAATACACGAAACGTGTGTTCATTGGAGAGAGTGGGAATGATGCAAATGTCATCCCATATCCCACATCAAATAGATATAATTATGAGGAAGTACTTATATGTAGGTTGGGCAATTTTATTATTTAGACTAGTTTTTTTTTTTTTTTTTTTTTTTTTTTGGTTAGTTAAGCTCAATATACATCAATATTATTACTCAATATTACAAGTAACCACCACTACAAGAAAATGGACATTTAGCGTCGAA
Source organism: Zanthoxylum bungeanum (assembly GCA_019454045.1). Taxonomy (NCBI): domain Eukaryota; kingdom Viridiplantae; phylum Streptophyta; class Magnoliopsida; order Sapindales; family Rutaceae; genus Zanthoxylum; species Zanthoxylum bungeanum. Next base: position 515,078 of record SKCR01028251.1, read on the forward strand.
ACTCTTTTTTCAACGCTAATAAACCCATTAACGTCGAAAAAACCTTTTCGACGGTAACAATATAGGTATCTAGCGTCGAGAACTAATTCGATGCAGATAACGATCTTTTAGCGTTGAAACTTCACTTTTGATGCTAGAAGTTTACCCTTTAGCATCGAATTTGAATTTCAACGCTAAATATATAAAAAAAAAATTAATATAATTTTAGAAGGCATTAGTTTTTTAAAAATATTAAAACTTTTAGCGATGAATTAGTTATTCGTCTCAAAAAGGCATAATAATAATAATATCATTAAGCGTCCAACAATTTAATTTGACTCTAAATCATAAATCTTTAGCGTCGAATTTGAATTTTGACAATAAATTATAAATTTAAATTTTTGAATTTCCTATCTTCTAAAATTTGAATTTATCGCTTTCTAAAATTATATCTAAATTTTTAACATTTAGCGACGAATTTTTGGCGTTAAAAGTAAAAAAATTTGATGCTAAAGATCAAAATTTTGGCGGAAAGAATTCCCGCTATTTGAGGACCTTTATCAACGAAATAGGCTTTCGTCGCTAAAAATGTTATTTTTTTCTATAAATATTCATTTGCTCTTTCATTTCTCTTATTCTCACTTTCTTCCTCTGATACTCTTCTTTCCTCTCTTATTCTTTTTTCTTTACGAGTTTTGTTTCATTTTTTATATTTTATGTTAAAATCCAATGTTTTTATTTTGTTTGTAGGAGAATATATGAAGATGAAGAAATGGTGGAAATAAAGATGGTGAAGAAAATAAAAAACAAATGAAAATGAAGATGAAGAATATGGAAGTGAATATGGAGAAAACATAAAAAATATATATATAAAATTATAATTTATCATTTTGTTTACTATTTTATATTTGTTTGTTGTGATAATTTTTTAATTTTATTTTAATAAAGATATCATTGTTATATTTTTTTTATAACAAATTTGTAATGTTGTTCTTATATTTTCTAAAAATTTAATTACTTTTGTAATGAAATTTAGTTTGAAATTAATTTATAATGTCAATTTTGTTATAACTAGTTTTTAAAACTATAACGAATTTTTTTATATTATTATTTTCACCTTTAGCGTCGAAACATTTCGTCGCTAAAGGTTTCATGCGTCGAAGTAAAATTTTGACACGAAAGCTTGGTCGATGAAGGTATTTAGCGTCAAAAACCTATTTCAATGCTAAAAGTATTTACTTTTAGCTTCGAAAATGATTTTCGACACTAAAGATATATATTTTTAGCGACAAAACATTCCATCGCTAAATATATATTTTTAGCGTCGAAATCGATTTTTGATGCTAAATATTTTTTCCGGCCAAGATTTCGCGTCAAAATAGAAGATATTTAGCGACAAAATATTGACTTTTAGCGACGAAATTTTTCAACGCTAAAAGTCAATAATGTTATAGTGCACCAAAAGTGTAAACAATGATGAGCAAATTTACGGCTATATATGATTATCATTTATTTGATAGTTTTGTTAATATTTTAACATGCTTGATAAGATATTGTTGAGTCATTATACGTGTGATGTAATACCGCCGTTATATTGTAGATATTTTTCCGCAAATTTCTAATTTTCTTGGGATTTAATGAAGGATGGCAACTTTCAACAGTGTTATAATTACAATGATGGGAGCTGTCAAGGAATGTCGTCCACAATGACATGTAATGTTTCAACTCCTGACTGTATACATAATACATATGGCCTTGGGCAGGTTGGGTAGCTAGCTACATTCAATTCCATAACCAATTTTATTTATTTTTTTTTTTTGGAAACGTTGGAAACTCCGCTACCAAACCACCCATTCTGGGCCGCGGCGCAGGTAAAATCACCGGCTGTCCCAGGCTCTTACAAGAAGTGCACCCCCTGAATTCGAACCCAGAAACTCAAGGTGAGATCCTGAACCCTACACCACCAAGCCACACCCCTTGGGGACTCCATAACCAATCTTGACACCAAGGTAGATCCCATTCCCATAGATGTTTCTCTTCCACAGAAACTTGGGATTGTAATGAAATGAATACGTAAAGGTTATTGTATTTTTCATTAACAAATCATAAATTATATTCCCTAGCAAATTGTATGAAAGGAACAAACGATATACTAGAGGAGGTAGGTGGCCATGTGCTTGATGGTGCACATCACATCCAACATTAAGATGGATACTAATCGATATTTAATTACTGCTACAAAAATTCTCTAGGTGTGATGTAATTAGCGGTGTTTTTAGAATCGAATCGGTGATTTAAAAAGTTCAATAGGTAAGTAGTTCGACCGGTTGAATTATTCTAAAAAAATCGGCAGAATCGGCATACTTAATAAATAATTTAATTTAATTAAAAATTATTAAAAAAATATTAATTTTTAATTTTTGTTTTAAAAATTTAAAAAAATTTGAACCTATCTAGTCCGATTCGTCGATTTTGACCATTTTTTCGGACCAGACCGAACACAAAATTGATTCATGTTTTGACCGGTCGAATCAGCCGGTCCGGTCTGATTTTAAAAACTGTGATAATTAGTAAATTAAGCAACATATCTTGAAATGGAATGTTGAGAAAGGGACCTTATTTGAGAGTGATTAAAATCATGTTAAAAGTATTTTTATAGTTAAAATTATTTGATATGTTCAAAAATGTTAAGTTTCACTGTCAAACTGATCCTTAATTAATATATTCTTTGGACATTGAATGTAAATGGACCACTTATGGTTCAAGATATCTAAGATTTTTTTTTTTTTTTTTTTAAATCGTTGGAAACTGTACCGTCAAATTATCTCTTTCGGGCTTAAGCGGAGCAGATAAAATTTCTGACTGTACCAGATTTTTATAAGAAACGCATTCTCTGAATTCGAACTCATAATCTCAAGATAAGATATTGAACGTTACATTATGAGGCTTCCTTTCAGACTCAAAATATCTAAGACTTCAGAGCTTAAATGATATATGAAGAAATTAAGACCCCACACATTGAAATTTGATAAGGCTGCGGAGGTTAATTAATAGAGTTCTTTTTTATACAAGGAAACCCAGCTCAGCATACCTATTTAATGGTGCCCTTCGAGAGGTTGATAAATTTTTGGGAAGCTAGCGATTCCACGACTCCCACTTAAATTATCGATATGATTCGGTGAGAAATCGAATTCAAGATCATATGCTTAATCTACACAATCCCTCATATGCTCTTACATAATTAAATATACGAAATTAGTGAATCCAATGGACTAGGACATCATATGCAAATACATAAAGACTCATTGGAGAGTTAGTGAGTGGTAACTTCGTAGGGGCTGAAGAGTTTTATATCCATCTATCTTGAGTTTTGAAGTGATAGCATAGCCAGACTGCGGCGCCTCCAATGTCACGTCGTATAATCATGATCTTTGGGTTGCGATTTACGTGGGATCCATGCGAGTAAAAATAAAAATTATTTTTCACTATTTAATATGCGGGCACGTGGGCTACTGGAGGGGGTTGCAGTAAATTTATTATTGCAGTGCCCCCCGTTTCCTAACTCATTTTTTGAGCACCTTTTGTTACAAGACTCGTGTCTATGAGAAAAATTATATAAGACCGTCTTTATAAGACCATCTAATTAATGAATGATATATGTTCTAGTCATTTTTGTCTCTCTGTTTTGATTGATCATCCTTAAAATAACTATAATACGTGTCATTTATTGATTGGATGATCCTATAAAGACCATTTCTATATAAGTTTTTTTTCGTGTCTATAAATTAACATTTTTACACAGGTAAAATAATAGGGCATGTGAAAAACAAGTGGCTATTCAACAACGTATATGCACCGAAGTTCTAAAATATATGGGTTAATTTCTTTTTATCTTATATTTGATTATTTTTACCCCACTTTTAATTTTAGTTTATTGAAAACATCAATCAGCTGTTATTTGTCATGAGATTAAAAAAGATTTGATTGAGAAAATCATTGATGCGAATCTTGTTTACCCTAGTCTTTTGAAAGATAAAAAATGGCGGAATTAGAAATTGCAATTGGTTGAGACGGATCGAGATTTTTTAAATTCGGTTACATCTTATTTATAATTTCGAAATGAAAAATTATCTCAAATTTCATATTGATTTTTTTAATCAAAATAATTTGTATCCCGAATTTCGAACTGAATGATATGAGATTTTTAATTCTGATAAAGATTCAAGATTTTATATTATCCCTATGTCAGATAATGTTTTAAAGATTAAGAGTGGATTGGAGATAGTTAAAATATAGAGAGATAGGTAGAAATTAACCCAAAACATATATGTTGAAAATTTGGTCCTTAATCTCAGTAATTTTTTTAAAATTTGTTACAATCTATATGTATTATAATCGAGGCCCTTAGAATGATTGGATGTACCTATTTATAGAACATCATATTGGTTTATGGGAAGTAGCTCGAAAATCCGTATTTATTAAAAACAATTTAAAAAAAAGTGATAAAGACATTAAAAGGAGATTAAATGAGGAACTCATAATGACTGATATTTTGTAATTAATATTATTTTTAACCACAAAATATCAATAATTTATAAAATGATTTTAGTCCCTATTTAATCACCATTTAGTCTCTACATCACTCTTGTTAAAAAAATATTTCCATTCATTTGGACATATTTATTTTTAGTGAGCACAATCTGGAATATATTTATGAGCTGATTCTTGATCAAGGGTATGTTTGTTTTGCCGTAAATTTTTTTAAGAAAATATTTTCTTCATTTTGAGACATTTGCGACACTTATGGAAAATTTAGTTAACATAATTTGTGAAATATAAATCTTACAGAAAATAAATTTATTTTCTTCTCCAAAATTTTCATAACTTACTTTTAATCACCAAACTGACCCACCAAACATTAAAAAAAAAAAAAAAAATCCAAAAAATATTTTCAGGCGATAATTAAATATTAAAAAATACTTTCCTTTCCCAAAATTAATTTTTATTGAAAATGTTTTTGTTTTCGTTTACGAAAATCGGACAAGGGGGAACAAACAGAGGCTAGTCAAAAGTTCCTGAGGCCCAAGATCACTTTGAGCCCGTAAAGAACACCAAAAATAGGCAGTAACAGCCCAATCGCATTAAATCACCAAACTACCCTCAGCACCGGGATTAAAATGACATAAATACCCTAATTCTGCAGTCGCGTAAGGCGTCTATTGGTCAAATATCGAAACGTCAATAAAACTCCAACACAAGCTATATAAACTCCCAAAACCCTAACCCATTTGTCCTTCATGCATGCCACCAAATACGAAAAAGAGAGAGTCACAGTAAAGTGAAGCAAAGCAATTAGGGTTTTAGACACCCGCTAAGACCCAAAGAGAATTTTAGAATTAGGTTTAGGGTTTTTTTTTTTTTTAACTTGTAATAAAAGCTACCAAGAGAAAAATGGTGGCGGACAATGGCAAAAAGACCAAAGTTGAAGAAGCAACCGAAGAGAAAATTGACTCAGAACTTGTCCTTTCTATAGAGAAACTCCAGGAGATCCAAGATGAGCTTGAGAAGGTTTATATTTTTATATTAAGATTTTTTTTTTTTGTTATTCTATTATTTGGTTTACATTCTGTTTGTTTGCAGAGAAATTTGAGGTTTTTTTTTTTGGTTGATTAATTCATAATCAAGTATTGTTTTGTGATAAATTTTCTGGGAAACCAAAATAAGAATGCTAGCCCCAAATTTTGTTTCGTGGAAAATATTTGTTTTTTTTTAGTTTAAAAAGAGAACTTAGTAACTGCTTGAATTGGTTTGAATACATTGATTTTGTACTTGTGTCTTGTACTTGTTTTCAGTTTTATGTGTTTTTAGTTCTTTGTGAATTGGATTAGTTGGTGATTTTTTTTATGACATTGTTTTTATATGAAGCTGGATTAACATATGGAAGTGTAATTTGCATGGTGGGTTTCTGAGTTGCAATGGAGATTGTTTTCTTGTTCTTAAAAAGTGCACTGCTGGACTCAGTAAATTTTGTATTGATTTCGTTATTATTGGATACTCCTGGGTTTATTATTTTCGGTTGTTGACATGTGTTAGAATCATTATCAATGTAGGTTTTATTGCATGAAGTTGGAATTTTCTTTTTGTGTATTAATTGCTAGTTCGGTATGAATATTATATCATTTACTTGTAATTACTTTTAATGCTAAAAGAGAGCACATGCACCTACAGGCTTCGATTATTTGTGTCCTTCTAAATAGTTAATTTCCATTTTTGTTTTCGGCATCTTCTAGATTAATGAAGAGGCTAGCGAGAAAGTCTTGGAAATTGAGCAAAAATACAGTGAGATTCGCAAGCCAGTCTATGATAAGCGAAATGAGACCATCAAATCTATTCCTGACTTCTGGTTAACTGCCGTGAGTAATTTATTAGTATTTGTATTTCGTTTACGTGGGAGAATCTGTTATTTTCTTGAAATTGACTTTTTCCCTCTCCAATGCAGTTTGTTAGTCATCCTGCTCTCGGTGAACTTTTGAGTGAAGAGGATCAGAAGGTTTGAATGATGTTCTCGATAAATTAATATTAAAGTTAGATTTTGGCAGTTATTTATACTACTGCTTCAGTCTTTTACTATCTTTAGATGTGAATGCTATTACTTTTCTTTGATCCATTCTTTTAGATTATCAATTACCAGAATGCTTGTTCACTTGATTCTTCAACTGAGTTGTTTGTCTGTTTAATGGCGTTAATTTTTCACTTATGCTCCTTTATGTCTCCTTGATAGATATTCAGGTACTTGAGTTCTCTGGAAGTGGAGGATTTTAAAGATGTCAAATCAGGATACTCCATCACATTTGTGAGTTTGTTTCAGATCCCTTTTTTGAGTTTTGTGAGCGATAAAAGGCTCAATCTAAGTTCCTTTTGTTTTGTTAGCTTAGATGGGGTAATAGTAACTTCATTTGATGCTTTGTTTTATTGATGAATGTACTAATTGATTCTTTTTTCTGTTTCTTTTCATTTTTCAGAACTTTGCCCCTAATCCCTATTTTGAGGATACCAAACTTACCAAGGCTTTTACCTTCCTGGATGATGAGGGTTCAATAAAAATTTCTGCCACATCAATCAAGTGGAAAGAGGGCATGGTAAGGGTTTGCCTATTTTGCTACATTCAATCACTATTATCCTTTCTATTCTGCTTGGTTTTTATCTATTTGTATTCATTACATATGAAGGGAGTGCCAAATGGAGTTATTCATGAGAAGAAAGAAAACAAGCGGCCATTTGCTGAAGAAAGGTTGGTTGTTTTAATTCTGTGAGCCGTTTTTTAGTTGAAGACTTGAAGTTAGTGACCAGAATAGTTTCCTGCTACAGTGATCCATTTTCTCTTTCTATATTGAACAATCTTAAATTAGTTGCATCTAAAAGTTAAGCTGGGGCAGTATGTTCTTTCATGATGGTCATAGATTATACATGTTCACTTGTAGCTAAGAATTGTTTGATTGGTGAAAAATAGAATTGTTTCATCTTTGTCAGTTAGTGAAAAATAGATTGATTTTGCATAATCCATATGTTGGATAAACAAAAAAAATGTGATGGTTATGGTGGTTCTATTTTGTTTCTTTTATAACTATATAAAAAAGGTTGAATGCTTTCTGTAGACCGCATATTCATGGTATAGATGGTATCTAGCATAAACTCATTCGGTACCTAGCATCTGACTTTTGAAATCGCACCTATGAATGCAGCTTCTTTACCTGGTTCAGTAATACCCAGGAGAAGGATGCTATTGATGGTATCCAAGATGAGGTAAGTTGTACTTTTGTGTGCAGATTGAATGTAGAAAGTTTTGCCACGCTAGGCACGGTTATTTTTTGTATTTAGGCTGTTGCTTTTTCTTGAAAAAATTGCAGGTTGCAGAGATTATCAAGGAGGATTTATGGCCCAATCCTCTTACTTATTTTAACAATGTAATTGTTTATTCTTCCCTTTTCTGCCTTCCGTCCTGTTTTATTTTTCGTATCATTCAAAATGTTGGCCTAAATCACTTTCTAATGGTAATGTGTTGTAGGAAGCTGATGAAGAGGAGTTTGAAGGCGATGAAGAGGTAAATGAAGGTTTTTTTTTTAGAAAGAAAATAATAAACTAAAAATAAAGGACAATTTAGTGGATTTTTTGCTGTGGATTTACAGAAATGAAATGCCTATATGCCATTTTTTCCTTGTCTTTCTGCTTCAGTGTTAATAGTTTTTATGTTGGACATAATTTATTTTCATCTCCAAAATCAGTCTGAAGATAGCTCTATTTGTATAATGTTTTTTGACGAAGCAATGGTATGATGAGATGTTAATTGATCAAAACCTATTATGCACATGAAGCATTAGTGGGTACTGTTCTCTATAAATGTAGACACAAGTTTGAAATTGAATCCATTGATAGAAAAGGTCTGCTTTATACTGGAATTAAGAACATCGGGAATCAAATTGAGTTCGATCCGAATTTCATTTGCCATTAGTTTTGAAGCTCATCTAGCATAGATATTCTGAAGTAAGAATATTTCTCGTTGATTGACTACAGTCTTTTAGCATAGATATTCTGAAGTAGGAATATTTCTCGTCTATTGACTAAACTGGCAGTGCTATTTGAGCTGTGACTAAACAATTTTAACCATTCACATTCTATTTGTCTAAGACTGGATGATAACATATCAGGCCTGGCTGCCTTGGAGATGTGTGGTGTGTGCCATTGGATTTGCTGGTTTTATAATGTTGTCTTGATTTATAATTTTCCCATTGACAGGGTAAAGACGACGATGACGACTCCGAAGACGACGAAGACGGTGGTGATGAAGGCAACTGAGCACTCTCCATCCAGATATCAGCTTATGTTAGCTTTCCTTACTTAGGTAACTTGGTGTAAAGTTATCTCTAGTGGTTGCCTTAGTAAGGGGGACGGGGGAGGGCGACTTCTCGACTCTTATGATAGCTTTTTTGCTTCTCTTTAGTGTGTATGCGGCTGACAATGCAACATGCCGTAGGTCGTACTGTTCTTTCTTTTGGGTTTAATTTTCTGAGTTCCCTCCCTCATATTATAATAGAATCTGGTTTTTCTAAATTTTTTTTTTTTTCTATTTCAAACTCTCAAAGAGCACAATTATATTATGACTTATGAGATGTAATGTTATTTGGCAATCTATATATAAGGAATCCAGGTTCTATAGATCTTAGGTTTTGTTTGTTACTTTTGACAAGAGTATTAGTAAGGCACCGTCTTGGGGAGAATTTGGTGAGTTTATAAGTTAATATTTAAACGATACACTAAATACATAGTTAATGATAGTGTTAACATTAGTTTATATTCTCACAAAATTATAATATCACAACATGAGATTATTTTTTTTACGTTAATTTATATTCTAGTTTTGTTCCACTGTTTATAAATTAATATATAGTCTCAATGCAATATTTTTTACCAAATTCAGCCTAAATAATTTCTCAGTGAACGTAATCAAGAAACTTGTATTGAAGTCTGCTCTATTCCTCGTATTTTTATGTTATGTCTTGAAAATGGGATTGGTTAATCGTGAGTTTGGTCAATTTAAGTCCTAAAAATCAGTCCTCTAAAAGACCGGTCAAAATCAAAAAATCTATTTTTTTTTTTAACCAAAAAAAAAATATTTTTCAATTAACTAAAATTATTATGAAATCATTCAGTTTTATCGGTTCAGTCGGAATAGTTCAACCGATCAAACTAATGATCTATTCAATCTTTAGATTATTGGTTCGATCATCCGTCCAGTTTCGAAAACACTATTTTTATGGATGAGTCCAAACCAGTGATTTAAAACCTGCACTGGACTGGTCGGTCTGACCGGTTAGGGGTTGAACTAGTCGGTTCAACCGCTGAATTGGTGACTCGGTCCGTTGGATTCGATTCGTTTTAAAACGAATATGGATTTGAAAAAATTGATTTGTTTAATAAATGGGTCAATTTGATTCGATTCGTTTATTAAACGAATCGAATACGAATTTAAGCTCACCGATTCATTTATGATTCGTTTTATTTTTTTTCTTTAATAGTTATTGTGATTTTTCAACTAAGATTCGATAAATCATTGCCAATTATCATAGAAAAAATAATATTGTCTATAATTGGTGAGTTATTTTTAGTAAATTTATTAATTACGTTTTTCATATGTATACATTTATAAAGAATTAATGTAAATAAATTATGTTAATTTGTGTCATTAAATTAAATAATTTCATAAATAAACGAATATTCATATTCGATTTGTTTAATAAACAAATCGAATACGAATCCTGATATCATGATTCATTTAGTAAACGAATCGAATAAGAATCCATCACATTTTGATTCGATTCGTTAATAATTTGATACAAATTCGATTCATAAATTCGTTTTATCACCCCTAATTTTTCTAGTTATACTCTGGTTTTCATTTGCAATGGCTCTGTGCAGTAGCATCAATGGTGTTGGTGGGTTCAGTCTCGGTGACTTATTGGCTACACATTGAAGGCGAGGTAGGCTCAAGATGTCCGAGTCATTTATCACACGGTTCAGTCCAATTATCCGGTCCAGCCCTCATCAGGCAACTGTGTCTATATTATTATATATATGATATCGAATTGAATTATATCTATACAATTCGACTCCAGTCTATTTCGAATAATATTCGGGAATAAAAAATGAGTCGAGTCAAATTTTCATGAATCGATCTCATTTAATAATCGAACTATTATTTTTAAATTTAAATAATTTATTTATTAAACAAATCCATCTCGAATGTCTTAAAAAGAGAGAGCCATTGCCATTTTCTAACAAACTGCACTATTAAATACCCTATTTCTTTCTTCCTCCCCTTTTTATGAAGGACTTATTAGTTGTCTTTGCTCACACAGGTAAAACAAAAACAGAGTCAATTCTCAAAGATGCCGATTTGTCGTAACGCTTCATGACTCCAGCTCATCCATTCATGTGTGGCAATATAATACAATCATTTAATTATGGGCCTTAACTACCAAGCTAATAATATTTTATTTACCAAAACTAAAATGATATAATCATTTAATTAAGTAGGTTTGGCCGTGGTTTCGGAATCGTCGGTTTTGGTTTCTCAAAAAGAGGAATCGAAATCCAATCATAAAGCGATTTAATTGTATCATTTTAGTTTAAAACCGATTTTACAGCAAATGAGTTAAAATCGATTGCAGCAAATGGGTTAGGGTTAAAAAGAAAATGTCACTATTTAGATTTTACAGCAAATGGGATGGGATTGGGTTAGAATTTATGAGGTTATTTATACTTGCACGATTCTTTGAAACTGGTTTCAACGGTTGCCAGTTCTATAGTATTATTTTATCTTTTTAGAGTAATTTTCTGTTTCCTCCCCTAAGGTTTGATCTATTTACAACTACATAGCGACGATCGATTTATTAACAAATGCCTCCCTACAACCTGTTAATTTTTGAGTTGATTGAGAAAATACCATAATGTCCATAAAACGAAAATAAAGATCTGACCCACATCACCCTATTATGACCAATACAATAGATAATTCGATAATTTTATCCTAAGAATATAATCATAATTAAAACTAAACTCATGTAAAAGACTGCAACGCCTTTTTAAAAATTATTAACCTTAGCTTGCTTTCAAAACAAAAAAAACCACACAACATTTATTATATAACCTCCAAGGATTGTTTCAGTGATAAAAGTCTGGTGCTTGAGTTAGACCCGGTCACGGTTTCGGTTCCGAACCGGTTGGAATCGGACGGTTCCGAAACCGGAACCGGAACCGCCCGGTTTATATAATTAAAAAAAAAAGTTCGAACCGGAATCGACCAGTTCGGTTCACAGTTCCGGTTCCACTTACGTGTGGAACCGAAACCGAACCGGAATTAACCGGTTATGTTCGGTTTCGGTTCCACACTTGTGGAACCAGGAACCGACCGGTTCGGTTCGATTCCGAACAGGAATCGAACCGCCGGCCAGGTCTAGCTTGAATGATTTACTTCATTTCAGGTTTAAGGGTTAAATCTCACTAAATGCATTTCATTGGGGCCATGCCTCCTGGTGTAAAAAGCTAGCGATTTACCATAATCTGTGCTGTGAAATTTCTGAAGGCATGAAATATACGTCATGGGGATTAATCGAGGTACGCGTAAAATAATCCAGACATCACGATTATCCAAAAAAAAAAAAAACATTTACCATATAATCACACTACAACACAATCGCAAACATACAAGTCTATGTAAAATGGCAATCAAAAAATACAAATATTTGGAACACTTGCATATCCATGCCGTAAAACTAGAAGATGTAGTGACTACTCAGAGAATACGTGCTGTCAGTCCGGTAAGCCTCGGTAAAGGTTCAGTGAAGACTGAGTGAATGACTTTAATCTCGCTTTAATTTTACACAAAACAAATTAACAGAACATGATGACAATGCTTCAAATTACTAAGTAAATGAAGGGGGGTTTCTTATAATGTTGATATTAAAGAAAGAAATTAACGAAAGAGAATAAATAGTTCGATCCCGTGAATTGATTATGCACGGTCGTCTCAATGATTTTTTAGAGACATCCTATTAACATAATCAACTAATTATGGGCCATAAGTGACATCCTATTAACATTTAATTAACCTTAATGACTAACAGAATTAGAGACACAGGGACGGCAACAACTGGCGGATTCAATGACAAAAAATATATATAAAATTGACAAAGCAAGCTGCTAACCAATTGCGGAGTCCTGAAATGGCTTGCATTATTCCCACAGTTGATCTATCACCTTTCTTTACAGAAGACAATCAAGATGGTAAGAAGAAAGCCATGGAGTTGATCACCGAAGCTTGCTCTCAATTTGGTTTCTTCCAAATAGTCAACCACGGGATTCCTCTGAAACTATTGAGCCAAGTCATCGAGCAGTCCCAGACATTTTTCGGATACTCGGATGATGAAAAACTCAAATCTGGCCGACGGCTAGACGCACCTCTTGCTCCTGGATACAACAGGCTGCCTGAGCACGCGCCAGACATGAACGAGTTTCTGGTGATGTTCTCACCAGGGTCTGGCTTCAATGTCTATCCTCAAAACCCACCTGGATTCAAGTATGTTTCTTTGTTTTTTTTTTTCATCATCATTTAAATTAGTTTTAATGCTTGGTAAATCATTAACTTTCTTGATTTTGTTTGCCAGGGAGGTATTGGAAGAGACGTTTTCATACATGACCAAGGCAGGATTGCTAATAGAGAGCATTTTAAACGACTGTTTAGGTCTCCCTCCAAGCACTCTCAAAGAATACAATAATGATAGGAGCTGTGATTTCATGACAACTTTCCACTACTTTCCATCGACAGAGGGTGAAAAATTTGGCTTAACGGAACATGAAGATGGGAATGTCATCACTTTCGTGTTCCAAGATGATGTTAAAGGTCTTGAAGTTAACATAGACGGTGAATGGGTTCCGGTAACTCCTGCTCAGGACAAAATTATTGTGAATGTAGGAGATTCTATTCAGGTATATATATATAGTTACACGTGTGTGATTGTGATGATACTCTTTGATCTATAAATTTAATAACTTGTATATATATTCTTGAATTTGATTTGGACAAGGTACTGAGCAACAACAAATTCAGAAGTGCTACTCACAGAGTGGCGAGACCGAAAGAAAAAGATCGATACTCGTATGCTTTCTTCTATAACTTGCAAGGTGACAAGTGGGTAGAACCATTGCCACAGTTCACTAAAGAGATTGGAAAGCCACCGAAGTACAGAGGATTTTTCTTCAAAGAATACCAGGCAATAAGAATGAGAAACAAGACCCATCCACCTACCAAACCTGAAGATTTAATTCGCATAAACTATTATGCCATTACTGACTAGTAACTACTGTGTAACCCAATGCCATTATGTTTCTTATGCTTGGAAATAAACGCTTGTACTTCGTATTGATTTTTTGTGTTGGTTACAAAAGATAGTGATAAGAATATTATTCTTTTTTGAACCGTTGGAAATCATGCGGTCAAATCATTAGTTTCGGGTTTAAGCAAAATAGATAAAACTCGATCAGGTCACGGTTCCGGTTTGAAATCGGAACCGAACCGATTGGAACCGGAACCGTGGCCGACCGGTTCGGTTGGGGTTTGACCCCAACTCTATAAATATGATTCATTTTTCATTATTTCAACACACCAAATTCTCAACTCTCTCAATTCCTACAATTCTCTTATTTTTCAATCTCAATTCAATTAGTTATTATCATTCGCAATTATTCAATTTTCTTATTTTTCTTACTTATTTCTTAAACGAAAAATGGCAAGCTCATATGAGAACATCATGTCAAATATGCCAACCCAAGAGAACGGCCCTAGTGTCGGTTCACAATCACGGAGAAAAGAAGTTAAGGCTCATTCCTCGGATATTTTCAAAATTCATTTTCATTTAGAAAAATTAAACGATGACAGTTCAAGAGCGGTTTGCAACTATTGTGGGGTTTCCTGCAAATTTTCTGGTGGATACAGCAATATGATCAAGCACCTGGAAAGACATCATCAGGTTGAACTTGGAATTGATACGACACAAACTCAAATGTCCAGGTACGCATCATCTAGTAAAGGTACGAGTGCTGTAGATTTATTTAAATATTCTGATGCAAAAAATAGAGAAGAATTTACGAAATTAACTTGTATGGCACATCTTTATTTAAGCTTTGGTGAAAAACTTCATTTTACTAATAAACACAACTAAGAATTTGTGAAATTTTTAGCGGTGTTTATTATCCAACAACACATTTATTTCTTCTTGAAAGTTTGAATATTGTTGGTGCTCTCGATGAACATGCTGAAAGTAGCGATCCTAATGATATTGTTTTGTTAGAAGCATTTACTGTTATGAAGGTAAAATGATTGAATTATTTTAGAGAAATTCATTTACTTTATCTTATTGCTGCTGTTTTTTATCCTAGATTTAAATTAGAAGGTTTGAATGGTGTTTTACAAGCTTACTATGGTTATTTAGGAATATTAGATGAAATTGATATTACAAGATTAATGATGAAATTAAGAAATGATTTAATTGAGTTATTTAATGATTATATTGTAAGATATAACTTATGAACATTATGTGAATCTAGTAGTAGCGAACTGGTAATTCAAACAAGACTTAGCGCAGGGGATCGTTGGTTATTGCAACAAAATAAAAAAGTTAGGGATACGACTAGAGATGACAACTATACCCGGACCCGGCCCGGGTCCGGGATTAAAAAAACAGGACCCGGGTTCGCACGGGTCCGGCCCGGATAGACCTGGGTCCGGAAAAAAATTAAAAAAAAAAATTAAAAATAAAGAAAAATACAAAATAAGATGTATATATATATATAAAAAAATATATATAAAAGAATTGAAATAAAACTAATTAAATTGATAAAATCCAAATATAAATATAAAATAATACAATTAAAAATTAAAAAAAAAAGTGAACCGGGTAGACCCGGGTCCGGAACCGGACCCGGGGTGAAGAAATCTCATCCGAATCCGGACCCGGGGTGCAGAAATCTCATCCAAATCCGGACCCGTATCCGACCGGACCCGGGTCCGGATCCGAATTTTCCATCCCTAGATACGACAACTAATAACCCCGAATTAGATAATTATTTATCTACAAATTTCGAGTTTCCTACTGAAAGTTTAGTTAGTAAAAATTTTAAAAGCCTTGACTGGTGGAACCGACATCAAAATATATATCATGTTTTATCAATTATTGCTAAAGAGATATTGGCAGCACCTATTTCCATCGTTGCGGTTGAGCAAGCCTTCAGCTTGGGAGGCAATATATTGGAAGCTAGACGATCTTCATTACATCCAAGCACTCTAGAAGTAACAGCTTGTGTGGATGATTGGACCTGATCTGAGACAACAAGAAAATACCCCCGATGATTTTGAAGATTTATTCGATAATGCATCTGCAACAACAAGTGCAAGCGGAATTGGAGCTGAAGGATCAACTGATAATGATGATTGATAATTATAAAATTATAAATTTACAAAGGGAAAATATCTTAAAATTGTAATGGAATTATGTGAGCTTTGATTCCTCTCACCGATTGAGGATACGTAGGCAACTTAAATTTTTAAAAATTTAAGTTCAAGCTCTTCAATATAATAATTTTATTTATTTATTAAATTAATCTCATTTATTTTAATTTATTTTCGAAATTAAAAAAAAGGTTTGAACCGAACCGGTCGGTTATGGTTCGGTTCAAGGTTCCGGTTCCACTTCAGTGTGGAACCGGAAACCGGCCGATTCGGTTTGGTTCTGAACCGGAACCGAACCGTCGGCCAGGTCTAGATAAAACCACCACAAACAAGAAACATGTTCCCTGAACTTATGACCTCAATGTGAAATCATAATATGTATACCACCAAGCCACGACTCTTGTATTTATCATAAACATTTAACGTCGATTCTTTTATTCGACGCAAAAGATTAAACTTTTAGCATCGAAGATGAATTTCGAGGCGAAAAGTTTATCCTTTTGCGTCGAACTTATATTTCGACACTAAAAGTTTACTCTTTTACATCAAATAAAATAATCGATGCTAAAAATAACTATAATATATATGAGAAAAATTTATATCGAGACAGACCCTATGAAATCATCTAATTAATAAATAACACGTGCTTAATATGTTTTGAGAATAATCAATCAAAATAGAGAGAGAAAAATAATTGCAACACGTATCATTTATTAATTGGATGTTCTTATAAACACGATCATATATAAATTTTTCTCAATATCAATTTACTTATAAAACTCGATATCATCAACAAAATATTAAAATAAAAAAATGGAAAATAATTATATTTTAACCGCTCAACAAATATTCTTATAAGGACGATCTTATTTAATTTTTTCATAATATCCGGAATAAATTAACATGCAAAAATGCCGAATTCTCGTAACCTCTGAACTCATCATGACATGACTCCAGCTCATCTAATATATAATAAACGGATTATGGGCCATAAGTGACATCCTATTAACATTTAATTAACCTTAATAACTAATAGAATTAGAGACACGGGGACGGCAACAACTGGTGGATTCAATGACAAAAAATATAAATAAAAATTGACAAAGCAAGCTGCTAACCAATTGCGGAGTCCTGAAATGGCTAATAATTGCATTATTCCCACAGTTGATCTATCACCTTTCTTTACAGAAGACAATCAAGATGGTAAGAAGAAAGCCATGGAGTTGATCACCGAAGCTTGCTCTCAATATGGTTTCTTCCAAATAGTCAACCACGGGATTCCTCTGAAACTATTGAGCCAAGTCATCGAGCAGTCCCAGACATTTTTCGGATACTCGGATGATGAAAAACTCAAATCTGGCCGACGGTTAGACGCACCTCTTGCTCCTGGATACAACAGGCTGCCTGAGCACGCGCCAGACGTGAACGAGTTTCTGGTGACGTTCCCACCAGGCTCTGGTCTCAATATCTACCCTCAAAACCCACCTGGATTTAAGTATGTGATCTTTCATCACTATTTATTATATTGACGCTTGATAAATCATTAACTTTCTTGATTTTGCTTGCTAGGGAGGTATTGCAAGAGACATTTTCGTACATGACCAAGACAGGATTGCTAATAGAGACCATTTTAAACGAGAGCTTAGGTCTCCCTCCAAACTTACTCAAAGAATACAATAATGATAGGAGCTGTGATTTCATGATAAATGTCCACTACTTTCCATCGACAGAGGGTGACAAATTTGGCTTAACGGAACATGAAGATGGGAATGTCGTCACTTTCGTGTTCCAAGATGATGTTGGAGGCCTTGAAGTTAACATAGACGGTGAATGGGTTCCGATAGCTCCTGCTCAGGACAAAATTACTGTCAATGTAGGAGATTCTATTCAGGTATATATATATAGTTACACGTGTGTGATTGTGATGATACTCTTTGATCTATAAATTTAATAACTTGTATATATATATCTTCTTGAATTTGATTTGGACAAGGTACTGAGCAACAACAAATTCAGAAGTTCTACTCACAGAGTGGCGAGACCGAAAGAAAAAGATCGATACTCGTATGCTTTCTTCTATAACTTGCAAGGTGACAAGTGGGTAGAACCATTGCCACAGTTTACTAAAGAGATTGGAGAGCCACCGAAGTACAGAGGATTTTTTTACAAAGAATACCAGGCAATAAGAATGAGAAACAAGACCCATCCACCTACCAAACCTGAAGATTTAATTCGCATAAACTATTATGCCATTACTGACTAGTAACCATAGTGTAAAGTCCCCACGGGACGTGGTTCGGTGGTGTAGGGGTGAAGTCCTGAGTTCGAATTCAGGTAGTGTGTTTCTTATAAGAGTATGAGACAGTCAGAGTTTTTATCTATTCCGCTTAAGCTCGAAAATAATGATTTGGTGACGAGATTTTCAACGATTCTGAAAAAGAAAAAACCTAGAGTGTAACCCAATGCCATAATGTTTCTTGTGTTTGGAAAAAACTTATTCAAATAAACGCTTGTGCTTCGTATTGATTTGGTGTTTGTTACAAAAGATTGGGATAAGAACATACATTGTAGGTAAGGTAGGTTCAGGATGTCCCATCATCACATGGTTCAGCCTAATTAACATGATTCAATAATTCATTCTTCCTTCCACATATAGAAAAATTGTTATAAGATTATAATTTTATAAGAATATGAACGAACGTTAATTATATATTTAATATAATATTTAAATATTAATATATACACTAACTTATAATTTTATCAAATTTTATAATAAATGGTGCCTATAACAACTTCAAAAATAGTGAATATATTAAAGACACTAATATTTATAATGAAAATAATAAAATATAAGATATGATTTATTTGAAAGAATCTAAATACTAATTCTTCGAGACCAACAATCTCCCCACCCCCAAAAACAAGCATATCTTGCATGACTTTTTCATTTTTTTAAAAAACGTTTGAAATTCCATAATTAAATTATCCGATTCGCATTTAAATAAAATCGATAAAATTTTTAACTATCCTAAATTTTTTTAAGAAATATATTTCTAAATCCGAACTTATAATCCAATAATAAAATTTTAAATTTTTGCTACCAAATTATATCTATTGTGAACATATCTTGCATGACATAAAGCGTCCGCCACCAATAATTGAAAAATGAAAAAACGAGTGGCACCTGTTAGATACAAATAAAAAGATATCAAGAAAAATCACTGGATTGGGATCCAGCTGGCAAAAGCAGAAGAGTCCAAGCAACTGATGTGACTCCAACGACAAATTCTAACTCCCACATATAATAATTTAATAATAATATAATCTCATATAATTAATTAATAATATCATGTCATCCTTTCGAATAATTGTACTTAACATTATTTTCTAAGTTGGATCCGTCAAATAAAAAATCAAACGTGATTTACTGATTTTAATCAATCTTAAAAATCTTTTGTGTAAATTTTTTTTATCATAATTGTTGAAATAATTCGATCAGTTCGTAATAAAAAAATCTTAACCAAAAGAAAAATCTAAATACTTTTATTTATAATGTCACGGACTTCTATTTTTATTTAACTAGTCGAAAAAATAATTTATTAAATTTTTTAGAATACCGATCTAATTTTTTTAAAAAAAAAATTAGTGGCTCAACTCAAAATCTCAAACCAATTAGCCCCTTTCCCTTTTTATTTATTTCATATTTTGTTATGATTTAATAGATAATATGATATAGTTTAAATTATTGTTTGTTTTGACTTCTATATTCATAATATGATTTCTCATTATAATTTCATGATTTGAAATCATGAATTTTAGAAAATTTTTTAAACAATAGATTTGATGGTTTGCTATGATTTTATAATTCTATATTCTTAAAATATTTTTAATAAAATTTTAAAATGTCAATATCCTTAATTTATTGATTTTAAATTAATGGATAATAATTTGATATGTGTTTGATGATATTTTAATGAGAATTTTTTTTTTGCTTTTCATTGAATCTAATTTCTGCATTAAAAAAAAATTAAAATTTAGATTTAATATGAATTTATGTGTTTGAGAATATTTTAATAATTTTATCAGTTTTTGAACCATATCATATCATCAAACCAAACACACACATATTATTTAACCATACCATACTATATCATATTTGCAAATATGGTAACGGTGATTACGATATAATACTATATCATATTATATATTACTAAATTATAGTGCACTTCATCCAAATAATGTATTAATGTTAAATGATGGGAGGGGTGTTTTATTTTAGTCTATTTTAAACCCATATAAGAGGTTTTCAATAAATATATGAGAATTTATTTTATTACTTGAAAGTACATTTAATTCGTGGGGCCTAATTATTTGAATTGTTGGAAATAATTTTGAAGGATTGTTTTTTTTCCCCTTACCAAGTCATGACGTCCGAATTAATATGAATCCAAATTGAAGGGGCTGGTCAGACTTTATTCCAAGGGATTGTAAGTTTTATGGATGAGTCCAATTAAGTTATTTAATTATCAATTAATCATAAATTACTTTTTAAATGATTTGATTTGATTAGTTTTTGTCGATTTAAATTTACATTGATATATTAATAATCTTGACAGATTTTATCATATATTTTTTTCCAAAAATTCTTTCGATTTTGCTTTTTAATCTATTTTTTTAATTTTTAATTGATGATTTTATATGAAAAAGAGAATGATTCTATTAAACTTAATTTAAAAAAAAATTGACTTAAATTAATTATTACTTAAATAAATAAAACTCTTAAATTATTTAGTAATTTTTTTGTGAGATAGTTTAATTTTTTTTAATCTTAACCATATAAAATATCAATTTTACTCTTTTTTATTAATTTTCGATAAATCCTCATTATTTTTTTTATTGGAGGCGCAAGTATGCAATTTCCTTTCTACGAGGTCCTTTGTCCACTTTAAGATCTCGACGGAGGTGTGTCCAGGGGCTTTATCGTGGGACTTTGTCTGAGGGCTTTGACGGAGACTCTACTCTTTCGGCCCCACATGGTTTTGTCCCCGCATGGAGAGAAGTGGGTCAACATCTTCGTATTTATCCCCGATAATTTTTAGATATCTCCGTCCCTTATTCGTCCCCTCGTAATTATTTTAGGGGAGAGGGTGAGGTTCCCTGAATAATAAAAGGAGATCCCTAAGAGGTATCGAATCCCGAATAATAAATAATTTTTTAAAAATAAATTTAAGTTATTGAAAAACATATTAGTTTGACTATTACTTTATCCAAAATCAAACATACATATTCAAAAAAGTGATAATATCTATTACACAAATCACAATTTATATATATATATATATATTATATATATATCTATATATATATATAATATATATATATATATATATATAATTTTGAAATTCGTATTTTCTATCTTTTTGTTTGGTATGTAACTCAATAAAATGATATATCACTCATTAAAATTGATTAGGTATATAATCATTTTATTTAAACATTTATACTATTTTATAAATATAAAGATAATTTTTATTTACATCTATATAAAATTGTTGTTGGAAAAATGCTTATAAGTAAGCATTTTGAGGCTCAATTTTAAGCATGGTCCACTTCGTGTTAGTGGTTGTTATTGAATGATTCAGATACTCCTCCGTGAGTAGTTCGAAATGGTATATTCATATGCTTAAAATGGTGCTTGGGTGAATGAGAATTTGTTGCTCAAAGTTCACCCATTGGTGTTGGAAAATAAAGAAAAGTAAGCTTGTCCCATATGGGAAAGCTATAGAGGGAATGTTATGTTTATATATGATTGCTCATATGTAGATGGGTAAGACTTGTAAGGATAGAGACTCTCTCTACGTGCGCGGCGGGGGGGGTGCAAATCAAATCCGAATCAAGCTTGGCAGAGAGACAGAAGTTGACTATGTTATTTTATGTCTCTACGTTGATGACATATTGATTGTCGGGAGTAATGTTAAAATGGTGAAATCTACCAAGAATATGCTGAAATCCAAGTTTGACATGAAAGACATGGGTCTAACAGATGTCATTCTGGGAATAAAGGTCTCGAGAAGTCCTGATGGACTTATTCTTGATCAGTCGCACTATGTGGACAAGATTCTTGGTAAATTCAACAATGATGATTCTGCTGTGCCTAGAACTCCTTTAGATGTGAGTCTACACCTATCGAAGAATAGGGGATATGATATATCTCAAGTAGAATACTCTAGAGTGATCGGGAGTTTGATGTATCTATCGAGTTGTACAAGACCTGATATAGCTTGTACAGTAAACAAGCTCAGCAGATATACGAGTAATTCATGGGTTGATCACTGGAAAGCAATAGTGAGAGTACTTAGGTACTTACGTTTTACTCGTAATTATGGGTTGCAATATCATAGATATCCAGCTGTAGTCGAAGGATACAGTGATGCTAATTGGATATATGACATGAAAGACTCAAAGTCTACCAGTGGCTATGTATTTACACTAGCAGGTGCAGCTATATCATGGAAATCCTCCAAACAGACCGTGATAGCCAGATCTACAATGGAATCGGAATTCATTGCATTAGACAAGTGTGCTGAAGAAGCAGAATGGCTTCGAAATTTTCTAGAGGATATTCCAAGTTGGCCAAAGCCAGTGCCAGCAATTTGCATTCATTGCGATAGTCAATCTGCAATTGGAAGGGCACATAACAATATGTATAATGGTAAGTCTAGACATATTCGTCGTAAACACAATACCGTTAGACAATTACTCTCTACTGAAGTTATTTCGATTGACTATGTAAATTCAAATGATAACATTGCGGATCCGGTAACCAAATGGTTAAATAGAGAGTTGGTTGTGAAATCATCGAGGGAAATGAGACTAAACCCCATTAGATAAATGTTTATTATGAAGGAAAACCCAACCTTGTTGACTGGAGATCCCAAGATCTAGGTTCAATGGGACAACCTACTCGTAAAAGACATAATTGATTCACTGTGGGGGGGGGGGGGGGGGGGTTACCCTCTAGTCCATTCCTATGGTGAAATGAAACAGTGATGCTTGTATGGATTAAGGTTAAGAAAATGCTTTTAATGATTCTTATGCGTCGGGAATCCGAGCAGAGTATTATGAGATGCTCTTAAATAAGAAATCACATATGTGAGAGAGAAGTGAGGCCGCTTCAAAGGGAATTGTACGGGGCTCAATTCTTAGAAACTATTGCAGAATCAGGTTGATGTTCATGGCCAAAATGAACATAATAATGAGAACTCAGATGTGTTAGGTTAAATATCTGTGTGATAAATATTCTCTATTTACATGAACGGCAGTACAATTCAATGACATCGGGTCCACTGTCAGCCAGTAAATGAGATATTTTTCACAAGGGAATGTTCAAAGGCTGAGGCCTACCTATCCTATGCATGTGTTGAACCATTGAAGTCTTCTAAGTCAAAATAAAATATTTTATAAAATAATTTTATTCGACGTTTTTCGCCAATTTCATTCATGTGGGGGATTGTTGTCAAAATGCTTATAAATAAGCATTTTGAGGCTCAATTTTAAGCATGGTCCACTTCGTGTTAGTGATTGTTATTGAATGATTCAGATACTCCTCCGTGAGTAGTTCGAAATTGTATATTCATATGCTTAAAATGGTGCTTGGGTGAATGAGAATTTGTTGCTCAAAGTTCACCCATTGGTGTTGGAAAATAAAGAAAAGTAAGCTTGTCCCATATGGGAAAGCTATAGAGGGAATATTATGCTTATATATGATTGCTCATATGTAGATGGGTAAGAGTTGTAAGGATAGAGGCTCTCTTTACGTGCGCGGGGGGGGGGGGGGGGGGGTGCAAATCAAATCCGAATCAAGCTTGGCTCGTGTGCACCCGTGTGTCCTGCGTACACGAATGCCAGACCAAATTGTGCGGGCTCGGCCCAGCCAATTTTTGCAAGCCTCTTCATTTTTTCCAAGCCTTTTGAAGTTCAATAACACTCAATTAATTTAGTGGTTACTTCAAATGAAAGGTCTCCCACTAATGTGTTTTTAATTGGTGTGTTTATTTTGTTTTAAGTAATGGATTGTTTTCGTTTTCCATTAGTGAGAAGCTAGAAAAAAAATTTGCTTTGCTGTTTTCTGTTGAAAGAGTTCGAATACATCTTGGTTCGTTTGAAGACGATTCTGGTGGTGCCCATTGTCACTTATTTCTGTTGCATCCTGGGAAACAAACGTCTCGCGTTCTACTGCACCATTTCGGTAGGGGACGAATTTGTTTTAAGGAGATTGTTGCCGCATCAACAAGCCTCGGAATTCTTTGCACTGCCTTCGTTCCTCATCTGTTCCTCATCTGTTCCTATCGTTACCACTCTGACTGACTCTCGTTCACTGTCTGCTGTTGTCTTATCATTTTATTATTACTTTTGTATTGTTGATTATTGTAACAACTGTGTTGTATTTACTGCTGTTCAAAATCCTTTGTAAGAACACAGTAACCAACACAATTATCTGTAACAGTCTTAAAACAAATTCGATCGACTCGTGGATATGGAAAACAGTTCAAAAACACAGTAGATCCGAATGTGGCAGCCTCTTCTGCTGGCCAGAATATAGTGGCAGCCCCCGTGGCTGACCAAAGTGCAGTGGCAGCCTCTTCGGCTGGCCAACTTGCTTCAGCCTCTGGGCTTAATATGGCAGCCGCTATGGCTGGCCAAGGTGTTGCTGCATTTGTGGCTAGACAACCTGTTGGACATGTGAGCCATGTCAATCCTGCTGCAGAAAAGCCTGAAAAATTTAGCAGACAAAATTTTAAACGGTGGCAACAGAAAATATTTTTCTACTTGACCACGTTGAACCTTGCGAGGTTTCTAAAGGAAGATGCTCATGTACCCGTGGAGGGTGAGATTGATATCCAAGTGATCAGTGCGATCGATGCTTGGAAACATTCTGAATTCCTATGTAGGAATTATGTGTTGAATTGCCTGAGTGATTCCTTGTACAGTGTGTATGCCGGGATGAAAACAGCAAAATGGCTTTGGGAATCTTTAGACCGAAAATATAAAACTGATGATGCCGGTACTAAGAAATTTGTCGTAGGCCGTTTCCTAGATTTTAAGATGGTTGATTCCAAAACTGTGTTAAGTCAAGTACAAGAATTACAAATTATTCTAGCAGAAATTCATGCTGATGGGATGGTTTTAAGTGAAACCTTCCAAGTAGCCTCGATAATTGAAAAACTACCACCTGGTTGGAAAGATTTTAAGAATTGTCTAAAGCATAAGCGAAAAGAAATGAGCATTGAAGACTTGGTTCTTAAGGTAAGAATTGAGAAGATTACAGAGTATCTGATAAGGGAGGAATAACTCATGAGGCCAAAGCAAATGTTGTTGAACATGGCCATAAGAACAAGAACCCTAAAAACAAAGGGTCAAAGATGGGCCCTAAAGGAGGAGTTTCCAAGAAATCCAAATTTCAAGGAAGATGCTTCAACTGTGACAAAATGGGTCACAAGTCTTCTGAGTACAGACTGCCGAAGAAGAAAAAGAATCAAGAGGCTAATGTGATGGAAAATATGACTCAAG
Source organism: Zanthoxylum bungeanum (assembly GCA_019454045.1). Lineage (NCBI taxonomy): Eukaryota > Viridiplantae > Streptophyta > Magnoliopsida > Sapindales > Rutaceae > Zanthoxylum > Zanthoxylum bungeanum. The sequence goes on from SKCR01028251.1 coordinate 540,687, forward strand.
ATGTTTCAGACATTAACCTTTCAGCTGGGATTTCTGAGGTGAATCTGGTGGGTTCTAACCCAAAGAGTGGTGGATTGACACTGGTGCCATTCGACATGTGTGCTCGGACAAGAGCATGTTTTCTTCATTTGAGCCTACTGGTAATGGGGAAAAATTATACATGGGAAATTCAGCAACATCTGAGATTGAATGTCAAGGCAAGGTGATTCTGAAGATGACCTCTGGGAAAAGTTGACTTTGAACAACGTTCTGTATGTACCAGAAATACGGAAGAATCTTGTGTCTGGATCACTTCTGAACAATCATGGATTCCGGATGGTGTTCGAGTCTGATAAAGTAGTTTTAACTAAAAATGGGATGTATGTGGGAAAAGAGTATGTAACTGATGGGCTCTTTAAGCTCAATGTAATGGTTGTTAAACCTAAGAATATCAATAAAGCTAGTTCTTCTGCTTATAATGTTGAGTACTCTAATATATGGCATGGTAGATTATGACATGTTAATTTTAATTCATTACGGAAATTAATTAACATGAACCACATTCCAAATTTTAAAATTGATAACAAACATAAGTGTGATACTTGTGTTGAGGCAAAACTAACTAGATCATCTTTTCATAGTATTGAAAGAAACTCCGAACCACTTGATCTTATTCATACCGATGTATGTGATTTTAATTCAATACAATCGAGAGGCGGTAATAGATATTTTATTACCTTTATTGATGATTGCACTAGATTTTGCTATGTGTATTTGATGAAAAGCAAGGACGAAGCTATATAGAAATTTGTTCTCTATAAGAATGAAGTTGAGAATCAACTGAACAAAAGAATTAAGGAGTTGAGAAGTGATCGTGGTGGTGAGTATGTTTTCCCTTTTGAATCACTTTGTGAACAAAATGGAACCATACATCAAACCACAGCTCCTTATTCACCTCAATCCAATGGGATTGCAGAACGGAAGAATCGTACCTTGAAAGAGATGATGAACGCTATGTTAATCAGCTCTGGCTTACCTCAGAATATGTGGGGAAAAGCTGTTTTATCAGCTAATTACCTTTTAAATAAGGTACCACAGAAAGATGCAGGGAAAACTCCTTATGAGATGTGGAAAGGAAGAGTACCTTCCTACAAATTTCTACGAGTGTGGGGGTGTCTTGCCAAGGTAGTTATTCCTCCACCTAAAAAGGTGAAGATAGGACAAAAAAATGTTGATTGTATTTTCATAGGATATGCACATAACAGTAATGCTTATCGATTTCTTGTGCATGAGTCTAATATACCAGATATTCACAAGAATACGATAATGGAGTCGAGGAATGCATCATTTTTCGAATACGTTTTTCCTTGTAAAACTAATTCGAATTCAAATGTACACAAACAGGTACATGAGACTATCATTGAAGATAGTCAGGACCGAGAACAAATAAATATTCCGGAGGATCAACAAGTTTTTGAACTTGAACCAAGACGTAGCAAAAGAGCTAGAACGGAAAAATCATTTTGTCCAGATTTTTTGACATTTTTGCTAGAAAATGATCCTCAAAGCTATAAGAAGCTGTAAGGTCAGCTGATGGTGCTTTGTGGAAAGATGTCATCAATAGTGAAATTGAATCCATCTTACAAAATCACACATGGGAGTTAGTGGATCTTCCTCCAGGATGTAAACCTTTAGGATCCAAGTGGATTTTCAAGAAGAAAAAGAAGGCAGATGGATCAATTGACAAGTACAAAACAAGACTTGTAATTAAAGGTTACATACAACGTGAAGGTCTTGATTACTTTGATATTTATTCTCCTGTAACGAGAATAAATTCCATAAGGATGATAATAGCGATTGCATCTTTGCGCAATCTTGAGGTACATCAGATGGATGTGAAAACAGCCTTTCTAAATGGAGATTTAGATGAAGAAATTTACATGGAACAACCTGAAGGCTTTATAGCTCCAGGACAAGAAAATAAATCTGTAAGTTGGTTAAATCCTTGTATGGATTAAAAAAGCTCCTGAAACAGTGGCATAAAAGTTTGATGATACCATATTAGCAAATGGTTTCAAAATCAATGAGTGTGATAAATGCATTTATGTCAGAGAGACAGAAGTTGACTATGTTATTTTATGTCTCTACGTTGATGACATATTGATTGTCGGGAGTAATGTTAAAATGGTGAAATCTACCAAGAATATGCTGAAATCCAAGTTTGACATGAAAGACATGGGTCTAGCAGATGTCATTCTGGGAATAAAGGTCTCGAGAAGTCCTGATGGACTTATTCTTGATCAGTCGCACTATGTGGACAAGATTCTTGGTAAATTCAACAATGATGATTCTGCTGTGGCTAGAACTCCTTTAGATGTGAGTCTACACCTATCGAAGAATATGAGAGATTGTATATCTCAAGTAGAATACTCTAGAGTGATCGGGAGTTTGATGTATCTATCGAGTTGTACAAGACCTGATATAGCCTGTACAGTAAACAAGCTCAGCAGATATACGAGTAATCTAGGGGTTGATCACTGGAAAGCAATAGTGAGAGTACTTAGGTACTTACGTTTTACTCGTAATTATGGTTGCACTATCATAAATATCCAGCTGTAGTCGAAGGATACAGTGATGCTAATTGGATATCTGACATGAAAGACTCAAAGTCTACCAGTGGCTATGTGTTTACACTAGCAGGTGCAGCTATATCATGGAAATCCTCTAAACATACCGTGATAGCCAGATCTATAATGGAATCAGAATTCATTGCATTAGACAAGTGTGCTGAAGAAGCAGAATGACTTCGAAATTTTCTAGAGGATATTCCAAGTTGGCCAAAGCCAGTGCCAGCAATTTGCATTCATTGCGATAGTCAATCTGCAATTGGAAGGGCACATAACAATATGTATAATGGTAAGTCTAGACATATTCGTCGTAGACACAATACCGTTAGACAATTACTCTCTACTGGAGTTATTTCGATTGACTATGTAAAGTCAAAGGATAACATTGCGGATCCGCTAACCAATGGTTAAATAGAGAGTTGGTTGTGAAATCATCGAGGGGAATGAGACTAAACCCCATTAGATAAATGTTTATTACGAAGGAAAACCCAACCTTGTTGACTGGAGATCCCAAGATCTAGGTTCAATGGGACAACATACTCGTAAAAGACATAATTGGTTCACTGTGGGGGGGGGGGGGGTTACCCTATAGTCCATTCCTATGGTGAAATGAAACAGTGATGCTTGTATGGATTGAGGTTAAGCAAAAGCTTTTAATGATTCTTATGCGTCGGAATCCGAGCAGAGTATTACGAGATGCTCTTAAATAAGAAATCACCTATGTGAGAGAGAAGTGAGGCCGCTTCAAACGGAATTGTACGGGGCTCAATTCTTAGAAACTCTTGCAGAACCAGGTTGATGTTCATGGCCAAAATGAACATAATAATGAGAACTCAGATGTGTTAGGTTAAATATCTGTGTGATAAATATTCTCCATTTACATGAACGGCAGTACAGTTCAATGACATCGCGTCCACTGTCAGCTAGTAAATGAGATATATTTTCACAAGGGAATGTTCAAAGGCTGAGGCCTACCTATCCTATGCAGGTGTTGAACAGTTGAACTCTTCTAGGTCAAAATAAAATGTTTTATAAAATAATTTTATTCGACGTTTTTCGCCAATTTCATTCATGTGGGGGATTGTTGGAAAAATGCTTATAAGTAAGCATTTTGAGGCTCAATTTTAAGCATGGTCCACTTCGTGTTAGTGGTTGTTATTGAATGATTCGGATACTCCTCCGTGAGTAGTTCGAAATTGTATATTCATATGCTTAAAATGGTGCTTGGGTGAATGAGAATTTGTTGCTCAAAGTTCACCCATTGGTGTTGGAAAATAAAGAAAAGTAAGCTTGTCCCATATGGGAAAGCTATAGAGGGAATATTAAGCTTATATATGATTGCTCATATGTAGATGGGTAAAAGTTGTAAGGATAGAGGCTCTCTTTACGTGCGCGGGGGGGGGGGGGGGGTGTAAATCAAATCCGAATCAAGCTTGGCTCGTGTGCACCCGCGTGTCCTGTGTACACGAATGCCGGACCAAATTGTGCGGGCTCGGCCCAGCCAATTTTCCAAGCCTTTTGAAGTTCCATAACACTCAAATTAACTCTATCAATTAATTTAGTGGTTACTTCAAATGAAAGGTCTCCCACTAATGTGTTTTTAATTGGTGTGTTTATTTTGTTTTAAGTAATGGATTGTTTTCGTTTTCCATTAGTGAGAAGCTAGAAAAAAATTTGTTTTGCTGTTTTCTGTTGAAAGAGTTCGAATACATCTTGGTTCGTTTGAATACGATTATGGTGGTGCCCATTGTCGCTTATTTCCGTTGCATCCTGGGAAACAAACGTCTCGCGTTCAACTGCACCATTTCGGTAGGGGACGAATTTGTTTTAAGGAGATTGTTGTCGCATCAACAAGCCTCAGAATTCTTTGCACTGCCTTCGTTCCTCATCTGTTTCTACCGTTACCACTCTGACTGACTCTCGTTCACTGTCTGCTGTTGTCCTGTCATTTTATTAATACTTTTGTATTGTTGATTATTGTAACAACTGTGTTGTATTTACTGCTATTCAAAATCCTTTGTAAGAACACAGTAACCAAACAAATTATCTGTAACAATTGTAAGTATAAATTTGAACATATTTATTAAAAAATAAAAATTAATTAATTAAAAATTAAATAAATAATAAAAAGAAAATGAAGATTTTAACTTATTCTCATTTCTTTTCCAAATTAAAAATAAATATTAAATTTTCTCCATTCTCAATATAAAATTTTTTTTAATTTTTTATTATCGATCTCATCATAAGAGTCCCCAAATATCGCGTGAAATTTCAGTCATTCAATAATGACATGAAAGTGAGTCCCCACTGAAAACTGAAAAATGGAAAAACGAGTGGCACCTGTTAGCTACGAAGAAAAGCAGAAGTGTCCAAGAGGTGATGTCACTCAACTTAACAATAAATTGGAAATAGTATAATAATGAAAGGCATGTTTAGTGCTGTTGATTAACAAAATGCTCTGAGCGACAACAAGTGGAGGATATATAATTTGACAAATTAGCAAGCTGGTAAGTGGTGAGTTCTGAAATGGCTGATTCCATTATTCCCACCGTTGATTTATCACCTTTCTTTACAGAAGACGATCAAGATGGGAAGAAGAAGAAGAAAGCCATGGAGTTGATCACTGAAGCTTGCTCTCAGTATGGTTTCTTCCAAATAATCAACCACGGGATTCCCCTCAAACTGTTGGGCCAAGCCATGGAGCTTTCCAGGACATTTTTCGGATACTCTGATGATGAAAAACAGAAAATTAGGTCTAGCCAGCGGTCAGGCTCACCTATTGCTGCTGGATACAGCAAGCAACCTGAGAGCTCGCCTGACAAGAACGAGTATCTGGTGGTGTTCCCACCAGGATCTAGCTTCAATAACTACCCTCAAAACCCACCTGGATTCAAGTATATATGTGATGTTTCATCACTCTTAATTAGATTATTGATGCTTGATAAATTAATCATTTTAACTTTTCTTGATTTTGTTTTTGCCAGGGAGGTATTTGAAGAGACGTTTTCGCATTTGACCAAGACAGGGTTGCTAATAGAGAGCATTTTAAACGACTGCTTAGGTCTCCCTCAAAACTTTCTCAAAGAATTCAATAATGATAGGAGCTGGGATGTCATGACAGCTTTGCACTATTTTCCATCGACACAGACTGAAAATTGTGGCATAATTGAACATGAAGACGCCAATTGTGTCACCCTTGTGTTCCAAGATGATGCTGGAGGACTTGAAGTTAACAAAAATGGTGATTGGATTCCTGTTACTCCTTCTCTTGACAAAATTACTGTCAACGTTGGAGATTCTATTCAGGTATATATATAATTAATGCACTTGTGTGATTGTAGTGATGAAATAATAATAATGATTTGTTTTGAATGTTATAATAATACTTGCTGATTAATTAATTTGGACAAGGTACTGAGCAACAACAAATTCAAAAGTGCTACTCACAGAGTGATCAGACCGAAAGAAAAAGAAAGATACTCGTGTGCTTTTTTCTATAACTTGCAAGGGGACAAGTGGGTAGAACCATTGACACAGTTCACTCAAGAGATTGGTGGGACACCAAATTACAGAGGATTTTTATTCAAAGATTACCAGGCATTAAGAAGAAGAAACAAGACCCATCCACCCACCAATCCTGAAGATCTAATTAACATAACCCATTATGCCATTACACACTAGTAACTAGTGTGGGTAAGCTCGGAAGGGATGGTTGGGGCGATAAAATTTCCAACGATTTAAAAAAAAAAAAAAAAAACTAGTGTGGTAATGCCATTATGTTTCTTGTGCTTTGGAATAAACTTGTTCAATAAAGGCATTGCTTTTTGTTGATTCAGTGTTTGTTACAAGAATTGTAATAAATTGGTGGATGAATTAATATCATCAAATGCTCATTTTGATTTTTATTCATTGTAATATTATTAATCCTCCATGTTAAAAATTAGTCATAGAGATTGAAGGCTTTTTATGTAATAAATTTGGGTTTATCTGTTTGGTGGTGTATGATTCGGGATCTAATCTTAAAGTATTGGGTTCGAATCCAGCAAGTGCATTTCTTATAAGAGTCTGGGACAACATAATATTTTACTTGCTCCGCTTAAACCCTGAATGATATTTGGTGATGAGGTTTTCAACGATTAAAAAAAAATCTCTTAAATAATTTAAAAGAGTGTTTATTTATGAGTTAATTCTATTTGTCAATTTTTTCGATTCTTTTTGAGTTTGAGTAAATTTTTGCAAGTAATAATAGTTTTCGATCTTGTTTATATCTTATGCCATTACACACTAGTAACTAGTGTGGGTAAGCTCGGAATGGATGGTTGGGCCGAAAAAATTTCCAACGATTAAAAAAAAAAAAAAAAAAAAAAACTAGTGTGCTAATGCCATTATGTTTCTTTTGCTTTGGAATAAACTTGTTCAATAAAGGCATTGCTTTTTGTGATTCAGTGTTTGTTACAAGAATTGTAATAAATTGGTGGATGAATTAATATCATCAAATGCTCATTTTGATTTTTATTCATTGTAATATTATTAATCCTCCATGAAAATTCGGGGTTATCCTAAGTTCTGACCCTATGCGAAATATAAAACAATAAGCAGGACAAGTCATGTTACTGCTATTATGGAATAGAAACAGGCAATTACCAATTCAACCAACAACAATAAAATCCACAATATTAATCAATAATAAAAATTGCGGAAAAGTAAATCAATCACACAAAATTCAACACACTGATTTTGGTGACGAAGTGGAAAACTCTTCCGAGTAAAAAACCACTCCGGGTATAGGCTACCACCTGAATCCACTATATAGAGAAAAACTTACAGCGATGGTCAAGACATATGGTGGCAACTCCACCGACTCAAGTACCTCAATACTGCAAGAACTCAAGGCAAATCCTCAAGCCCGCGACCCACGGTTTTCTTCAGAACCTCTGAAGTCTCTGAGTAGATTATTCACCAATGACGCCGGAACTCCGACTACCAAACTTCCTCCTAAAGAACTCTAAAGGATTAGGGAATTTGGGTTAGTTGTGTTGAAGGTTTATCAAAGAATGGATTTCACCATTAACAAATAAGACATAAGATTCAAAGAGTCTTCAAGGTGAAATCAAAGAGAGTTGAAAGCTTTGAGAGTATTTGGCTCAAGAGAAATATGCTTCAACTAACTAGAATTGCGGCTAAGGGTTATATTTATAGGTAGAGTGAAAAACTAGGGTTTTGCAGGCCAAAAACGCGTTCAGATCGCAGTCGCGTTCGAACGCTTACTAGAACGCTACACGAACGCGCCATTTCTGTGAAGACTCGTTCGAACGTCAATCGAACGCACAACGAACGTGAGCTCTCTGAAATGCTCTCGTTCCAACCCCACAAGAACGTGCCTCGAACGTTTGCTCTCTGGAATGCTCCCGTTCGAACCCAATAGAGAACGTGACATTAACGCCAACCGTTCGAACACTGCAACGAACGCACCACGAACGTATGTCTGATGCACAGCAGCCAGAAACCAGTCCAATTGTACAAAGATCTTCAAGAAAGATTACAACTCAATTGAACTTGTTTTGTCATGGACACATGCCAATAAAAAAGGTGCTAACAATCTCCCCCTTTGGCATTCCGTGACAAAACACTATCTAATACAAAGACTACGGTAATAGACCCAAAAAGCAAAGTAGTCAACTGTCAACCATCAAAACAGTGACTTATTACAAATGGACTTGATCTAACACCTAACTAAGTAGTCTTGAAAACAATACCGCCTCAGCAACATACCTGCTATCTGAAACATCCACAAACAGCAATATACCGTGAAAAGCATTGAGATAATCAAGTAAACCATAAAGCAGGTAAAAATCTCATACATGTACAAGTAGAAATCCTTCTCCCCCTTAATCTTAACTCCCCTTAAAACGGAGATATCTAAAGGATATTCTACGGCTCCCTCCTATATATTAAGGCTCTCCCCTTAATATATTACTCTCCCCCTTTTTTGTCACAAAATGACAAAGGATAAAAGAAACAAGAAAAATAACAGGAGAACATGAGAAAACACATGCAAGAGCATAAACAAACAGGAATTACTCCCTCTCACTAACATGCACATAAAGTTAGCAAAATAAAACACGGGAAGCAAACCAAAACTCAGAAAGGTGCACAGGAAAGAACAAAAAAAATGGTATGCAATAACATGAAGCACACACAGGCACATACTGAGATAAATAAAAATCCTGTCAAAAACTGACTGAAACAGCATGTAAAGCTGACACAATGATACCCAATCAGTATTCAGCTGTTTATGACATGAAACAATATGCATCATTTTAAAAGTGGCTAAATACAACACTTATGCGTATGACATAAACACCAAAACATATAAAACACTGGCGTGAAAAATTAAAGTGCACAACAAATCAAGCCTTAAGACCTTATTTTATGAGTTGGACACAGCCAAAGAAATCCATCTTTAAACAAAACAAAGTCCACAAAATAGGTGTTCAAACCCAGCACCACTAGGACCTGAAAATAAGCAACATTGGTTGCACGCTATATTATTTACCTCATAAATATCATGAGCTCATATTTAACAACTCTTTCGAGTGAAGAGTTTTTGCCCTTATCTTTTGAATTTGGCCACATTGGCTCTTTTGCACTTGAGTCTCATATATATTTTTTGTTTAAATATATTTCTTTTTACTTTTGCGAAATGGGATAGCAAGGTCATCTAGTCAAAGGTCACACTATTTAAATGAACAAAGTATGATAGAAATTAGATTGCCAGTCCAAAAACTCATACATGCGACCAAGCCTTGACAAAATAAAAACGTGTATGTGAGGGCAAGCACATGATATACCAAAAGTTTTTTATCACACACACTCATTTATATAGAGCATCAAGAAAAATAACAGCATATCATACATGCATAATCATATATCATACATACCAGGATTACATGCACATGATATTCATGCTCTAACAAGCCATAAAAATATTTTTGGTCTTTTTCAAAATATATAATTTTTTTTTGATTTTTCGGTTTTAAAGCAAAAAAAGAAAAATAGAGACACAAAACAGCTTGTAAAACATCCAATGGTACGTGGAGTTGTATCCTGAGTGCAGACCATACTACCGTCCATTCGGAATCGGCTATGAAATTTATGTCCGGGTTTCCATCCTATATACCAAGGGACATATAACAAAAACAGACACACACACACCCATATGCTATGAAAATAAAACAAACGTGTAAAACATAAAACACACGCACACACACATGCAATGGGAAAATAAAAATGCATCTTTTAAGCAGAGTTACACCGAAGTGCACTCTCATCATGTCCATCAGGACATGCAGAAGTAGATGGGAAATCATCTTGCTTCCTCACCCAAACCTTTCTAGGAACCTCATCCACTTGAGAATTCATAGTCAACAAAGAAATTTTCTCACTAAGAAATTGTGTCTGTTTAGTTAGTGCAGAAACTTGAGAAGCTAGATTTGAAGAATCAAATCTAGGCGACACACTCTTAGGCCTTTTCTGTTGCTTGTGCAACATGAAGCACTTAGGCCTAATATGTCCAGCCTTGCCACAGTGGTGGCACACAGGCATAAACCTCGGATAAGAGCGATGTTTACTCACAACACCTCTAGATTGAGATTGGGAAACAAGACGAGGAATGACAGGAGGAGAAATATGACTACACACAACATGTTTCTTACTAAGTCACATTTAGCTGCTACATGCACAGCTTTGGAAGAAGAAGCCTTATTACAGTTAGGCTCAGAACTAATACCAAACATTCGGTCCACCTTTTTATTTCCACTAGAAAATGCAGACAACTGAGTTCTAGCATCTTCAAGCTCAGTCTCTAAAATTTGGACTATATTAGCTAGTTCTATGTTCCTCTCCTCTAGGTCATCAACCATCAAAAGGCTTTGCTCAAATTTGACTTGAGCTTCATTCTTTTCTAGCTCTACAGCTTTCAGCATTTTATTTACCTCTAAATTGGTCTTCTTAATAGCTAAACTCTCATTAAACAATTCAACATAAGCTACTTGAAGAATTTCCTCATCAACTGACTCATCAAGAGAAATATCAGAATCTACATCATTGGCTACATTCTCTCTCACATCAGGAACACTAGCAGTAAAAGCAATATAATTGCCTCTAGGAGAATCATCACATTCAGAATCACTAAGAGATGCTGCCATGGCTTTCTTGCCTTTAGCCCTAAGGTATGTGGGACACTCAGATCTAACATGCCCATATCCTTCACATTCATGGCACTGGACACCTCGGGATCTATTATCCCTATCCCCTCTAGACTCTCTACTTCTATGCCTACTCTCTCTAAGTTTAAGAAATTTCTTAAACTTCTTTGTAAACAATGCCAAATAACGATACGTGAGGGTATCACAATTTAAGGGTTGACTACGCTCCATAGCTAAAGGGTCAATGATCGAGTTCAGTCTCTGATACCAATTGAAAATTCGGGGTTATCCTAAGTTCTGACCCTATGCGGAATTATAAACAATAAGCAGGACAAGTATTGTTACTGCTACTATGGAATAGAAAAAGGCAATTACCAATTCAACCAACAACAATAAAATCCACAATATTAATCAATAATAGAAATTGCGGAAAAGTAAATCAATCACACAAAATTCAACACACTGATTTTGGTGACGAAGTGGAAAACTCTTCCGAGTAAAAAATCACTCCGGGTATAGGCTACCACCCGAATCCACTATATAGAGAAAAACTTACAGCGATGGTCAAGACCTATGGTGGCAACTCCACTGACTCAAGTACCTCAATACTGCAAGAACTCAAGGCAAATCCTCAAGCCCGCGACCCACGGTTTTCTTCAGAACCTCTGAAGTCTCTGAGTAGATTATATCACCAATGACGCCGGAACTCCGACTACCAAACTTCCTCCTAAAGAACTCTAAAGGATTATGGAATTTGGGTTAAGTTGTGTTGAAGGTTTATCAAAGAATGGATTTCACCATTAACAAAGAAGACATAAGATTCAAAGAGTCTTCAAAGTGAAATCAAAGAGAGTTGAAAGCTTTGAGAGTATTTGGCTCAAGAGAAATATGCTTCAACTAACTAGAATGGCGGCTAAGGGTTATATTTATAGGTAGGGTGAAAAACTAGGGTTTTGCAGGCCAAAAACGCGTTCAGATCGCAGTCGCGTTCGAACGCTTACTAGAACGCTACACGAACCCTGTACGGGCCAAATTTGGTCCATGGGTAGTTTCGTCATTTTGCTTCAGGCCCAATACTGGACGCACCCCTGAAGCCTCATAATCAAACCCCAAAGACATAATATCGGCCCAGGCCCGATGAGTACCAACACCCGTAACCGAAGGACCATCCAGAGGCCCGCCCACGTAACGCCTAAGTTCATAAACTCAACAGTTGCCAGCCTACAACGGGCAAAACATAATAAAACCTCCCTCATGAAGTCGACCGTTATCGACGCCCAACGGACAAGCAATCAAAGAGCAGTAAATGCACACAGAGGCGTCTATATAAGAGAAGAGGGTCCAGAAGAAGGGGGGGACGTCTAGCTCTCCTCCCCACAGCTTTGGGACATCCTCAAGCTTACCACACCTTCGACTGAAAGCCCTCACGGCACCCTACAAAGTTCAAGGTAGTATCCAACCTTTGACTTCCCACCTTCTAATTCCTTACTTCCACTACTGACTTGAGCGTCGGAGTGCCCCTGGTACCCACCACACCGGTGGGTAGTCTACTCCCGCTCACTCTACATTTGTTTTGCAGGACCGCCAGTGCCCCCATCTCAACGAAATCTCGATTGTGGACCTCGGGTGAAAACCAGTGTCTACAATTTGGCGCCCACCGTGGGGCCCTAGCGATTCTTGCAAGCAAAGACATCTCTATCTACGACTCTTTCACGCATAAAGATCCATGGGTTGATCGTCATCAACCTCTTACTACATGTGAAATGATGGTCATCTTCCTTAGAATGCATGGATTGCCTTCAGCTCCATACTACATGATTGGGTTGTCTCTTATGGAATTCTATAAGAAATAAGTACTTGGCATGAGGACGGTGTCCCAGTCGACGTACCCGAATAAAGACTTGGCGTGGACATCGTGGTTACCATTACCAGGTATGTCTTGCACCTTTTAATAATGTCCCAGTCGACGTTAGAGAGGCATGTGACTTATAATAGGTGTTATAGTATGGGAGTTGTGGATGTCCCAGTCGATAATGCACTATATAGCTTGAAAATGATTATGGGTGTCCCAGTCGACATCAATAAGTAGCTTGTGACTTATGATAGATGTCATAGTTGGTACCACAATTTATAATATGAGATTTGATGTGGTGTCCCAGTCGACACTACAATTTACAACCTGAAAATTGATAAGGGAATCACAATCGACATTTGCAATGAGGCATAGGACTTGTTAGGGATGTCTCACTCGACATCAGTGTATTAGAAGATGACCCAATTGTCATTATTATATATAAGGCTTGCCATTTGCTTGAAATTCCATTCGACACTCTACATGTGAGGCTTATCACTTGTTCGAGATCTCATTTGACATGAGATGGAAGAAGTCCTAACTAGATGGTTGAGGTTCCATCCCACACGACAAGGAAAAGCAGCTACCTAGAGGAAGAAACACCATTCGACACTACAATAAAATTGTTTGGTTTAAATGAAGATACAACGAGTTGGCATTCCACCCGGCACTACGAGGATTTAGTCTCAGCTTAAGGAAGATCCTTCAAATGAACACACATCATGAGGTCAAACAACCAGTAGACTAAAATCGAGCCAACCATAAAATTCCCACGTAAGCTCATTCCCCAGGCATGTTGGTGGACCAGCTAGAGTAATTCAATTCACCACAAGGAAATATTATCTTATCCTCCATACGACAAGCTGGTTTTCATCAAGAACAGAATATTTCCCATAAGTGGGACCATGTCCCCCGTCGATTCGCCTCATACCATATGATGGGATCCGGATCGACGATAATTGATTGGGGACTTGGCTTAAGAAGGATATCCCAGTAGATTACGCTCCAATGAAGACTCGGCGTGGACGTCCCAGTCAGCGTTATCGGGCACCAGTTATAGGTGTCTTAGTTGACATCAATACGAAGCTTGGAACTTGTTATGAATAAACCAGTCGATGTGTGGCATGGCACCTGTAAAAAGCCCCAGTCGACGCTTACATCCGAGGCTCAACACTTATCAAGGTTTAAATCCAGCACTGCATATATGGTGATGGTCGAATGTGACCCAACATTTTGTTCCAAACAATTTTCATAAGCACGTATAATACCCTGTCATGCGGACCTCATTCTGATGTTATGAGATAAGTCACATTCGACATGTACGACTCCCTTGGTGCGGAGGCAATCTTGATTTCTATCAAGTAAGGAGCAGTGTAAACCCCTCTACACCTTCACCGGGTATAGTGGAGTGAAGGACTTCGTGGACAATCATCATGTTCATCAGCATGTTTGATCGATGGGGAGTATTCTGAAAGGGAAATCTATAACGCCATCACCCCATTCAATCAACTATAGCCTCATACACACTCATCGGGCCCAATTTGCCAAAGCAACAATAATGAAACAACTCCAACAAACCCAGGCGAATACATTCAACAAAGCTCAGACCCAATACTTATAGAGATAGGCCCAAGCGAGCCACTTTCAACGTGACAGAACAATAGCAATTCAATGCCTTGGTCACGCCGAAACCAGTCAGCCAAGTAGGCCCAACACCAGTCCAATCACGTGATAAAACAATTACTCGGTCACGTGATTCTCATAACCAGTCAGCCCTTCAGGCCCAAATCGGCCCAAGCTGCAGCAATAAAAAAACCTAACGGCACAAACAAAAAACATTCCACCAGATTAATCCAAGATAGAATCAAACACAGTAATTTTTGAAGAACAGTTTGAAGATCTTGATGAATATCCTGAGGTCAACACCAGTCAAACCAGCTCAAAATCCCAAATTCGATCACCAAAAGCGCCCAGATTCAAATATCAAGTCTAGATCCAACCGAGTAAACCAGCCCCAACCAGAAACCATCAAATCCAACAAATTTAGCTGAAGTTTGAGCAGCCACCAGGACCGTCAATTTGGTTTTCCAGTGAGCGATCGTCAATCCACAGCCAAAATTGCAGATCCCTGGACGCGCGCACAATCAAAGCCAATTCGGTGTGTCGCCTAAAAATGGATTTTGTTTGTTTGTTCGTTTGATAATGATTCGTTTGGCCCGACAAAAGCAATTAACAACCAGGATTTCATCCCTCTCAATTTTGAGTTCTTCAGGCTGAATGGTGCCCCAATTTCTTTTGCTATGGCATTCAAAGGGCACATTGGATTCCTTTGCACAATCCGCCGAACGACTTCCTGTTTCCTCCACTCGCTATACTGTCCGGAAACCAGCTTGGAAATTAGGTCTTGGCTGGTGAAGCGGGACTCGTGAGAGAGATCATGAGAAATTGGAGTTGAGAGAGAGGGTAGAGGTGGAACAGAAAGCGTGAGAGAGATGAGGGTTGAGGTCTGGAAGCCAAGTCAGTCGACGCTGGGCTCGAGCTACAGTTCGTCGAATGGTCCCTTCTTTGGCAAGGTAATATGTGTTTGAGAAGTAATATGGTAAGTGGACGATCCAAGCGCACATGACAAATATTTCCCAAACACAGCAGGCTAACCAGGCCTGTCGGGCCCAATTCCTTTTTGCTGCATGAGCATCCCAACAGCCTCTTTCACTTTTGCATTTAAACTCACGCGACAAACAGAAAATTCCACGGATGTGACAATGATAAATGAATCTAGAAGTCCCAAACGACGTGGGAACCACCTATAAACTATATCTCTTTCAGAAGGCAATATTATTAAAATCCAGCCCAGTCGACACAAAAGGTCACAGGCGTTCCTATGGGCTATTGGCTAAAGATCCATCCGACTCGACAAATAGACAGGTTGATCTACCTAAGGTTCCAATCAACATTACATAGATACACATCTTGATGATATTATCCCACACAAACAATGATGTAGTCTCGAGGATGCTCCAGATGAAGATACAACGAGAGAATATCCCACTAGAGTTCGGCTCAAGGAAAATGCTGCAAAAATAAAAAAAAAATAAATAATACCCCCATGAGATGAATGTCACACTGGACTCTACACTAAGCATGGAACGACACGGAAGGAAAACACACATTCACTTTTAACAGGTCAAGTAGAGTGAGGAGTAATGACCCTCTTGGACCTTTATCAAATTCATTCGATGGGTCCATTCTACCATAGACTCATAGACCCACATCAGGAGAAAGAGTGATGGTCCACTTAGACCTTCAACAGGTCTAATAGTATGAAAAGGAAAGACTCTTAGACCTTCGTCAGGTTTGTAGAGTGAAGACTTTCATAGACCTTCATCTGGTCCAAATGACATTGAAGACTCCTCTAGCCCCTTTAACTCGTAGTATGGGGATGATCCTGAACCTTTATCTGGTTCAGTCGACCGGAGACATCCCCCATAGACTCATGTCGAGTCAAGTTGTAGACATGGATTACACATGTCTGATGACCTATAACTTCCTGGTCTCATCAAGTCCAGTCGACCGGGAACACTCCCCAATTGGCTCGTGTTGGAGTCAAGTTTAATTCATGGACCTTCCTCTGGTCCACATGACATGTAGCCTCGGTTTGGTCCCTCTTTGATACCAAACGAGTCAATGTCTTGCTGGTCTCATCAAGTCCAGTCGACCGGGGACATCCCCCATGGACTCATATCGAGTCAAAGTTGTAGACATGGATTACACATGTCGTATGACTATTATCTTCCTGGTCTCATCAAGTCCAGTCGACCGGGGACATCCCCCATAGACTCATGTCGAGTCAAGTTGTAGACATGGATTACACATGTCTGATGACCTATAACTTCCTGGTCTCATCAAGTCCAGTCGACCGTGAACACTCCCCAATTGGCTCGTGTTGGAGTCAAGTTTAATTCATGGACCTTCCTCTGGTCCACATGACATGTAGCCTCGGTTTGGTCCCTCTTTGATACCAAACGAGTCAATGTCTTGCTGGTCTCATCAAGTCCAGTCGACCGGGGACATCCCCCATGGACTCATATCGAGTCAAAGTTGTAGACATGGATTACACATGTCGTATGACTATTATCTTCCTGGTCTCATCAAGTCCAGTCGACCGGGGACATCCCCCATAGACTCATGTCGAGTCAAGTTGTAGACATGGATTACACATGTCTGATGACCTATAACTTCCTGGTCTCATCAAGTCCAGTCGACCGGGAACACTCCCCAATTGGCTCGTGTTGGAGTCAAGTTTAATTCATGGACCTTCCTCTGGTCCACATGACATGTAGCCTCGGTTTGGTCCCTCTTTGATACCAAACGAGTCAATGTCTTGCTGGTCTCATCAAGTCCAATCGACCGGGGACATCCCCCATGAACTCATATCGAGTCAAAGTTGTAGACATGGATTACACATGTCGTATGACTATTATCTTCCTGGTCTCATCAAGTCCAGTCGACCGGGGACATCCCCCATAGATTCATGCCGAGTCAGGTTGTAGACGTGGATTACACATGTCGTATGACTATTATCTTCATGGCCTCATCAAGTCTATTCGACCGGGGACAACCCCATAGACTCATATCGAGTCAAAGTTGTAGACATGGATTACACATGTCGTATGACTATTATCTTCCTGGTCTCATCAAGTCCAGTCGACCGGGGACATCCCCCATAGACTCATGCCGAGTCAGGTTGTAGACATGGATTACACATGTCAAGGGAATTATATCCTGAATCGTCACCTAGATCAGTCGACTGGGGACATCCCTCATGGACTCATGTCGAATCAAGTTGTAGACGTATATTACCCACGTCGTATAACTTATATCATGACCTTCATCTGGTTCGGTTGACTGGACACATCCATGATGGATCATGTAGATTCAAGTTCGTAACTTGACATACGTTTGGTTCAATCAATAGGTAGCATCGACGCTCAAGTGCACCTTCTTCGAATGGCTCGATACGCGCATCAAATACTCTCCAAGCCAATGAATCTTTGACTTAGAGAGTAGGGGACAAACTGTACGGGCCAAATTTGGTCCATGGGTAGTTTCGTCATTTTGCTTCAGGCCCAATACTGGACGCACCCCTGAAGCCTCATAATCAAACCCCAAAGACATAATGTCGGCCCAGGCCCGATGAATACCAACACCCGTAACCGAAGGACCATCCAGAGGCCCGCCCACGTAACGCCTAAGTTCATAAACTCAACAGTTGCCAGCCTACAATGGGCAAAACATAATAAAACCTCCCTCATGAAGTCGACCGTTATCGACGCCCAACGGACAAGCAATCAAAGAGCAGTAAATTCACACAGAGGCGTCTATATAAAAGAAGAGGGTCCAGAAGAAGGGGGGACGTCTAGCTCTCCTCCCCACAGCTTTGGGACATCCTCAAGCTTACCACACCTTCGACTAAAAGCCCTCACGGCACCCTACTGACCGGCGTAAACACACACGTATAACGCAAGCGCACGTATCGTTCAAGTAGTATAAAAATATCGATCCCACGAGGACTTAATATCTAAACTATTAATTTTATGAGGTCAAATGATTACTAATATCTAACAATTTGATTGATTGATTTGAAATGGTGACGATTCTAAATTTAAAAGCAAGTAAATAAAATTGTCGAAAATAGGTTTTAAGAAAATTCAATATTAAAAACTATCTAGGGTTGTGATTTCTTCCAATATCATTTTAAAGATGAAGTGGTTATCTTAAAGTTGGGTAATATATTGATTTATTAACCTGGAACACTAAATTATGTGTAAGCCTCTGTCGATGGTCAGACACAAATACCCAGTTTAACCCAATTGAACCATATGTCTATGTCAACCAAATTATCTGGATTCATTAAGTTTAAGTTCCAATTATGGCTACCCCCGCCCAACAGGTATATTCCTATCCTGTAAGGAAATCTATTAAAGGGTTATCTATCCTCAAGGAAGATCGTGGGCTATTGAGTCTAAGGCTGAAACCTAAAATCCCTATGTCTAGTTCATTTTAGATTTACCAGATCAATTTTATTAATGGCCAGTTAATGAAAAAGCATTAAGTTTAAGACACAATAAATAAAAATTTATATTACCCAAGCTATAATCTAACCCTTATAAAACGGTGATATTGGATTCATCACAACCCCAGATAACTAATTTAGTTACCACACATAACTAGGGCTAATAAAAACTTAAAAGTAAAAGACATAAAATGAAAATGCTTGAAAGTAATTGCGGTAAAGTAAAAGCTGAAAAGTAAATTACAATAAAATAAAATGCTAAGGTAAAAGGAATTACTTTTACTACTACTAATTTAGATATCTCCCATAAAATAATATATAAAGGTGATATTATTTTACCAACCGACCAATCTGGCGGTATCCTGATTAAGTCAAATTAAGTCCAACCAGCCATATAGGCGGTAATATTTGTCCATAATCCAGCCATAAAGGCGGCGGTACCAAAATAAATTTACCAACCGACCAATCTGGCGGTATCCTTGATTAGTCAGGTTTAAACCAGATTAAATTGAATTGCCAACCGACCAATATAGCGGTATCCTTTATTAATCAGTATTTTAAATAGTGAATATATTATTTTTAAGGGAGATTAATCTAAATAGTAATAGTAAAAGAATTACCTTTCACCCTAGCTTGGGAAATTACCTCCTCATTACTGAAAAGTAAAAACTGAAAAATTAAAGAAAGAAAAGTATTGTGAGTAAAAGTAAATTGCGGAAAGTAAAAACTGAAAAGTAAATAAAAGAAAGTGCGAAACTGAAAATTAATTACTGAAAACTAAAAATAAACAAACTAGATACAATCTTCTTATTTATTCATTAAGAATTTCAAGGAAGAAAGTATGAATTTTACAAATGAAATGGCTTGGTATTTATAGGCAAAATTTTGCCACCATCAAATCATCCATCAAATTCTCCACCAAATCCATTATTAATTTCTCCACTAATTACTCCACCAAATCCATAATTGCTCCACTAATTGCTTATCTTGTTTGGTGTTGATTTGATAATTTTTATTAATTATTAATTAATTAATATTTTGCTTTGAAAATGATTGATAATGACTTTTAATAATTACACTCCACACACTTCTGGATGGTTCATCAATTTCGGTCATGAAATCATCAGAATTCGAAAATATTTTCTCTTTCAAAGTTTTAGATCTTTGGGTCTTCTTTAATCTGGCACTTGAATCAGCTCAATCCGATATCGGAGTCAAAAGTTATGCCTAAAATACGACAGATGCGCAAAACTGGAATTTCCAAAACTGCACTTCGTCAAAACGCCCTTTCAAGTTTCCAATCTCCAAAATTAATATATCAAGTCCAATAATTGCCCTTATTTGATCCATATTTCGTCCTAAATGATTTCATTGAGTCCCGATATTATTTTATCTGCAAAATAAAATAAAACATATCAAAACGTTCATCAAACCCGAGAAACTAAACAAAATATTAAGTAAAAGGGGCGGTAAATATTGATATATTTTCCGCTCATCACACCCCCAAACCTAACATTTTGCTAGTCCTCGAGCAAAACAACAAAATAAAATACAAGAAACAATTAAAATTAAACTAAGCCACTTTCGTAGGGATCACGGTTGCATTTAGCATATGCACAAGCCTTTAAACCCCTAGGTGTCCCTAGTGGACGAGTTGTAGTCTCGTGAGGGTTTACAGCAATGATACCCACAAACATTTTACAAAGTAAAAAGGTAGTAAAACTAATGCACACAAAAGCAAAAAGACAAGCGAAAAGAGAATAAAGATGTTAGTGACTAATCAGGTGAAACTTCTACTCCAAGTTACTAGTTGTTTTGTTTTATTCTAAATTACCGAATAAGTAAATTCTCCGATTATTTTACCATTCTCCATATACACAGCTAACAAAATATTAATCAACTCATTTTTCCCACAACAGTCACAAGTGTAATTGATAAGAGAATAATATTTTTGTCCTAAGGTTCTATAGATTTCACACCTTTTTATAGTAATGGAGTAAATTTTTTTTTTTTTTTTTTTTTGATTTTTCTGATTTTTTTTTCTATTTTTTATTTATATACAATATCTTCCATCTATGTAGCGAGCTTTGGGTCGGTGGCTCCCAAACCAGTTGGTTTTAGGGCACCAGGTGTTAAGACACCCCTACGGACTTAATTACCCAGACTTCAGATATAATATATTTTTGCAGCATCTTTGATCCATGTAGCGAGTGTTGAGCCAGTGACTCCCAAACCAGTTGGGTTTAGGGCACTAGGTGTTAAAAACACCCTTACAGACTTAATAACTCGGATCTCGGACGTTTTTTTTTTTTTTTTTTTTTTTTTTTTACTCCATTGCTTTTTTAAGATGCTTCTTCCAATTAAACTAGAGCACTGAATATTACAAACTTTTCAATTTTAGTTCATGTCTGTATGTTACCATGTATGTTGATAATATCTGTCAACTGAGCATATGAAGATTCATTTTAGTCAATTTTATGGAGAATTTACAAATTAAATAATTCAAAAGGAAATAAACAAAAATTAACTTGTTTCGAAATAGGTTTGAGATACGTCTCAGGAGTGGATACTCCTTACTCGGCTATCTCTTACTAATTTCACCCTTTTAGTCAAAATGAAAACATAAAAATGCAAAATATTTTTGTAATTTTTTGAAAATTTTTCAAATTTTTTTGTATTTTTCGAAAAATTTTGGACTAAAAATAAAAACAACATACAAAAACAACATACAAACTAAAAACAAGGTACTAATCAACTAAATCCCTCCCCCAAACCTAAATGAGACATTGTCCCCAATGTCTTAAACAGTAAAAGGAGAGTTAAGAAGGTCGTACCTGGTTAGCTGAAATCTATAGGAAATTAAAGGTTAAGATCCAGATTAACTCTACGCCTCTTACCACGATCGTCCTCAGACCAATTTATCTTTGATAGGATAGGGTCAACTTGTGGCTCATGAGCTAAGAGTTGATCTATTAGATCCGGAGCAGTTCTGGCAGTAAAGAGGAGTTCTTTCATAGGTTTTGACACGAACCCATTTCTCCGAGCATCATCAAGAAACACACAAAGAAAATCATAAAATCCATCAACGTTAAGCAATCCAAGTGGTTTCTGGTGTATGTTCAGGTTTGCCCAAGATAGAACTATAAAAAATTTCCTCTAATGTACCCAAACCACCTGGCAAAGCATAAAAGCATCAGCACGATTAATCATTTCTACCAGGCGTTCAGACATACCTGGCACGATCAGTTCCTCTCCGTTTGATGACCCAATAAGATTTGCCTCTGCCAAGGGTTTTGGGATGATTCCCAAAACATGACTGCCTCCTTCTTGTACGGCCTTTGAAACGATCCCCATTAATCCAAGATTGCCTCCGCCATATATTAAGTGCATATTCCTTGCAGCTAAGACTCGACCCAATTCCTGTGCTGCTTCTATGTATTGTGGTTTAGTACCAAACTACTACCGCAAAAACACAAATGTTTTCAACTCGTCTTCTTGAAGTAGCTTCCATGTTTTATGTTTTTTTTTTTCAAATCAGGATGCCTTCAAAAGTGCAATGACGGGCTGAATTTATAGTACCTGAAAAGGGTGAATACAATAATAGCACAAGTATCTTCCAGAGGACGATTGTTAGCTAAACAACAAAGAAATCGTGAAAGTTCAGTCGGATCCTGTCTACGAAAACAAAGATAATTACAACAGAAAAGTCACAATAATTGCAACGGAATTGTGTATGCAATGCCACTTGTTTGTATAATCCATTAATGCATTAAATCTCTTCTCAAATGAAAAAAATTACATCACACATCGATTAATGAATAATGTGCTTAATCCCATCCGTAAAAGCAATAATTTACAAACAATTCATATTGTATGCCCTCGTTTATATAAAGATAGGAATTTTCATTTAATTCTTACTCAGCCATCGTTAATGAATTGTTTCTCCTCTTTAATTGCCAAACACAATTCCTTTGTTTTAAAATGCTCGTTTGTGCCTTTCCCTACAAAAATAACACACAAAATTAAAAAGTCTACACATGTACACAAAATATGAAAACAGAAATTACAACAAATTGCATGGGTTGCCTCCCTGCTAGCGCTAAATTTTTCGTCTTCAGCCAGACGTGACTGAAATTCATCTGTTAAGGAGGTTTCAGTGTCATTTTGGATGTCCGATTAAAGACAATCCCGTGAGCGTTGCTTTTGAAGGGTCTCTTCCAATGGTAAAGTGGCAAAAAGAGTTTTGTCTCATTCAGTACTCGTGCCACCTTTTTGCTCCTTGTTACTCCAGTGGTTCCTGCAAAGAAAGAAAGAAAATCAGGAGGTCTCGTATGATGCTTGACTTGGAATGGAAATTCCATTCTGTCAAGCTTCTGGTTGATATCTTTAATTTGTACTCCCCAAAACAGCGATGTTTCTCCTGAATGCTCTGGATCTTTATTAAGGTCAGACATTGCTCCTCCATTTGCTCTGTTTCTTGCTCCACCTTCTCTTCACAGATGTATTGTAAAATTCTTGTATTCATCTCTTCATCTGTCATCTGTGAAATACATGCTTTAAAATTGTCAACGAGGATGGATGCAAGATGTTTCTGACATTAGGTTTTCATCCTCTGATACGACTGGAATGGATGGTTCAGATAGATCTTCTTCAAACATCAAGGTAAAGCATGCTCCAAGATCTTCATTTTGAGGATTGAAAGTTTGATCCTTCGTTGTTGGGCAGTTGGTACAAATAGATCAGCTTCATCCTCGTCAGAATCTGAATAATAAAAGTCAAATTGAGACTTTGCCGGTTCGGGCTCCTGAACTGATACCTCTGGTTGTTGATACTGCTCAGCCTCCTCCTCTGTTGAAGTGTCATTGTGAAATGATTGGTACTCGAAGGCTTCATCTATGTCATCTGAAACTGGTTCTTGAGGTATGTAGTTGGTTTTCTGTGAATTGTCTCATTTGATTTGTCATCCTCTGAATGAATTCTGATTGTCTCTGAATACTTTCAAATTGTTTCTGGCTTGTTTCAAGCATTGTATCTAACTTTTCTTTTGTTTCTTGAACATATCTTCGAGCATGTTTAGCAACTGATCTTCCTCTGATGGTTCTGGTTGTTGATGAAGATCATAGGAGTAGAGGTGGATAAGATGGAAAATATGGTTCTTTGAAATGTGATGGCTCGTCATAACAAGAAGGATCTTGATAGCTCTGCCACCCTGGATGGTATTTGTATTTGCAATAATCTCTAGGGTGGTTACCATTACAAATGTCACATCTCCCCATTGCGTTTTGTTTAGCAAATGTGGTATTGCTTGGTTCTGGCATCCAGTGATAATTGTTGGGCTGGACAACAGGCCTCAGAAAACCGGACTGTTGCTCCCAAATTTGGGGTATTTTCTTGTAACGCTCGTATTCTCTCAATCTCCCAGTAGTGTTCCATTTTTCAACCACCTGAAAATAAAAGAAGGAAATAAAAATTAAAAATAAAAATAAAGAAAATTAGATACAAGTAAATTAGATAGCTTCAAAATTAATAACTCAAGAAATATAAGTCCCCGGCAACGGCGCCAAAAACTTGACCGGCGTAAACACACACGTATAACGCAAGCGCACGTATCGTTCAAGTAGTATAAAAATATCGATCCCACGAGGACTTAATATCTAAACTATTAATTTTATGAGGTCAAATGATTACTAATATCTAACAATTTGATTGATTGATTTGAAATGGTGACGATTCTAAATTTAAAAGCAAGTAAATAAAATTGTCGAAAATAGGTTTTAAGAAAATTCAATATTAAAAACTATCTAGGGTTGTGATTTCTTCCAATATCATTTTAAAGATGAAGTGGTTATCTTAAAGTTGGGTAATATATTGATTTATTAACCTGGAACACTAAATTATGTGTAAGCCTCTGTCGATGGTCAGACACAAATACCCAGTTTAACCCAATTGAACCATATGTCTATGTCAACCAAATTATCTGGATTCATTAAGTTTAAGTTCCAATTATGGCTACCCCCGCCCAACAGGTATATTCCTATCCTGTAAGGAAATCTATTAAAGGGTTATCTATCCTCAAGGAAGATCGTGGGCTATTGAGTCTAAGGCTTGAAACCTAAAATCCCTATGTCTAGTTCATTTTAGATTTACCAGATCAATTTTATTAATGGCCAGTTAATGAAAAAGCATTAAGTTTAAGACACAATAAATAATTTATATTACCCAAGCTATAATCTAACCCTTATAAAACGGTGATATTGGATTTCATCACAACCCCAGATAACTAATTTAGTTACCACACATAACTAGGGCTATAAAAACTTAAAAGTAAAAGACATAAAATGAAAATGCTTGAAAGTAATTGCGGTAAAGTAAAAGCTGAAAAGTAAATTACAATAAAATTACCAGATCAATTTTATTAATGGCCAGTTAATGAAAAAGCATTAAGTTTAAGACACAATAAATAAATATTTATATTACCCAAGCTATAATCTAACCCTTATAAAACGGTGATATTGGATTTCATCCACAACCCCAGATAACTAATTTAGTTACCACACATAACTAGGGCTAATAAAAACTTAAAAGTAAAAGACATAAAATGAAAATGCTTGAAAGTAATTGCGGTAAAGTAAAAGCTGAAAGTAATTACAATAAAATAAAATGCTAAGGTAAAAGGAATTACTTTTACTACTACTAATTTAGATATCTCCCCATAAAATAATATATAAACTTGTGATATTATTTTACCAACCGACCAATCTGGCGGTATCCTGATTAAGTCAAATTAAGTCCAACCAGCCATATAGGCGGTAATATTTGTCCATAATCCAGCCATAAAGGCGGTACCAAAATAAATTACCAACCGACCAATCTGGCGGTATCCTTGATTAGTCAGGTTAAACCAGATTAAATTGAATTGCCAACCGACCAATTAGCGGGGGTATCCTTTATTAATCAGTATTTTAAATAGTGAATATATTATTTTTAAGGGAGATTAATCTAAATAGTAATAGTAAAAGAATTACCTTTCACCCTAGCTTGGGAAATTACCTCCTCATTACTGAAAAGTAAAAACTGAAAAATTAAAGAAAGAAAAGTATTGTGAGTAAAAGTAAATTGCGGAAAGTAAAAACTGAAAAGTAAATAAAAGAAAGTGCGAAACTGAAAATTAATTACTGAAAACTAAAAATAAACAAACTAGATACAATCTTATTTATTCATTAAGAATTTCAAGGAAGAAAGTATGAATTTTACAAATGAAATGGCTTGGTATTATAGGCAAAATATTGCCACCATCAAATCATCCATCAAATCTACACCAAATACATTATTAATTTCTCCACTAATTACTCCACCAAATCCATAATTGCTCCACTAATTGCTTATCTTGTTTGGTGTTGATTTGATAATTTATTAATTATTAAATAATTAATATTTTGCTTTGAAAATGATTGATAATGACTTTTAATAATTACACTCCACACACTTCTGGATGGTTCATCAATTTCGGTCATGAAATCATCAGAATTCGAAAATATTTTCTCTTTCAAAGTTTTAGATCTTTGGGTCTTCTTTAATCTGGCACTTGAATCAGCTCAATCCGATATCGGAGTCAAAAGTTATGCCTAAAATACGATAGATACGCAAAACTGGAATTTCCAAAACTGCACTTCGTCAAAAAGCCCTTTCAAGTTTCCAATCTCCAAAAAATATATCAAGTCCAATAATTGCCCTTATTTGATCCATATTTCGTCCTAAATGATTTCATTGAGTCCCGATATTATTTTATCTGCAAAATAAAATAAAACATATCAAAACGTTCATCAAACCCGAGAAACTAAACAAAATATTAAGTAAAAGGGGCGGTAAATATTGATATATTTTCCGCTCATCACCTACAAAGTTCAAGGTAGTATCCAACCTTTGACTTCCCACCTTCTAATTCCTTACTTCCACTACTGACTTGAGCGTCGGAGTGCCCCTGGCACCCACCACACCGGTGGGTAGTCTACTCCCGCTCACTCTACATTTGTTTTGCAGGATCGCCAGTGCCCTCATCTCAACGAAATCTCGATTGTGGACCTCGGATGAAAACCAGTGTCTACAAACGCGCCCTTTCTGTGAAGACTCGTTCGAACGCCAATCGAACGCACAACGAACGTGAGCTCTCTGGAATGCTCTCGTTCGAACCCCACAAGAACATGCCTCGAACGTTTGCTCTCTGGAATGCTCCCGTTCGAACCCAATAGAGAACGTGACACTAACGCCAACCGTTCGAACACTGCAACGAACGCACCACGAATGTATGTCTGATGCACAGCAGCCAGAAACCAGTCCAATTGCACAAAGATCTTCAAGAAAGATTACAACTCAATTGAACTTGTTTTGTCACGGACACATGCCAATAAAAAAAAGTGCTAACACTCAATGTTAAAAATTAGTAATAGAGATGGTTAATTGAAGGTTGTTGATGATGATTTCTGCAATTAAGGTATTTGAACAGCTCAGTAAGGGTAGAGAGGGAATTTCCCATTTTAGGAGGATCAGATATTCAGTGGTATTGGTTAGTTCTTTGACAATAAGAGAATCCATGCACTTTCTTCTCGGATCTGGCCGATCAGATGACACAGTATTGCGCAGATTTCAGAGACCGACAACATCAGAGCCGAGGCCGACCACAGTAGACCGGCGACTCGGCTTAGTTCTATCTTACCTCTTGGAATAAGCGGATGAGCTCGGATACTATGGGTCAGGGCGGGAGTAGTCGAAGTATTCAGCAAGTGTAATTGGTCGACATCCTGTAACCGACGCGTGACCATGATAGTTTGGACTTTTCCCTCTGAAATCTGCTTTCGTACTAGAGATCTTACAGTCTGTCATCATTAATAATAAAGTGTGACAATGTACTTTTACGGCGTGATGTGCCGGGAAATCAGAGGGTAGGTTTTGCTTTTGGCGATGGGAGATGGGGAAGAGAGCTTATCAAATCGTCGGGAACCTGCAGTGCTGACGTGACAAAGATATGTGCACGGTATTGTATATCCATTAGTATATAAGGAGAGGGTAATCTCATTTGTAAGGGTTGAAAAAAATTTCATTCTAGCGTTATTTGTAAGAAATTCAAAAGGAAAACGACCGACAGCTCGGTTTCTATTAGACATGCCCCTAAACAGGTCGGTATAGCTCGGTTTGGTAATAAATCAACCTCATCTACTTTGCACCAGTGGACATAGGTTGGACTAGCTCCGCCGAACCACGTTAAACACTCTTGTTGATTTTTGTGTTTGCCTTGTCTTTTGTCACATTTGCATTTGGTCTCCCATAACCAAACAAATTCAAAGTTGAAGGAGGGTTGTCTCGGGATAGTTATCCCAAACTACTCATGGGACGAAAAGCACCCGTCAACATATGTAATAAATTTGGGTTTATGTGTTTGTGGACAAAGAAGAACTTTAAAATATGTTCCCAATTAATTGACGTAATTTGGTGGTGTATAGTTCATGATCTAATCTTGAAGTCTTGAGTTCAAATTCAGGGAGTACATTTCTTGTAAGAGTTTGAGACAGCTGAATGTTTTACTTGCTCCGTTTAAGCCCGAAATGGTGTTTGGCAATGAGGTTTCCAACGATTAAAAAAAAACTCTTAAATAATTTAAAAGAGTGTTTATTTATGAGTTAATTCTATTTGTCGATTTTTTCAATTCTTTTTTAGTTGAGTAAATTTTTGCAAGTAATAATAGTTTTCGATCTTGTTTATATCTTTGATTTTTCTTTTTATAGTTGTAAATTTATTGGATTGTTATTATTTTATTATTAAGGGTTTCGTACATTTGTAACACATGATTCTGCCTTAAATATATTAATGACAAGTAAAAAAATGTATTAAGCTGGTTGTTTACATGTTTAGCTAACGAGCAATGATACACTCACACACACTCTCACTTAAATTTTTACCAACTCTTTCATTGTAATTACAGTGATTCATTGTAAATAACTGTAGGTACAGTGAGAGAGTTGGAAAAAGTTTAAATGATAGTGTATGTGTGTATATCATTTTTGTTAGCTAATTGGATTACTGTGAGATTACATGTAATTAAATTTAATGAGTTGTAGAGAACTCAGTTCCACTACGAATCTTGCCCGAAAGATTTTTTGCGGTGATGACACGTCTTGACACCTATAAATACCGTTTGTTGTTTTTAATATTTTAATACGCATGACGTGATAATGTAAATTTATTGTATAGATGTCGTGACCTTTCGATTTATTATTGATTCACTTTCAATATTCAGATGTATTGTGTTAAAATTTTCATAATTTTTTGTAACATATATTTTAATAATAATATATCAATAAAATTAAGTTATATTTAAATTATTATATACTAAAAAAAAAAAAAGACAATGAGAGAGGGAGAATTTTGTTATTGGCCTTATCTCGTGCCTAGTAAAGTGTTATTGGCACTTCATCATAGTTTGGTCTGATCTCATGTCCTTGAAAAGTGTGATTAATCATCTCTCTCACAGCAGGTGGACCCTATAACCGTCATATAATTTAATTTTCGGACACATCACATGAAATTTTCTTAAAATTGCAATTGAACCTGGGAAACTGTAACTGGCTGTTGTTTCTGTTGTGGAACAATAACTTAACGTTATGGATGGTAAAACGAATCAACGAATTAAATTCGTGATAAATATTAAATGAATCGAATTATAATATATTAAATTCAAATTTTGGCCCAAATTACCACCCTAGTTATCTCGCGATACCCTGTAAAATTGGATTAACTTGAATTTCTTCATTGGCTACGAAAAATTAAAATGATTCTCATCATTATGGTTAAGCTAAATTTCTAGGATCACAGCATCCTCTACTGATGCAACTATTTGGTCCCTGCAAAACTGGAAGTTGATTAGACACATGTAGAGGAATCACTCTATTAGGTTGCACTCGTTTTGTTTACGTTCAAATTAAGGGGAAAAAAATTAAGTAATGTTCGAAATTATCCCAAGTTTTTGAAAAATATGAATTGTCCACCCGAAATTAATAAAAAGAGATATTTTCTATCATTTTCGTAAGAATATTTTGAAATAGTTAAAAGTTTGCTGAGATCATCAGGTAAGTTGGTCTTTATCAACTGTTCTTTTTGCAGCTGCACCAATCATATGGTGTGTTTGGTCGATAATATTGTTAGAGGATATAAGTCGGCTTATAAGTTAGGGAACAAACATTAGAGTATAAGTTAACGTCAAAAAATAAGCTAATATTGTGAGATTATGATTTGGTGAGTGTTAACGTTAATATTAGAGTAAGTGTTTGACAGAGCGTCGAAACACTAACGTTAACGTTCTAGTGACGCAAACACTATGGACATGCCCATTGACTTCGTATTTATGAACGATCAATATAGTATATTTATCGCCCCTAAGTCTTGCATTTTGTGAGTTAATTCGAGTTTATTGATAGTTTTGATATTTTTTTTGTGATTTTGTTGGTTGAGATATAATGGGAAGAGTGTATTTTTGGGCATAAAATGCAGTAGAATCCCCATTGGAGCGACTACGGAAGTCCATTGTCGCGCCAACGAAGCTGAATTCTCTACCTCCCATTAGCGCGCCAATGGTAATGACGCAGTTGAATTTCTTAAGAAGGAAAGCTCTATACAACCCCTATAAAAACACAAGTACGGTTCTAAATCTATATATACTTTTGAAGGCTTCAACGAGGCTTTTGAGAAAAAAACAAAGCACATAAAGCAAAGCACAAGCACAGAGGCTCAGCATCAAGAAGCGGAAGACTGTCGATCTCAACATAGTTTCTCCTTTCTCTTTTCTTCCATGATGTTTGGTTTATTTTTGATTATTTGTTCAAAGTTCTCTAGTATATGCTATAACTAAACTCTTAATCTAGAGTTGTGATTAAATCAAATACTCTAATTTTATACAATTGATTTTTCTTATAACTAGCGTGATTTATTGGTTTGTTTATTGAACTTTATGTTTAATACTTCTTATTACTTGATCACCAATAAGATTGATGTGATAAACTTTATTGAACATGAAAGAGGAATTTTAGGTTTGGCCTTAGGTTCAATAATGAACGATCTCATCTAAGAGATTTTTTTACATGATAGAAGTATACATGCATGGCGTGCATAACCATAATTGGAACTTGATGTTAATGAATTTGGTTTAGGTTAGTTAACATATAAATATAGTTAATTGACTTATTTGAAATATTTGCACATGACCATCGAAAGAATCTTGTGGATAATTTCGTGTTCCAAGTTAATAAGTTAATTTATTACACAAGTATAGGAAAATCAAATCATCTTTCGCATAATATTGGGTGGATTCACAACATTAAATGTTTGTCTCTCATTGATTACAGCTTGTCATCTTTAATTTTCTCTTCTTAGTTTTAATTTAAGTAATTTTATTAAAATCCGAATTAAATTTCGTTTAAATAACCATAGACAAGTAATCTTAATAATTAGTAGAATGGATAACAATTTCATATGAGTTCAATATCCGACTCATTAGTCACTATATTACTCCAATCGATAATCAGAGAAGAAACTGCTCTGATGCTCCCAAATTTGAGGGGATCCTCCAAGGACTTGAACTCTTCATTTCCCTAAAATAGGAGAATAAAGGTTATCATTGGCGTCCCAGTCCCATGTCTCAAAGAGTTACATGTTTAGAATTCTTTTATGAATAGTGACAGATGTACTATCACCAATTCATCATAATGGAATACTAATTCAATACATCTACTAATATATCTTGTTCTTTTATTGAAATTTTTTCCAGTAAAATCCCAGAAATAATTACTCTCTCCGTCCCTTTTTGATAGGCCACATTTCTATTTTTGGAAGTCCCAAATTATAGTCCAATTTCCTTATTTAAAGAGAGTTAAAGGAAGAAGTTTACTTATATACCCTTATTTAATAAACAACTTTATTGAGTTTAAGTGAGATTGTGTTGTATTAATGAGAGGTATATCAAGAAAATATTGATTTTTTTACCACATTAATCATATTCCCTTATTTTGTTAGGAAAATATCAACGGCCTATTAAAAAGGGACGGAGGGAGTATTAATTTTCCATTTTTGTGTGTGGAATATTGGATTCGTTATGTGGAGAGGGGGCACGGCTTTGTGGATTAAGTATTGCTTTAGAAAGACATCAAGTTAACTTCAACATAAAATTATAAATTATATTTTTTATATGAATATTTGGTAGTAGAGATGGCAATTGGATGAGAAGTGTTGGAATTTATTAATCTCAGTTTTGTTTCGATTATAGATTTAAAATAATTTTTTTAATTAATTTTAAAATTAAAACAAAAAAATTGACTCAAATCTTGAATCGAATAAATTCCAAATGCGGATCGAATTTTCAGTTTTTTTTTTTTGAAAAAAAAAATGAGAATTTATTATAAAAAATCATCTCAACATACAAATCCTCACTGTTTTGAAAATCGGACCGGACTGGCCGGTCGGACCGGGAATCAACCGTGAGTCTAGTCCGATTAATCGATAAATCGAGTAGCAAAAAAACTGTAAAAACCCAATAAAAACTGGTCAAAATCGGTGAACTTAATTGGATCGATTCAATTTTTTTTAATTTTTAAAATCAAAAAAAAAATTTAATATTTTTCATAATTTTTAATTAAATAAAACTAATTATTACGTAGATCGGTTCTACCAGTTTTTTCGAAAACGGTTCAAGCGATCAAACCACTGACCCATTAAATTTTTTGGATCATCGATTTTATCCCCGGTCCAGTTCCGAAAACACTGCAAATCCACGACTTGAGAGGCACAAAATATGAATAATTAGGGGTGGCAAAAAGAATCAGCGAATCAACAAATCAATTTTTATCGAATCCTAAACGAATCGAATCAAAATGTGATAGATTCGTATTCGATTCATTTATTAAACGAATCCTAATATCATGATTCGTATAGTCATGATATTATTCAATAACATAATTTACCGTAATTTATTTATGAATATGTAATTAATATATTTACTAAAAATCTCTTACCAAATATCGACTATATATCATTTTTTTCTATGGTAATTACTCATAATTTCTCGAATCTTAATTGAAAAATAACAATAACTAGTAAAAGAAAATAATAAAACGAATATTAAACAAATAAACGAATACTAGTGAGCTTCAATTCGTATTCGATTCGCTTAATAAACGAATCGAATCGAATCAACTCATTTATTAAACGAATCTATTTTTTCAAACCTGTATTCGGGTTAAAATGAATCGAATCGAACGAATAAACGGATCCTAAACCAAATTACTACACCGAGAATAAATAAAGGATAGAGATAAAAAAAAAAAAAAGAGAAGCACGTGTCGACTCGATGAACTTAAGTGGCAGGTGGTGGACTCGCGCCATCCCGTGTAAAGTACTCTCTGGCCACGCTCTCGACACCTTTCAAGTTTCAACAATCCAATATCCTGTTCTTTATAAGCTTGAAATAAAATAAAATAAAATAAAGTTTGTTATTCTTCTCCAACGCCCGCAATTTTATTTATTTAATTTTCTCAGTTTCAAGCTTCGATAACTCCTGTTCTTTAAGGTTGTCTTTTTTATTTTTTTTTCAAAAAATAATTTAACTTTCCTTTTTCGCTTTGCTCAATTAGCAGTTCATCTCACAGATATTGTTACAGTTTTGTTTTGATCTAGGGTTTTTATTTACGATTTTATATTTAATTTGTATTATGCTTGATGGGTTGCCAAAGAAAATGATAGAAAGTGTGAAAAAAATGGTAAATAAAAGCAGTTTGTAAAAATTTCTGATTTATGGCTTGGTGGCAAAAAATTGATTGCTCAGGTCGGAGTGGAAAAATCGGGTGGTTTGGCGGTGGGTTTACATGTTAAAAAAAAAAAATGTTAGAAATTAGATGATGAATATTGAATGCATTGCAATTTGCACACGATCAGTTTTGTTTTAGAATTCAGAAAGTTTTACAAAGTTCTGTTATTTACCATTATGTTTAATATGAATTCAATTTACAGTGATGCAAATTTTGCTGATAATATATTAAGCTGTGCTCTTTATTGAACACCATTGTGGTGAATTGGTGATGGTAGTTTTTGTTGTGTTTTCCTTATTCCAATTGAACCTGCAGATTCAAATCACTAGAGTTTTTGGCTTTTCTTTAATGAAGTAGTGTCTAGTTTGTAGATTTGGTTTGTTTGTTTTCGCTGGATAAGAAAGGTTGAATTGAATAGATATTGTTTTGGTCATTTCAGAGGATTTTGTGCAGGCATTCAGCTCATTTGAGACAGGCATGGGTTCAGGGTATCCTGCTCCCTCAGCTGAAGAGGTTGATGTGACGGTGGATGCATCTGTATATGGGTTAGTGATTGAAGATATTGAGTTTGATTTTCGAATTTCGATAGTGCTTTGTAGCTTGTAATCATGGCATGAGATTGCATTTTAGTGTTTGTTAATACTAATTGCTGCATGTTACATGTGCGATGTTCGTGAATTACGACTAAATGTGGTGTGAACCTTCTGTGATTGTTTAGAGATCATAGTGTGCAACTGATGCAAAAAGTTTACATTCCAACTGGCTAATCAAATTCTATATATAGCATTATGCAAGTATTGTTCATTTATATAACAACGTCCTCCTATACCAAAGTGAAACTGCAATAGGCACTGGTAGAAGACCAAGTACTTCTAGGGGGCGAAAGATTGAAATTTCCATGAAAATTTGATGTAATTCATCTCTAGGATTGTCTACTTTGGGATTTAAGCAATAAGAATATTGGGTTCGTTTCTTTTTTATTTTTTATTTTTACTTGGATATCTGAAAGCTGTTTACGGTGCAGGCCATGTCCAACCAAAAGAAATATGAGTGGAGTTCCTAAACAAATTCACAAGTCTGAGAGAGAGAAACTGAAGCGCGAGAATGTGAATGAGCTTTTTCTTGATCTGGCTAATGCTCTTGGTAATTTAGGACTTTTTAACTTGACTCCTTTGCCATCCTACTCTATACCTCTGTCAATAAAATTATCGAAAGCTCAAATCTGTTTCTCCCTAATGATTGACTTAGTTTTTGATTTTAGAAACCAAGCATTTCAGCATTTGAATGATCTCACTTTCCCTTGTACAGAACTGGAGCAGCCAAACAATGGAAAGGCCTGTGTATTGAACGAAGCAACTCAACTGTTGAAGGACTTATTTAGTCAGATTGAGTCACTCAAGAAGGAGAATGCATCTCTTTTGTCTGAATCTCGCTATGTAAGGTCCCTGGACTTTCTACTGCATCCCTTACTAAATAGTATTTTCCCAAGCAAGGAATTCTTCAATTTGAATATGCTATATTATTTTAAGTCTGCCGGTTTCGTTGATTTGGTTTTGCATTCATTCTGTCTTCATTTATTAATGTAACATTCTCTTCTGCTATACTATTTAAGTTGCATGAAATGTTGGGCAGGTAACGATTGAGAAGAAAGAACTGGAGGAGGAAACCTCTGCTCTAGAATCTCAAATCGAAGTTCTACAAAGTGAACTAGAAGTGAGGGTGGCACACTCTAAACCCGGCTTGAATGTACCTCCTCCTGCATTTCAGCAACCAGAATTGACAGCACATTTTCCAGGAGACAACTACAGATTGCCTGCTGCTGTAGAACCAACCGTGCCACAGGCGGCTGCCATCCTTCTTGTCCCCATTCATTCCGACCTTCAAGCTTATTCAACACCCGATGCTACTCAACTCAAATCTAGACCTACCTCAAATGTAAGCAAACCGCACGCTAGGTATCCCAACCCGGTGGATTCTTGGCCTTCCCAACTTATTGGGGAAAGTATTTCCAGTAAAAGGGAAAACGGCTCTAGAAACATATAAAGCTTTAGCCCATGTTGTATCATTAAAGCTCCTTTCTCTTGTTATAGTTAATTGGCAGAGTTTGTATAGTTTCCTAATGGATGATGGTATTTTATAGTGCTGCTTTTGATGATGGCTGGTGACCAATAAACCTAACGATGTTGAAATATAATGAAAGTACAAGTACACATGTTAAAAAGTTGTAAATAGCACTCGATCCCATTGTACAGGCAAATGCAATTCAATTTTGAAAAAGAGTAGTGCTATTTTGCCCACTACATCTTTTGCCTATTCGGGAGTGAAATTGACATATGCGTCGAGCATAATAGTATTTTTGTTGGAAATTCCGTAATAAAATCTCAGGTTATTTTAGGATCATACATTCCGGTACTTGAATTCAGGATCCGATTATCAAAATTTAAGTCATTTATTATCAATTTACGCCTCTTGAGACAATAAGATACAACTTGCTACGTATTAAGAGGGGCTTTCTCCATGTAAAATAAATTGGGGGATTAAAATTAATATAGTTAAAATCTTGCTCAACAATTTTTAATTTTTTTTTTTATTAAATTTACTTTAGAACCAACTAGATGAGGATGCTTCCATGAAATCACTGAAATAAAGGGTACCTTTTATAGATTCCTCAAATAATTTGTGCTTTGTTTGTTGTGCCAAACCAAACCCCACCTCTTGGTGGAAACACTGTTACACAAACACACTGACAAAATAAAGCCAAAACAAATCTTCAATTTAGCCAATTATTTAGATATCAGAACAAGCAAAACGCTTGAGAATTTCAGAGATGGGATCTGGGGCTGGAAGCTTCTTAAAGGTTGTACTTAAAAACTTTGATGTTCTTGCTGGGTATGTATATCTTTCCTTCTCCTCCAAATTTGCTTATTTTACCAATTTGGTTCAAGAATCCAGGAAAAGAAACAATTTTGAAGTTTCAATGACAAGCCTTTATGTTTTATGGTACTGTGAAGAAAAGTTACTGATAATATCATATTACTTAATTTTCTTGCTTGGTAAGTTTTTTCTTCTTTTACTTCTCTGCCCACTTCACTAAATTTGTTGAATAAAGATATAATCTTTAAAACCTTGAATGTGAGGTCATTGGGGTTAGTTGAACCTCAAAGTTGGAATTTTTTCGCCTAGAATAGGCCACTGGATAACCGGAATTATTATCAATTGAAGCATACTTTTTTCCCCTTTCTATATTCTTATTAATTTGGTAAATGCTATGCTTGTTGAAGATTTTATTCTGATTTAAGTTCTGGGTTTGATTTGCAGGCCTGTGGTGAGTCTTGTCTACCCTTTGTAAGTGCGCCTTGTACTTCTATATTCTTTTTTTTTTTTTTGAATTATACAAACTACATATATTACAATATGCTATCAACTGGGATTCTAGATACATACAATTATAGCACTGCCCAGAAATCAACCGAGACGTAGCTCGGGACTTACAAATTCTAAATCAGCCAAGACACAGCTTGTGAATCAACTCCCATATAGGAGAACTTCTTCCTTCTAAAGAGGAAGGTTGAGTCCCCACTGTTTTTGTGGGGGACTCGAACCCATGTCTCTCACTTGGGTTACCAATGAGGCCACTACCTCATTGGTACTTCTATATTCTTTTATTTTAGGGAAATTGTACTGTACATGGAATGCAGGATTTTACATTTTTAGCTTACCCGCGAACACACACATATGTATATAATATTTTGTTTAGATTATGATTCCCTCTAATGGGTACTTGTATTTTACTTGTTTGAATTTTTGACTAGCTAAAATGATAAATTGGTGGTTTTTGGTTTGGGTCCTTTTCTCAGGTATGCCTCTGTTAGGGCAATTGAGACCAAGTCTCCTGCTGATGACCGGCAATGGCTTACTTACTGGATTCTGTATTCTATGATTACTCTCATTGAGCTCACCTTTGCCAAAGTCATCGAATGGTAAAATAGTTTGCTCTTTGCCAATCAACCTATGCGGTTCATCAATTTATTTTTTTCCTCTCTTAGTGCATTAAATGTCTTCCATTCATAATTTGATGTTTAGTTTCATTTTAGAGAGCTGAGCGTTTGTCTTCATTTTATTTGGATTTTCTTGTTCTCTTTAAAATATTTCCAGTAGTTCGTTGCAAAATGCACACTTAGGCAAACACATAAAAAATGTTACAAATATTATAACTTACTTCTTTTTCGGGTTTTGGAAGTCACTTACACTCAGAAGTCAGAAAACCCCTTGTTTGAGTCGACTAACTTATGAAAAGTTGGTCATTGAGCGCACACAGGCAACAATCATATAATCGCAATAGCAATTTTCTCAAAAAACACATCCCTCTATCATTATCAGAGTATATAGTTTGTAAATATATGAACTGAAGTTCGTTATTGCAATATCCTGTTGCACCTATTCCATTATGTAAACTCGTGGATTCATTGTAACTCACCAAGAAATAATTCAAAGAACAACATGTGGCGCTATCCACAAATTCACATTGATATAGGTTTTCAGTAATTTCTCCTCAATATCTAATGCATCTTGTTCTTTTAGTCATTCTAGAAAACTCTCTACTTTGACTTCTGTGGACGGTGAACAAATTTCAGTGTTATAGCTAAAGCTAGGGTCTCAAATATCTGTCTCCTAGATTTTGGTTGTTATAGTATCATGCAGGGATTCTTTATGATTTGAAGTTGCTTTATTCACAATTCGAGTGTAAGTATGAAGCAGATAGATTATAATCTAACCCTTTGTGGCAGGATTCCTATCTGGTCATACGCAAAGCTGATTTTTACTTGCTGGCTAGTCATCCCATACTTCAGTGGTGCTGCATATGTTTATGAGCATTATGTGAGACCTTTCTTTCTCAACCCTCAGAGTATTAACATTTGGTATGTCCCAAGAAAGAAGGATGTCTTTAGTAAGCCGGATGATATTCTAACCGCTGCAGAGAAATACATTGAAGAGAACGGGACTGATGCTTTTGAGAAGCTCATTCACAGGGTATGCCGACTTCCGCAATCCTTTTCCATATATAGATCCCAACTCATGTTGTCTCTACAAGACATCATTAGCAAAGCAGATGGCTTTGTATGATACATCAATTTATTTGTTCGTGACTTGCGTAACGTTTTTCGCTTGTTCTGCAGGCTGACAAGTCGAGGAGGAGGCATACCGACTACGCAACGTATGAATATAACAGTGTGTATTGAATTCGGCAGCTCACATGAAATGTTGGCTAGTGTTAACTGTAACAAAAACTTAATGCATATGATTAGTTTTAAGAGATTAGACGACATTGTATTATAGATTTGTAATTATGTGCAGTTTTGGATGATAAATAGAGGAATTTGAAAATTGAAAGTTTTGAGCTTGGGATTGGAAAGATCCCTGTGAGTTTCACAATCATTTTATCCACTACATAAAGGAAATGAAAAAGAAACAAAGAAGCCTGCACAATGTTTTCATAAGATGGCTTGGGAGTCTCAACACAGGGAAAGGATCTACTGTATCTTGTGATCAATGGAGCCCTGTTAAGTTTTGAATCAAAATTCAATCTTCTTCTGCTTCATCTTCGCCGGCATTCAACGTTTGGGATAGATACTCCTGAGCTTCTGCTAAAGGTGACTCCTTAGCATCAGCAGCATACAATATCTTCTTGATTGCAATTCCTATCTGCATTAATATTATGAAAGACAAGTGGATTTACAACTTTTAAAGGGAAATCTAACACTATACCCAGCACAGTAATGTATTTTAGTAACCAAAAAAACCTGCAGAGACAAGTTCTAAACAGTTGAGTTTCGAATTTCAAATCCTTGGGTTCTTGGTTATCAAGATTGAGAGAGCCAGGATATAAATTATGTAAGAAAGATATGAAGTCCAGAAATTCTTACAGGAAGATTATCCAATTCAGGAGATTGACAGAGAATTTCTATATCCCGTAATTTTGCAAAGTAAAAATCCCTCTCTTTCTCCAAAAGGTCCACAGAGAGCTTGAGATCTGTAATCTGCATCATAGTAGCATAAGCATAGAATAAACTTATTTCAGGACCCAGTACAAAAATTTGTATCTACACAAACTGGATCAAAGCATTGCTTTTCAGTTAGTAAGGCCTCAGATAAAGGGCGTTCTGAGAATTAGTTTGTCATCAAAGAGTTCTCTGGTTTAACTCCAGACTAAAAAATTTCAGCTTCAAGATGCATAAACAATATGACTAAGCATCCACAAACTGGGGGATTGTACCTATGCCTGAACAAAGGCAGTAAAAGATCTCGATTTTTCTGAAAAATGTCTCATTTTTTTTTCTTACAATAACTGAAATGAACATGCCAATATGCCATCAATTCCTTTGCTCAACTTACACTTGAAGTATGTATCTTCCGAATAATTGAGAAAGGAGAACGGTCAGTGTAGACATTGTATTTTTACAGCCCGATGATGAGTCTCTTATGAGGACACATATGCAGAGTTTAGGGAAATTATAAGACCTAATGCTGGAAAGAAAAGAAAAGTTGGAGCTCTGGTCGGACATCAGAGGTCGAAGCACCTCAACCGATCGAAGCATCGGAGGCTTGAGCGCCTATCTTCATCAATCAATATCCATCAACCAACATCTATCGACAAGTACCAGCACAAGACCAGATAAGTCCGGCGATGCCAGATGAGTCGGATAAGTAAAAATGCATTCATGACTTTGATAGACTTGTCATTGTCACACACTGCACAAACCTACCAAAATGGGGCCTCAATGATGAGTCTCTTATGAGGACACATATGAAGAGTTTAGGGAAGTTGTAAGTCCTAATGCTGGAAAGAAAAAAGCCAGAGCTTTGGCCGGATATCATCTATGTCCGGCCGGATATAGACCATAATGTCCAGCCGAAACTTCTTAAAGTCTAGCCAGACATGTAACGGAAATACTCGATCTTCTAAATTGGTTCCCCTTTTAATTGGTTTTCATAAACACATAACCTTCATTCTTAACCTAATTCCCAAATAATCTCTTTCATTAACAATTGTTTTCCTTATCAAAGGGATTCTTTCCCTAATATCCACAACCTTAGCACCATAAAAGAACTCACGTTCTTCACAAGAAGGGAGTTTTTGGATTCAATAGAGGAAAAAACAGAGCAAAGAACAAATAACATTCGCAGAGACTAGTCACCCAGTAAACCATACTAAACTCTAAAACACATACATCAACCTTGTGATACTTTCCAGCAAGAGATCCAACAACGAACTAAACTTTTAATAGTGTTCTCAGAGCCGAGTAACGCTTGAGGTACAACCTGAGGGCCCTTAAACTTAAATTTTCTATCTAAAATCTGTTGTTTTGGTGACGTCGCATATCCGGCCGTACAACCTGTATATCCGGCGGGACATGCAATTGTCACACAGAAAATCCGATCGCATATATGGCTACATTTGGCTGCGTATATTTGCTTCCCTATGGTATATAGGATGGAAACCCGAACATAAATTCCATAGCTGATTCCAAATGGACGATAATATGGTCTGCACTCGGGATACAACTCCACGTACCACTTGGAAATAGTTACATGTGTCTTCTTCATTGCTTTATCATTATTAATACTGTTGTGTGATTGCCCTATCGTTATGGTTTCGTTATTATCTTACTATGCATGATTCTGCGTCTTATGGTTACCGATTTTAAGCAAGTTGTGCCTTCTATTATGTATTGTTATATTCTGTGTTTCTGACTTACGCAACATATCCAGCTAGACTTCCATCAAGTCCGGCTGGACATTAATTGCATAAAAAAATTGTCCGGCTAGGCTTCAAAAGATATGTTTAATTTGTATTTTATTATTGCTTTGATAATTTCTAGACATTTTATAATTCTCTAATTTATTCTCTTATCGTTCTTTTATTACTGCGCCGTGTATGTTATATATATTTTATTGTATGAGATTGCATTATAAGACATGAGGATTCTCTCTTCGAACCTGTATATTATACTGGCATAAGTAAGGAACCATTCCGAACCCAAACGAGTTTAAGGTCGACCTTGCGACAGGTGTAGTGCGGCCTTAAATCATCCCAGTGTCTTATACTGGGTGGCGACTTCTTTATTCTCTGGTTAGTCCCCATGGGCTAATCCGTACTCTCTACGGGCTGCGAGCCCAACAGTGTCGTGGTCGCCGACATCATAAGCAAAGCAGTAAACCCCGCTTCGCTCCTACAGTCGGCTCATTTAGCATCATATCACTAAAGAAGTGGGGAAACAAGTTTGTGACTTAAAATATCAAATAATGAAGAGATATCCAACAGAAACAAAATGCCAATACCTCCTTAGACAAGGCTTGAACGTCTTGTGCAGAGTTAGCTCCATAAGTCTTTGTTTGCCTAGGTCCTAAACAAACAACAATGGTAAGACTTTACAAAAGTAGAAATAGAACTACGATGTGAAATCACAGAAGAAATTTAGTGGTTTAAGGTAACTGGAAATTGTATTGTGGCCAAAGTCACCGGAGCCAGCATTATGCAAATTGTTTGTTTGCAGTGATTTTGAAATCTTCTGAGAACCTCCCCTAGAGATTCGTTCCTTCCCACCTTTACTTCTACGTTCCACAGGATTGTAGTTCCTAAAAAAATAACATCGATGTTGAATAATTAGAAAATTCACAAATGAAATGATGTATTCCAACCATATTTGTACTCAAAAAGTCTAAAGATACTATAGAGAGGAGACTGAAAGAGAGAGCAGCATACTCGCTCATAATGCCACCATTTATAGAATCACAGTAACGTTTCAGCCATTGCAAGAACTCTAAGTTGTCCAAAGGTCGGCCTTTAACAAGCTTATTGACTTCAATATGCTGCCATAAAGAATAATGCAGTAAGTCAAGGTAAAACGTCTTGCAACATTGATGGGCAGTGAACTTGCAAAGCTGGAGATACAACTGATAAGTGACAAAAGAACATAAAGTTTTTGCAATCCGGAGCATAACTAGGGGTGAAAAGGTGGCTCTCATTCTCTAGTGTGTGCTGGAAGAAAATTTGAGGCTGAAAATGATTTTTGAAAAGACCAAAAGTCATTTTAGTAAGACCTTGATGATGTAAATTAAGTAGATCATTAAAATGTAGCAAAAGTAAATTCCTCTAATTGAGGAATTATTAAGAAGAATTGGAAATGAGATCCTCCCATCTACAGGCAGAAACTCATAATGGTTATGGTCCGTTGCTGTTCTAGAGAGCTAAGGCGTCCTCCTTCAAAAAGTCAAGTACTCCCCAGTTTTAATCAAACCTTAGAATACAAAGGTCGAATGAAGTTACTGACACAAAAATAATATGAACAAACCAGCAAAAATTTCATAGGTCAGTGAACAAGAACCTCAGCCTTGTACAGGAGAGATGAATTACCTTATCAATTTTCAACTTGTTAAATACATCCTGCAGGACCTTGTAATTTTGAATCATATCATACTCAGTCTTCGCATCAAAATTTACCTACAGCACACAAATCAGGGAAAATTTTCTATGATTAAAATGAATAAATGAAAGCAGCAAAGATCACAGGGGGTAAAAATGTGGCAGGAACATTACCTTGTGCATTGGAACAACTCCTGGGTAGGTCATATCCAACATTTGACACTGCACCGCACCAGACGCAGCCTGAAAATAATGACAAATAACAAGAGAAATAAAAGAGGTCATTATTTCAAAGCCAAATAAATGGATTAACAGAGGAATCAAGACATCCAATTTCATATACATAAACCCTTATCCCCACTATGTAAATGAAAGATTATATCATTAATCATATACTCAGCCAATTAATAAACCATCAGACACATTGCTGAGCAAATTCTGTCCATTGTTGAATCCACTAGCTTTGAAAGAAAGCAAAGCATTCCCTTTACACTGCATTTGAATCTAGATGAAAACAAGCTACATTTTTTTCAACAAAAAAATTATTTTTTCACAAAAATAAAACAACCCATCAAGTTCAAAGTTCAAACAGCAAAAACAACAATGACAGTAATTTTTAAAAAAAAAAAAAAAAACGAAAGAGATGAAGCTGTAACCTCTTCAATACGAGAGAGATGAAGCTGAAGCCTGTCGTTGATCCACGTCAATATCTCATTCCTTCCAACAAAATACGCACTGTCCATCATTCCAATGTTGGTTGCCATTTTTTCTTAATCAATTTCTTCAAAGTTTCAAAACTCAAAAGAAAAAAATCAAAAAGTCGCCGGACATATTATTAAAAAAAAATCGATTTCGTATACTATATAAAAAAAATGAATGTGGGGTTTTCATTTTTACTTTTAATGTTCACTCTTTTTTCCAAACAAAATTAGAAGATAATTTATTTATTTTCCTTTTTTATTATTTCCTAATTCTAATGGGATCATTAATTTAGTTTAATTTTTCCCTCTTT
Organism: Zanthoxylum bungeanum; assembly: GCA_019454045.1. Lineage (NCBI taxonomy): Eukaryota > Viridiplantae > Streptophyta > Magnoliopsida > Sapindales > Rutaceae > Zanthoxylum > Zanthoxylum bungeanum. The sequence goes on from SKCR01028251.1 coordinate 584,707, forward strand.
ATTCATTTTTTTAAAAAAAAAGACAATGTTCAAATCTATGACAAAAAAGAATTGTGAGTTATTTGTTAAATAATTTTAAAATATAAAAGAGAAAAAATATTGTCAAATAATTATTTTTTAAAAAAAAAAAATCTGTTGATAATCATCCAATATGGAAACATGTCGAGATTTGATAGGATGCTAATAATTAATATAAAATCATATTAATTGATTGCTCATCTTTAAATATAATAAAAACATTTTTAAATTGAAATGGGTTATTTTCTATTAACAGTTTGTTTGTTTCAATATTCGTCACGGTTTACAGTTCAAATTATTATTTATTTTGAATTTCATGTTGATATGGTTTTAATTTCATAATTTGAAAATCATTAAATTTAGAGAGTTTTTTAAATCATGGATTTGGTGGTTTGTCTTTGTCATGATTTTATAATTTTATATTTCTAAAATATCATTAATAAAATTTTAAAATGACAATTCTACCATATTAAATATATTATATTAATAAACAAAAATAGCTAAACTCACCTCTCGATTAGGGTTGACTCTCTCTTTTAAATGTCAATTCCTAAAATATCATTTTTTTGAATATTAATATATTTATAACTATTTAAATTATGGGTTGTGCGATTTTAATATTAGATTGTTTTGGATGATATTATAGATTGTATGGATTTAAAGTGGATGAAATTTTTATATATTATGAATTATTTTTTTCAAATATTTTTTTATTAATAATGTGATTTTTCATAGTTGTTATCCATTTTGTACATTAATTTTTATTATAATTTATTGATTTTAGATTAATGGGTAATAATTTGTTATGTGTTTGGTGATATTTTAATAATAATTTTTTATGTCTTTCATTGAATATAATTTATGGACACAAAAAATTGGATTTAGTGTCTTTTGGTATGGTTTCTAGTTGAGGTAAAATAGCATTTTTAATCCCAAAACTTTTTTCAATTTTTTTTTTTTGGTGTTTGATTACATTTTAAGTAGAGTTTTTGAAGATTAAAAAAGCAATTTTGCCTATACTAGTAAAAGTCTAAAATTTGATATTTTTAATAGAGCTTGAAATCTTTTTAAAAAGTTAAATTGTCTATAATACCTTTATTTAATTTAGTAATATTATTTAATTGATTTTATAACATAATTTAAAACAAAAATAATTATCCAATAAAGTAATTTTATAATTTTCAATAAAAACTCATATTCACAACCAAATATTTAAATATATTTTATCAAAAGCTCTACTTATAAAAACTATATTCGAAGAAGTTATATTTTAAAAATTATATCAAACGGACTCTTAATATGATTTTATATGAATTTATGTGTTTAAATGTATTTTAGTCATTTTATTAGTTTTGGAACCATATCATACCATCAAATCAAACAAAAACATGTTATTTAACCATATCATCCTATATAATTTCCTCGTAATTTTAATAATTTTAACTAAAGTGTTATTGAGGTTAAATGATCATTTCGCTAATAAGAATCGCCTATTTTAGATTAATGGAAAAGGTATGCAGTTATTTGTGAAAACACATGACCTGAATGGTTGAATGTGTTACACTGTTACTACCCAATAAAAAATAAAAATAAAAATTTAAATTCATTAATGAATATCTATTAACATTTTATATATTGTAAGTTGTAATAATAATATTAATAAATTGGAAAATATGCGATTGGCCGTTTAAATTCGATATTGAACATCTCAAAAACTGATCTTGCCAAATTTGGTCTACTTTTGGTCGGGATTCCATGATGGGTGAAACTGTCAATAGGCCACTTTTAGATTATATCCAATCAAATAATTAATATGATAATTGTATATGTTGGGGCAGTTGTAGAATTCATAGGGTCGGATTGGTGCCTTGCTCAGCGGAAATGGATCTAACCCATGGATATCAAGTATGAGTGTAATTTTAAATTATTTAATAAAATACTATATTTCATTAAGAGTGTATAGGAACAAATCAGGACTGAATCGGAGTCCGAAAGCTCCAGAACGAGAGAATAAAATCAGCACGAGTTAAGGGCGTGACGCGCGTGCAATAAACGCGCTACAGTGCCCGCGCGCACTGTAGCCGTGTAGCGCACAGGTCTGTCACATTTATTTTTTTATTTTTTTTGTTTTCATTGTTTTGCTTTATGCTTCCATCAGCTCACATTCCAGAGCTCACATTCCAGTGAGCTGATTGAATTAGGGTCTTATACCGTAATTACTTCCGGCTCTCCCTAAACATTTTAAAAATATGCAAAATTAATTTTTAATTTCAAAACCAACATGAACACATGTCATAGAATAAAAATCAAGTTTTTCAAAATATCAAATATTTTTACAAAAACATAGATTTATTTTAAATACGTATTTGCGTAAATTTTGAATCCAATACACAAATCATTGTAGAATCCCAATTAGAAATGTCTCATGAACAATTATAGTTCACCTAAAGGTGGTCAAGTGAATCTATAATGGTAGCCATAACTCTAAGTTTTAATATAGAATTCATAACTTTAATTAATTATTCTATGTCCAACATGAACATCTTTAACCTAAATTATAAATATGTTGTGTTTATACTTCTAAAGTATCCAAACACAATTGATTAGCCTTATTTCAACATTAAGCTATATAATCATGCATCTAATGCACAAATGAACATAGCTTAAGAGAAGATCAAACATTACCTAGTAAGCTTGATGCAAGATCCAATTTACTTCTCCTTTGTTGAAATTGTTGGAGAACCTCAAAGGTGTACAAGCTTGACTCCAAGATCCAATATTATTTCCAAAGCTAGCAATTATAAGCATATTGTGTTTATACTTCTAAAGTATCCTAACACAATTGATTAGCCTTATTTCAACATTAAGCTATATTCATCTAATACACAAATGAACATAGCTTTTAAGAGAAGATCAAACAATACCTAGTAAGCTTGATGCAAGATCCAATCTACTTCTCATTTGTTGAACTTATTGGAGAACCTCCAATGTGTACAAGCTTGACTCCAAGATCCAATCTTGTTTTCAATGCTAGCAAGCTTCACTTCAAGATCCAATCTTGATTTCTCATAGATGAAATGTTGTATAATTATGTATAAATATGTGTGACTAATCTCCATTATCTCCCACTTTAATTTAATCTAATTAGTAAGCTTGATGCAAGATCCAATCTACTTCTCATTTGTTGAAATTATTGGAGAACCTCCAAGGTGTACAAGCTTGACTCCAAGATCCAATATTATTTCCAAAGCTAGCAATTATAAGCATATTGTGTTTATACTTCTAAAGTATCCTAACACAATTGATTAGCCTTATTTCAACATTAAGCTATATTCATCTAATACACAAATGAACATAGCTTTTAAGAGAAGATCAAACAATACCTAGTAAGCTTGATGCAAGATCCAATCTACTTCTCATTTGTTGAAATTATTGGAGAACCTCCAAGGTGTACAAGCTTGACTCCAAGATCCAATCTTGTTTTCAATGCTAGCAAGCTTCACTTCAATATCCAATTTTGATTTCTCATAGATGAAATGTTGTATAATTTTGTCCAAATATGTATTATTATGTGTGACTAATCTCCATTATCTCACACTTTAATTTAATCCAACTAGTAAGCTTGATGCATGATCCAATCCACTTCTCCTTTGTTGAAATTATTGGAGAACCTCCAAGGTGTACAAGCTTGACTCCAAGATCCAATATTGTTTTCAATGCTATCAAGCTTCACTTCAAGATCCAATCTCGATTTCTCATAGATGAAATGTTGTAGAGACCTCACAAGCTTCTCTAAACACTTCTCTAACTTAGGCTAATTTCTCTAAGAATTTACTTGTATTTGTACTTGTAATTAAAATCTTCATAAAGCTTGCTATTTGTAGCAAAAATTAGGTAATTTTTAATTAATAAAAATTGTAATCAACTTTTAAGTGGGCTTAATCTAATTTATCCAAATATGTATAATTATGTGTGACTAATCTCCATTATCTCCCACTTTAATTTAATCCAATTAAATCAAGCCAAAGTGTGGGACACAGAAACTGGACGACGCATGCTGTTCCTAGGCTCGCGGCCTAGTTGGGAGTACGGAGTAGCCACGGGGGACTAAACCGGAGAGTAATGGAGTCGCCACCCGGTGTGAACCGGGAAAATGAGATTTAAGGCCGCACTCACCCCTCGCAAGGGAAGACCTCAAACCGTTGGGTTCGGAATGGTCCCTTACTTATGTCATTTGTAATGAAAGGATTTACATAATAATTTAATCAGGCTTAAGTAACATTTATTCCTAAGAATATCATGCTTCTATATTCATGGGTACAAAATAACACTCATACATACATTTCGCATATATCTCATATCTAATAACACATGTCTAACAAAATACCTCAAAGTAACAATGAACATACAACTTCATTCAGCATATCATATTCATGAAAACATAAGCATACATAACATCCGCACAAGCATACACGTGAGCACTCTTCCAAGTGATACGTGGAATTGTATCCCAAGTACAGACCGCATTACCGTCCATTCGGAATCGGCTACGGAATTTATGTCTGGGTTTCCATCCGATATATCACAAGAAATAATACTCCAAAGTCATCATGGCATAGGCATATGAATCGTAATGCGTTAAATCAAGACCAAGGAAAACGACGCAACTAATGGAATAAACATGCTTTTCATTATTACGTGCACAAAGATAAGAATGACTATGTGTGGTTCCATAGAAAAATCACCTAAGAAACAATTATACATGGCATGTGATGAAGATATCTCAGTTCAGTGTGTTCACGTTCGTGTAGCGTTCGTAAACACGTTCGAACGGAAATGAAACAGAATGCTCACGTTCGAGTAGCGTTCGTAAACGCGTTCGAACGGAAATGAAACAGAATGCCCGCGTTCGTATGGCGTTTTATAACGCGTTCGAACGGAAATGAAACAGAATGCTCACGTTCGTATGGCGTTCGTGAACGCGTTCGAACGGAAATGAGACCTGATGCATGATAAGGCAAAAATGCATGCGCGTTCGAGTTGCGTTCGTAAACGCGTTCGAACGGGAACAGACCTGATGCATGAAATGGGACGCAATACATAAACAACAAAATAAAGGGGCGCGGCGAAGTACTGCCGTAAAGGTGGCCTTTTGGGGCTCTTGATCTCTCAAAGAGAGGACCTTTAGACCAACATACTAAGCCCATGCGCGTCACATCACATCATGCATACAAATATAAAGACAATCATATTATTCTAAGTATGTCTGATTGAACGTGTCTTGCATTCAACCGAACACACATCAATCGGTGCGGCAAAGCGTCGTGGTGAAGGATTTTAAACCCTCCAATTAGGGAACCTTTAATCGCACTTACTAAGCCCATGCACTCGATCATATCATACGAGAATAAGCAACATACAAAATTTAAATGACAAGAAATAAATAACCAAAGCAACACAACACAAGAGAAGGTGCTGTTTACTCAAGTGATACGTGGAGTTGTGTCCCATGTACAGACCGCACTACCGTCCATTCAGATTCGGCTACGGAATTTACGTCTGGGTTTCCATCCTATATACCACAAGAGATAACACTCTTCCATTCATCCAATATCCACAACACACATCATACACACTACAAATGCCGCAAGTATTGAAAATATAATCAAAGTAAATGACCAGAAATTAAATAAGAATAAGCGTGAAAGATACCCTCAGGTCTAACCTTTTAAATCACCTCTCGGATGTACGGTACACGATCGTCGGAAGGGTGGATGCTCCACAACTCTCCCGGTTCACTGGTTCACTGTTCCCGTTCGTTGTCTTACTGTTTTGAGTCCATTTTGCTATTGTTTCCTTGTGGTTTCGCTGCCGTCTCCTCTTTATCTTTTGCTTACTCTTTTTGGGTGTGTTCTTCCTCTAATTTTTATGTGTGTTGTGTATGAGCTAGGGACCAGGGTTGAGAAGGTTGGTGAAGGGTTCTTTTTATAGGCAAAGGGTTGGGCTTGACAAGGAAAGGGATTGGCTAATTAAAGAGGGATTTGATTTGGTGTTGGTTAAGGGAAGCAAGGGATTTGATTTGGTTTGGTTTAAGGGAAGTCAAAGATTGAGGGGGGACAAATCTTGGCTAGATAGGGAAGGTTGAATATTTGATTGGCTTGGTTTAGGAATACAATATTTTAAGTTTGGGAATAATCTTATTAGATTGGGAATATAATTGGTTGATTGATTTTAATTAGGCATGATTATATTTTGATTTAGTATGTGATTTGTTTAATTTAGGCATGATTTTAGTTTAAGTTGGTAATTGTTTATTTTATGTTTGGTATATGTTTTATTTAATTATTTAATTAATTTAATTATCCACTAATTTAGTTAATGTTTTAATTAATATTTATTTATTTAAATTGGGATGTGTTTTATGGGCTTTGGGGGGTTAATTGGGCTGGATGTGAGGCTAGCAGCAAAACCCGAATTACCGACACTGTTCGAACGCTTCCTCGAACGCGGCACGAACGCCCGCAATCCGTTTGACGTTCGAACGTAAACACGAACGCAGCACTAACGAAAACAGTGAACCTTGTTTATTCAGAATTTCCCCTTCCGATGTCCGTTTCCCGTGACCTCCGTGACTTAAAAGGTAGTGTCTCCAAAATGAGACTCATCATAAGGACTTATGTGTAAAAATGCAGTGCCTACACAAAGATTATGAAATGAATTAGTTAAATATTTACCATCTTGATTTAATCCAATTAAATCAAGCCAAAACCACATATTATTACATACTTACAATTTCGATAATATCCTCAAATGGTAGAGATAATTATGATTTTACAATTAAGCTATTGTGTAATTATTGAATTAATCCAATTAGGTCAAAGTAAATAATCAATGTTATCCGATAATACTTGATTATCTTAGTTGATAATTATAATATCGAATATTATGTTTTATCAAAATTAATCGACTACCCAAGTGCTCAACAAGTACACTTCATATTGGGACTCTCTAAGTCCAGACACGGTCGTCATTAAGCCTCGCTAATATGTACGTAATTCGGCCACCTCCGAATTCGCGAAGAACACGAATGACCTTTCTGAACTATACAAGTCGAGGTCATCACATATGTTTAACAATCCCTTCGTCGTAGGCTATCCGAGTTGTGCTCAGGAAACATAGAATACATCATCAAGTTTTCAAGGCGCACATCTCATTTCAACATGTCCACGATTCTTTACAACTGATGTGATCCACCCTAGGTGATCGGCTTTGACCAAAGTCTTTAAAAATCGTGACTTTACTTAAATTGACACCTAAACCCCTTATGGTACGCATACGGGACGACAAATCATATCTTGCTTCGTACTTGATTACTGAGTGCATCGGTCCACACCCTACGAACATCTAGAGGTCAGACCATGAAAGGTTTTTGACATACATTGCATCAAAGTGTGGAGGATCTCACACAAAATCAATGTTATCCTATAGTCAAAGGATTACATGTGCTACTTGACTCGAGGAGATTCCTATTGTCGGTGATGTGTACTTCCAACTATTAGGAATCGTCTGTGAGTCATTCAGTATTCGCTTCAACGAATACCCACATGTCTAAACGAGTTTCCAAAACTCATGGTACATCGGGTTAAACCATTGAAACTCTAATTCCAATATACAACATGTGCTAGTCTTCTAGGTTATAGGAATTCGAACGTATTCCAAAACCAACGACTAGGAATATTTACTTTAAGAATAGTTTACACCTAATGTCAAAACTATTATAAGTTCGATGTCATTCTTAGCATATCTATACATCAATCTAATACGCATAATGACAATACCATTATCAAGGTGTGAAATGAAAAAAATAGTTATTTTATTAATAAATAATAAAATATACAATTCGAATTGACACTCCAAACACCAACTTCATCAATATAGTTGTGTATTTAATATGATAGTTGTATAATGTCTATATAAAGTCCCCTCATGTAGTTCTAAATTCAAGCAAATGTTAATACATATTTTCTTCACAAATTCTCACATGGTATCAAACGTCTGAGTTCCGATTTCTAGATATGTCATTGTCTCTGTCTCTAAACATGTCTTATCTCATTGTCTTTGTTTCCAAACATGTTTTATCTCTTTGTCTTTATCTCCAAACATGTCTTATCTCCTTATCTTTGTCTCCAAACAGGTCTTATCTTATTGTCTTTGTCTCCAAACAGGTGTATATACGCTCCGATGATCAAATAGTTGATATCTTCACCAAGTCTTTTTTTATTGGCTGTTACACAACCCTCGTTCAAACTCAATCTGGTTTCTTCACTACCATCTTGAGTTTGATGGAGGATGTTAGATTATATTCAACAAGCAATTAATATGGTAGTTGTGTATTTAATATCTCACACCCACTAATAACTATATATGACATGGACGCAACCCAACAATTTGAACCTAATATTTAAGGTCTTAGGTTCAAGTCCTGAGTAGTGCCCTTGTAAGAATATGTGACAGTATCGGTTTACTCACGCATCCATACCGGAGTTCAATGACATTGTTATGGATGACGTGAGATTTCTCTCATATTTAAAAAAAAAAAAAAAAACTATATGTGACATTTTCAACAATTTCACTGATCGAGACTGATTATCAATCGCTTCAACTACAAATATAAGTTAGTTTCTCACATGAAATGTAGATTAAGAGAAGAGCTCGTAAATAAGTTAGCAATAATAATAATAATATATACATAACTCTTAGTATAACCCCTTAACACTATAAAAAAAATACCTTTGACACCCCCTTAACACAATCATGTATATTTGAAAAAGTATATGGTTGTGATGGGAGCTGTGCCCAAAGTTACGTAAACATCATTATTTTTTAAATATATTAATTACCTATTTTATAGGTATATATTATAAAAAAATCATATAAAAAATTTATAATAATTTATGTTATGAAATAATATCAAAACTAAACTAATATTTATATCATATTTTAATTTTATTAATTTATGATGCGATTTTATCCCTTCCTCAAAGTGAAAGAAAGTTCATTTCCACTTCCCCGGAGTCAAAGAAACTTAGAAAGTAAAACTGGGGATAATCAAATCATGGATGCAGTCAACCTCATGGTCCTCATCAACACCAGCTCTTGCCATCTATTATTATTTTAAATTTGGTGAATCGAGTCGAAGGAGCGTCGGGCAATATTTATTCTACTCTACATATTTGAATTTCACAAATTAAACATTTATGTCCCTTGAAAATATGATGATAATGAATCCGGTGATATCGATATTTATATTTATTTCGTTTAATCAATAAATATTAAAAAATTATTCATATATTTAGCCTTAATATATTGATTTTTCATGTTTCATTTCACATTAATATACGAAAATATCAATATATATATATATATTAAATTCATCTAATCAGTACATATAAAAAACCTTATTCTCCCAAAGATTTTTCCCATCCCACTACTTAAAATTATAATTATTATTTCAAGTGCGGGGCATCTGGCCTTAATAAATACTTGACATATGGGCATTTTCCATTAGCTAGTAAGATCAAACAGAAAGCAAAACTGCGGATAATCAAATATCATGGATGCAGTCAACAGCGTCACAATCTCAGCCATCGTTCTGTTGACCACATTGATCATCGGTTTGCTGATCGCGCCGCCAGCACAAGTCAATATTCATCATAACGATGAGTCAACGACCGAACAAGTAGTTCCGGACTTGATGATGCGCTCTCTGGAAGCGAAGTTGGACGAGTTATCAGACATCTCTGCTCGGCTTAAACGAATCAGTGATAGTCAATCCGAAATGGAGGAATCGTTGAGTCGACTCATGGATGACGTGGGTTCAGGCTCAGGAGAGAAGATGTTGACTGAGAGGAAAGTCAACAATATACAGACTTGCTCGGAATCGGAGACGAGAAGATTTGATGGAGTCATGAGTGAGATGCAAAAGTCAAAGGAGATTACTAGTGACTGCCTTTCTATTATTGCAAATATCAAGACACATCTTCAGAAGAAACTCGGCCACACGATGCATTGAATTTTAAATTTCAAAGTTCTCGGATTTGTGTTTCTGTTTCATTTTTTCCTTTTAATATTGAATTCTGGATGTTTAGACGTTGCTTGCATGCTTTTTTTTTTTTTTTTTTTATATATTTATTGAATTCTGGATGTTTTAGAAGTTCATGAAGTTCATGGTTAGAATTTCCCGCTCCATACGGCTCAGTAAATCAGTTCTTTTGGTGTCATGAAATTTTGAATCTAATATATCGAATTGAATTCGATTTCTCATATCAATCTTTTATTCTTTTTTCGTCGGTTAATCAAAAGAGGTTAATTCATAGACATGAGTTTCAAACTTTGACTTTTAATTAAAGTAATAATCAGCTTTGCCTTCATTTTATCTTTTCTCCCACCATCATCAGAAGAATAGCATAGAAGCATTTCTAATATCTTTGGAATTTGTGGAAAGGTATCCATCTTGGTTTCATATAAAAATTGATATATAATCTTTGAAAAATACATTTGTTCCTAATAAAGAAAATACTCACTGTCTCTGAGATCTACTGTTCGAGTTCTTGCTGCCCTCTTTCAAACCCAACCTATAGTATAAAAGAATTATACTCATATTTGACTATATCACCCTCTGGAGGCCCCATCCCTTCATGGATTTTTGCTATATGATTCGTACTTGAACTTATTATTATTATTTCTATGGGCCATTTGGACTTAATAAATATGTGACATGAAGACATTTTTCAATAAATTCTATTAAAATAATGATATAAATATTAAATATTAACTAAAAAGAGACAAAATCACCATAAAAATAATGTCGTTTTGGCAACCTAAATTATCAAAATATTTTGTAGCACGCCACCAACTTGAAGACAACATAGGCATACTCAACACTGGTGGCGCGCCACCAAAACACTTTATGGGTCGCCCCTGGCCAATATTTTTTTATTTTTTTATGAAACCTCCTAAGACAAGAAAAAGGATCCCAATAGCTCATATTTAAAGCTCGGTCCATCTATAACAAGATAGAGAATTCGAGAGTAGATTTAACAACTGAAGATTGGATCAGAGAACCTCACAACGAGTACTTCCTATTTTTATTCTTTAATCTTTTCAGTTTTTATGAGTTCTTATCTTATATTAATGAATTATTTGAGTTTATTCAATATGTCTAGTAATCAAATCCTCACCTTGTGCGAAAAGGCTTTGTTTGGTTTGTTTTGGTTATTGAATATGCCTAGTAACTAAATTCATTGATTTAAGGTTGTAATAAATTCCAAACATAATTTATTTAATTAAAGTATAATGTTATGTAATTGAGTTTATTTATTGATTTGTTCATCATTCTCTATACTTATTGCTTTCTATTGCTTGATTACCAATATGATACTTGAAAATGGATTTTTGGTTTAATTTTGAGAATTGAAAACACATGATCCCATCATTCGAAGAGATGTCCATACAAGATAAGAATATACTTGCATAACATGCGTAACTAAAATTATAACTTATTCTTAATGAGTTTGGCTTAGATTAATTATTATAGGAATATAGGTAATTAACTTAAGTTTGACATTTTTACTCTATCATCAAAAGAGACTTGTAAATAATTCTGTGTTATTGATTAACAATTTGTAATTAATACTCAGTTATAAGAAAAATACTCATACTAGAACATGCTTCGTGACATTACAATCTAAATTCTTTATCTTATAAAGTCTTCTAAAATCTAATATTTACTTTTTAGTTTACAATTAATTTCATCAACAACTCCATTAATCATTTACTTAGTAAGAAGTAGAGATAATTTAGTGTTAATTATTCAATAGTGAAAATTTGAATTTGTCCTAAGGTTCTGACCTTATACATAATTAAACACAATAAATAAAGTAAGTCATAATTATTATTACTATAGATTAATAAAAAATATCAACCATCCTTAAGTCTAACAATTATGAATAATGCAAACAAACAAAAGTAAAACAATAAAATCCGCTGGTAAAAATAAAATTCGCGTCTAGAAGGCAAATGATGAAATAGATAAAGTAATGGTCCACATTGATTGTAGACTATGCCAATTGCCATAGACCGGTGGAGTGGTGGAGCAATAGCCGCCATAAGCCGGTGCAATGGTAGAGAAATGAGCTTATTTGAATGGTTGAGAATGTGGTAGAAACAATGACTAAATTTTATAATGGTGATTAAGTGACATGAGATGACGTCAGGGTCAATTGCGAAATTAGATTTGGGATACTATATAAAGAGATATAACCACATTAGAAAGAGTTGGCAATTTTTCATATTTTTCAACGCTTGTAATTTGAGAATAAACTAGTGATAGAGAGAGAAAGTGAGTCGTGTACCTGAAATCATCTTTAACCCAATGGATTATTTATTGTGAAAAGTGTGTAATTTCTTTGTTAGATGCTCGGGTCGGTATTAACCCTGAGCCTAATAAAAGTAAACCATTTTCTCTCGTGGACGTAGGTTGGAGTCACTCTCTGTTGAACCACGTTAAACCATGACTCTGTGTGATTGTATTCTGCAAGTTTGTGTGGTTCCCACTAACTAAACAAATTCACCGTTGATGGAGGTTTGTTCGAAGGTAAATTTCCTCTTTTACCATTGGAATGAAAAATAGTTGTCAACAACTGAATAATATATACTTCTGGCAATCTTAAGATAGAGAGTGAGAGAGAGATAGTCGCAGTTCCCGGGCTGGGAAACCTAATTTGTAACATAATCGTATATTTTAATGAAAGAATTTTCTTTCGGTAATTTCACTGATAACGTAAATATATAGCGATAGAATTATTTTATCGTTAATTTGGTCCGAACCAATGACGCCGATTTTAGTGATTAAATAATTATGCCGTTGAATTGTCATAAATCTATCGCTAAATAATGGCACCAATTTAAGGCACCTCATATAACAATAGAAAATTTCGTTGCTAAATTATTGATTGAAATCCGTCGAACAATTCATAATTTCTTTTGCAATTCGATAATATAATATTTGTTCTTCCGAAGCCTTCAATCATATTTTCAGAACCCTGATATTGTATTAATATTAGCTTTAGCTAATATTAAATGAGAAAAATATTTTTCATTTCGTAGAATCATATGCGTTGTAGTACTATCTATTAAAAGTCTATTTTCATTATTCACCATAAAAAATTTTATGGTATCCATTGTTATCTTCACACACACATATTAAATAAAGTGAATAAAAATAACAATATATGAAATATTCAAATAAAGTGAATAAAATACAATAGAAACTGTTTTATTAGGAAATTAGAAAATTTCACACCAAATTCTCATAAATTGTAATATAATTTAAATATACCATAACACCAAACTTTAAACACCTCATGCTTTAAATCACAATAAACTTTGAAATACACCAAACTTCAAAACACATTAAATTTTAAAATATATTTCAAAATCAAAATCTTTATTCGGTCTTCACTTGTCCGTCACCAATCAAGTGATCAATTTTTCTACTTGGATCTTCAAAAAAAAATGTGAAATATCTAAATGAGTTATATCATCAATTGGATTGTCATGATCAATGAAATTTGTTTCAATTTCTTTTCTTTTCGCCTTTTTGGATACTTAGTAAAGATCAACAAGATGTTTTTAGTGTACGACATACACGCGACCAATTTCCTTCCATATATATCACATATGTAAAAAATAATAATTACAATTTATTTATCATATAATGTAAAAAATAATCAGTTACCTTAAAAAGAAACATTAATTCAAGTCGTCCCCCGTATTTCACTCATATTTTAAGCTACTCTGTAGAGAATGTAATAAAATATATATTTAAATGTTTCAGTTTTGAAGCTCAAGAGCATCATTTAATTTCTTTTTAATTTTTTAGAATTAAACTTAACAGACGATTCCTTCAAACTGTAAAAATTCTTGAAGATTAACATATTTTTGATAAGCAATCGTCTTTTTCCTAAAATAGTATGTTGAAGATGAATTGGTGCGCATAGACTACTCTATTAAACAAAAGTCCGTGAGAATTAATGCATCGTGCACTCAAACTGTGGATCTATGGTATTAATGACTGTCATTTTTTTTCTCTCGTCAATTCATGAAACCGATGTCTTTCATGTAAAAAAATTTTTAATTTCCATTACTTATACATCAAATTTACTCAAATCCGCACATTGTGCGGACTTCCGACTAGTTTATTTTAGGGGTGTCAAAACGAATCAACGAATCGAATTCGTATCGAATCCTAAACGAATCGAATCAAAATGTGTTGGATTCGTATTCGATTCGTTTATTAAACGAATCCTAATATCAGGATTCGTATTCGATTCGTTTATTAAACGAATCGAATACGAATATTCGTTTATTCGTTTAGTCAATGATATTATTTAATAAAATAATTTACCACACTTGATTTACATTAATTCTTCATAAATATATACATATGAAATATGTAATTAATATATTTACTAAAAATACTTCACCAAATATTGAAAATATTATTTTTTCTATGATAATTAGCTATAATTTCTCGAATCTTAATTGAAAATTAACAAGAACTAGTAAATAAAAATAATTAAACGACTCCTAAACGAATAAACGAATCAATGAGCTTAAATTCGTATTCGATTCGTTTAATAAACGAATCGAATCGAATTGACCCATTTATTAAACGAATCCATTTTTTCAAACCCGTATTCGCTTTAAAGCGAATCGAATCGAACGAATAAACGAATCCTGACCCAAATTGCCACCCCTAGTTTATTTATAATTGGAGTACTACTCAGGGACAAAATAGTAGGAGAAGCAACAGAGAAAATATCTCACTGCAATATTTCTGATCAACCAACCAGCAGCAAAGCAAGAAACCATGGAAAAGGATTAATAATACAAGGAATTATCTCTTTAATTAATTAAGGTTATACTTTGCAGTAAATTCATAAGCATTACATTTATATTATCACCATTGTTGTCCACTGAATCCAGCAGCTGAGATATTCTTTCAGCCAAATCATCGGCTTCGCTTTGTAACCTCTTGATGTAATTGCATGTTTCCTTCAAAACTTCTGATGCAGCTGGTACCTGCACAAGACATAAGTAACACAATCAGACAGAACTGATCACATATAAATCGTCATCATATAATGACATCTAGACGTACAAGATAATACATATACTATCTTTCCCATTCAGATGTTGTTTGAGATAGTACGG